>CM057054.1:43777613-43957566 GCA_029948455.1 Solanum rostratum
TTACCTTGAAATCTAAGTCCCTTCTCCTCACATCGGTGTAAGATTTTTGACAGCTTTGTGCACTCTTCAACCTCTCCCTAATAATCTTCACCTTCTCCATGGACTGGTGGACAAGGTCAGGCCCAATCAACTTTGCTTCTCCAACCTCAAACCACCCGATGGGTGATCTACACCTCCTCCCATACAAGGCCCCATAAGGGGCTATTTGAATGCTTGCATGGTAACTGTTGTTATATGTAAATTCAATCAATGATAGGTGGTCATCCCAATTCCCTTTGAAATTTAGGATGCAGAGATGATGGGTAAGGGAACTCCATGCAACTTTACAGTCTCTTGGATGTACATCTAAGCATACTCCTTAGCAGTATTAGTTGTCTTGACTGCTAGGAAATGTATTGATTTGGTCATCCTATCTACAGTCACGCATATGGTATCATGCTGCCTCCAGGATCTTGATAGGACGGTGATGAAATCTATGTTAACCATATCCCACTTCCACTCTGGAATCTCAAAGTTTTGAGCCAAGCCACTCGGCCTTTGATGCTCAAGCTTCAGTTGCTGACAATTCGGGCACTTTGAAACGGACTCAACAATATCCCTCTTCATTGCACTCCACCAATAAACGTCTCTCAAGTCATTGTACATTTTGGCAAAGCCCGCATGAATGGAATATCTATTAGTGTAGGCTTCAACGATGATCCTCTCTCGGACGCCATTAGTGTCAAGGACACATAGCCTACTCTGGTATCTCAACACCCCATCTCCCCTTTGGAGAAGACCATCACTTTTTGTTTTTGGTCAACTTCCTTCAATTGGAGTATGATAGGATCTCGATCTTGTTTCCCCTTTACCTCCGCTACTAGGGATGATGTAGACCCACTTTGAACATTGACTCTTCCCTCATCATTCTCCTCGAGTTGAACTCCTAATCGAGATAATCTATGCACTTCCTTCACTAGCTCATCCGTTCCTTCCTCAACATGGGCCGTACTACCCATATATAACCTACTAAGAGTGTCAGCAATAATGTTAGCTTTACCTGGGTGGTATAGGATGCTTATGTCATAATCTTTTAGCAACTCCAACCATCTCCTCTGTCGTAGGTTAAGCTTTCTCTGACTGAAGACATAGTGCAAGCTCTTGTGGTCAGTGAACAAATGTACAAGCACTCCATACAAGTAGTAGCACCAGATGTTTAGTGCAAATACCACCGCCGCCAACTCAAGATCTTAGGTCGGATAGTTCCTTCTATGAACCTTAGGTTTCCTCGAAGCATAGGCTATCACCTTCCCCTGTGCATCAATTCACAATTTAACCCATCTCTTGATGCATCACTATATATTACAAAATCCTCCATCCCATCGGGAAAGGTCAAAATAGGTGCAGTAGTCTACCTAGTCTTAAACTCTTGGAAGCTCTTCTCACATTCCTCAGACCCCTGAAACTTGACCTTTTCCTATGTCAATTTCATTTATGGTGCAGATAGGGAAGAAAATCCATCAACAAACCTGTGGTAGTAGCCTGCCAACCCCAACAAACTTCTTATGTCAGTTGGAGAGGTCGGTCTTGGCCAGTTCTTAACTGCTTCAATCTTCTGGGCTTCTACTCGAATACCATCACCCAAAACCACATGGCCTAGGAAAGCCACTGACTTGAGCCAAAACTCACATTTCGAGAACTTTGCATATAACTCATGGTCCTTAATAGTATGAAGGATAACTCTGAGGTGATTGGAATGTTCCTCCTCATTCTTCAAATACACCAAAATGTTATCAATGAACACGATTACAAATATGTTGAGATAGGGTCTGAACACTCTATTCATCAAGTCCATGAAGGCTACAGGTGCGTTCGTCAACCCAAAAGACATGATCGAGAATTCAAAGTGGCCATATCTAATTCTGAAGGTTGTCTTTAGAATATCACACTCCCTCACTTTCAACTAATGTTAGCCCGATCTAAGGTCTTTCTTATAGAAGCATGAGGCACCCTGAAGTTGGTCAAACAGATCATCGCTTCGCACTTGACTACCAACATTTACCGTGGCACGATAACTGTTATTTTTCTTCCTTCAACACCTTCATTCAGTTCAAGATGTACTCTATTCAGTTTGAGATTTTATCAATTTCATCATAAATCTCTTTTACACATTTAGAAATTTGCCATCTTTCAAATCCATAATTGTTTCCTCATACTCTAACCCATATATCTATTGAAGTCCAACAGATATCTGAACCCAATGTCATTAAGGAAATATTTTTTTATTTTTTTTATAAGTTTTTAAAAACGAGTAAATTATAGCAAAATTATTTTATTTTTTATTTGATGTCCAGTACACGTATTGGAGCGCGATTATTCTAGATTCGTGCCGCTTAAGACTCCATTCGGAAGAAATCACTTCCTATAAAAAAGTCTTTTTTATATCCAAAACTCGAACACGAAACCTCTAATTAAGGAATGAACAATCTCTTTCACTGCACCGTTTCTTTTAATAATAAAAATTAGCTATTATCATCAAACAAAAGGTTCGATATTTATTCCTGATCATAACCTTGTTCAGTTGCCTAGAATCTATACACATTTTGAGAGATCCATCTTTCTATCGCATGAACAGGATGATAGCGCCCCCAGAAAAAACACTAGGCCTGATAAAGCCCTTCTCTAACAAATCCTTCAACTGCTCTTTTAATTCCTTCAACTGGTGCTATCAGGGGGACTCCAGGTAGATCCTCAGGAAACACTTCTAGAAACTCACTCACAATTGGGACTGACGCGAGAGTAAGAGGCTCAACATCATCACATTTGACTAGCACGAGATGGTAGATTCACCGTTTAGAGATTAACCTTCTAGCCCTAAGGTAAGAAATAAATTTTCCCTTAGTTGCAACAAAATCTCCCTTCCATTCTATGACAGGCTCATTTGGAAACTGGAACATGACAGTTCGGGTTCTACAGTCAATAGAGGTATAGCAGGCGTAGAGCCAATCAATAACAAGGATTACATCGAAGTCAATCATCTCTAACTCAACCAAATCAGCAAGAGTATCCCTATGGTAGATAGATACTACACAATCCTTCTTTACCGTCTGGGCTATGATAGACTCACCGATAGGAGTAGAAACATGGAAAGGCTCAAGTAAACACTCAGGGGAAATCTCAAATTTTCTGGCCACATATGGCATCACAATAGACACTGTTGCCCTTTGATCAAGCAAAGCATAACAATCAAAAATAAAGACTCAAAGTATACCCACCACGACATTTGGTGGTAATCTTTTGGTCTTGTTGCTTCCCCATTGCATAAAGATGGTTTGTCCTTTCGCTTGTCCCCGGTTTAGTGTTCTGGTTACCCTTGGGTGGTGGTATCATAGTAGAAGATTGCGTCTTATTACCCTAAAGTGGACATTCCTTCAGGAAGTGACCTGTCTGGCCACACTTATAGCAAGCATTTCCTCCGTCCTTGCATTATCCCAATTGCATCCTGACACACTTCCAACAAGGTAGTTTCCCTCTCGAGCCAAGGGTTACACTGGCTTGCGAACCCTTCTCTAATGTTAGAGTGACGTTGGGATCCTCGATTATACTTGACGTTTGGTGGTGCACTGGCTGATGATGGTGCATAGCTCGAATGCCTCTTCTGAAAGTAAGACCTATCTCTCTTATCCTGTTTATGCTGGCTAGGATCATGCCCAATGGACTTGGCCTTCTTACTCAAGTACTCCTCTCAGTCCTTCTTCTTGTCCTCCTTAGTTTGCTGGGCATATACCATGATCCTGGAAATATCAATGCTTGGGATTAGCAATGCTGCCTTGCACTCCCTCTTCGCATGTTAAACTTTCTCATCCTTGCTCTCACGTCCTGAAAATCTCCGGAGCATACCTGGACAACTTAATAAACTTGAGGCCGTACTCTTTGATGGTCATTCTGTCATGACCGGGTGTCGGGGTCACAAATGTGACATGGCGAATGGGGGCCCGAGAGCCCCTAAACAAGCCTCAAAATTTCAGAACTCACATTGTAGGATCAAGGCATATAAGACGGATAAGTAAACAGCGGAATCAAAAATCAAAGGGGAGTCCAATAATTTGGATAAACAAAACGAGAAAGTTATATAGTGCCCAACGTATGCCTCTAGTAAAGGAAAGGGGGCCAAGACAAGTTCCAGGTTCACCCTCAACAAAATACATATACACCTAGAACACAAGAAGCAAAAGCTTGCCCTCGAAAGACGGGGCTCACTACTGAAATATCCTCCAGAGGGTCTACTCGCCCTGCGGATGGTGTCCAGAGGGTCTAGTCACCCTGTGACTTCACATGGGCCGTGTAGGCCCTCCCTGGGGTGATGCCTGGCAATTTTCCAGGCAGGTTTCTTGGACAATCAAAGTGACGTCCAGGATCCGGGGCCCTTCATCATCTCCCCCTTGGAACATTCATCCCCGAATGTGCAAAAACAAGGCTTGGAAAGCTAGAGTGAAGATAAAATACATCCGATACAATACACAATGCACAACTCAACTCAAATTACAAGGTTTGGACATAAAAGTTGTTTGTCACAAATCAAATTATAGTTCAAAACCAACTTATGTCAAAATTGTATTCAACTCATTTTCCATATTTCCAAGAAAGGAAAATCCTTTAGTGTACACATATGCATGTCATGCCATGAGACTCAAGAGGGCAAGAAAATGACACAACCGATAAAGAGGATTCCTAGTAACTTAGGCTTGAGTAGATTGAAAAAGGTGGCAGTATCGTTTCATCATGTCTAGCTCCGCCTCCCAAGTAGCACTCTCAACTAGTTGATTTCTCCAAAGTACCTTTAGCGAAGCCACTTCCTTGTTGCGAAGCCGTCTTACTTGCCTATCAAAATCGCCAGCGGCACCTCCTCATAAGTCAAATTTTTTCAACCTTAATCCCCTCCAAAGGCACAACGGAGCTAGGATCGCCAACAAACTTCCTCAACATAGATACATGAAAGACCAGATGGATGGATCCCAAATCTGGAGGTAACTCTAATTTATAAGCCACACCTCTAATCCGCTCAACAACTTCATAGGGGCCAGTATACCGGGGGCTCAACTTGCCCTTCTTGCCGAAACGCATAACGTCCTTCATAGGAGAGACTTTCACATAAACCCAATCCCCGATATGAAATTCAAGGTCCCTCCTCCTACTATCCGTATAGGACTTTTGGCGACTTTTAGCCGCTTTCAATCTCTCCCTAATAACTTTTACCTTCTCCATAACATCCATCACTAAGTTCAGGCCAACCAAGGACATTTCCCCCACTTCAAACCACCCCACCGAGGATCTACACCTTCTCTCATGTAAGGCTTCAAACGGAGCCATGTCAATACTAGCATGGAAGTTATTATTATAAGAAAACTCGATGAGTGGAAGATGATCGTCCCAATTCCCCTTAAACTCCAACAAACATGCTCTCAACATGTCCTCCAAAGTTTGAATAGTCTGCTTGGCCATCAGTTTGAGGATGGAAAGCGGAACTCAACTTAATTTTGGTCCCAAGGCCCTTCATAAAAGATTTCCAAAAGTGGGAAGTGAATTGAGTACCACGATCCGATATGATAGATCTAGGTACGCCATGCAACCTCACCAGCTCTAGAATATATAACCTTGCGTAATTCTCAGCACTGAAGGTGGTCTTGACCAGTAGAAAGTGAGCCAATTTCGTCATCCGATCCACAACAACTCAAATGGAGTCGAATTACCTTCGGGTCCAAGGCAATCCAACCACAAAGTCCATATTCACATCCTCCCACTTCCATATAGGAATTTCAATGTCTTGGGCAAATCCATCGGGCCTTTGATGTTCTGCCTTCACCTGCTGACAACTCGGGCATTCCGATACAAACTTGGCAATATCCCTCTTCATTCCATGCCACCAATAAACCTCTCTCAGATCCCGGTACATCATAGTAGACCCCGGGTGAATAGAGTAGTGAGATTTGTGGGCCTCACTCATAATCACCATTCTAAGGTCATCCACGTCAGGAACACAAAGTCGGTTTTGGTACCGGAGTACACCATCTCCCCCTTGGGAGAAAGCCTCGATCTCATTTGCAGCAACCAACTTCTTCAACTCACATAACGACAGATCTAGATCTTATTTAGCTTTCACTTCATTCACCACTGAAGATTCTGACCCGTTCTGAACCCGAATACCACTTGTGCTAGAATCAGTCAACCTGACACCCAACCTAGCTAACTAGTGAACATCCCTTTCCAACTCCTTTTTCTCATTTTCAACATGCACCACACTCCCAATAGATAACCTGCTAAGAGTATCGGCTACGACATTGGCCTTGCCCGGATGATACGACACACTCATGTCGTAATCTTTTAAAAACTCCAACCACCTCCTTTGCCTGAGATTAAGATCCCTATGGGTGAAAACATATTGCAAGCTTTTGTGATCGGTGAATACATCAACATGGACCCCGTACAAATAATGCCTCCAAATTTTCAAGGCAAACACCACCACTGCCAATTCAAGGTCGTGAGTGGGATAGTTTCGTTCATGCACCTTCTACTGTCTTGATGTGTACGCTATCACCCTACCATTTTGCATAATCACACAACCCAACCCGACCCGTGAGACATCGCAATACACCGCGAACCCTTCTGAACAACTTGGCAATGTCAAGACGGGAGGTGATGTAAGCCGATCCTTCAATGTTTGGAAACTCCTCTCACATTCATCCGACCATATAAACTTAGCCTGCTTCTGGGTCAACTTGGTCAACGAAGATGCAATAGATGAGAAACCTTCTACAAACCTTCAGTAGTACCCGGCCAACCCAAGAAAACTGCAGATATCCGAAGGAGTTAACGGCCTAGGCCAATTTTTCACAGCCTCAGTCTTCCTCGGGTCTACCTTGATACCATCCTCGGACACCACATGCCCGAGGAAAGCCACTTTGCCCAACCAGAATTCGCACTTGCTAAATTTGGCATACAATTTCTTTTCCCTCAGAGTTTGGAGGGCCATCCTCAAATGATTCCCGTGCTCTTATTCACTTTGGGAGTAAACGAGGTTATCGTTAATAAATACCACCACAAAACTGTCTAGGAAAGGCTTAAACACTCTGTTCATCAAATCCATAAATGCGGCCGGAGCATTAGTTAGACCAAACGACATCACCACAAATTTGAAATGTCCATACCTTGTCCGAAAAGCTGTTTTAGGGATATTTCATTCCCTAACCTTCAACTGATGGTATCCACAATGAAGATCAATTTTCGAGAAGTGAGTGGCACCTTGTAGTTGGTCAAACAAATCATCAATCCTCGGCAACGGGTACTTGTTCTTAACGGTCACCTTATTCCACTACTTGTAATCAATATACATATGGAGAGACCTGTCCTTCTTCCTTACAAACAACACAGGAGCACCCCACCATGATGTACTAGGTTGAATGAAACCCTTCTCTAATAGGTCTTTCAACAGCTCCTTTAACTCTTTCAACTCTGCAGGGGCCGTCCCGTACGGAGGGATAGAAATAGGCTGAGTATCTGGAAGAAGATCTATGCCGAAATCTATCTCTCTATCCGGAGGAATCCCTGGTAAGTCCTCGGGGAACACATCCAAAAATGCATTCACCACGCGGACTGACTCGAGAGTAGGCACCTCAGAATCTGCATCTCGGAGCCTTACCATATGGTTTATACACCTCTTAGAAATCATTTTCTGCGCCTTGAGGTAAGAAATAAACCTACCTTTAACAGAGGAATCGCTACCCTTCCATTCAAGAACTGGCTCACCGGGAGGTTGGAACTGGACTTTCCGGGTTCGATAATCTATGGAAGCATAAGATGCATGCAGTCAATCCATTCCAAGAATCACATCAAAATCAAACATTTCAAGTTCCACGAGATCACATGGAAAGATTTTATGCAACATAGTAACAGGACACCCATAATCGACTCTATGAGCAATAATAGATTCACTCACGGGGGTGTAGACCGAGAAAGGCTCTCTTAAAATCTGGGGTTTCAAACCGAACTTAACCACCAACTGTGGAGTCACAAAAGAAAAGTTTGCACCTGGGTCAAGTAAAACATAAGAATCAAAATTAAAGACTTTTAACATACCAGTCATGACATCCGGAGCCTCCTCAATATCCTGGCGGGCATGGAGTGCATAAAACCTATTGTTTCTTGGGGAAATACCTTGGGGGCCCCTTTGCTGAATCGGCCTACCTCGGGCTACCTAGCCTTGGCCTCCGGGCGCATTCCTAGGCCAATCGGCAACTTTGTGATCCTTACTTCCATATCCAAAGCAGAGTCGCATACGCCTCTAGCAGGAACCCGTGTGGGGCTTCCAACACTTATCACACATGAGATATCCTGGTCCGCCACCCACCTGTACCCTGGGAGGGGGTGCCCTGCTGGAAGCGACCAAAACTGGCATTCCTAGTACCGGAGAACCTACCGTCAATGCGGGCTCTCTTGGAATCGTGTGCCCTTTTCTCCTAGAGTTTCTCCTCCTTAATCTGCTCAACATACACCATGAGTCTGGCAATATCCATGTCCCTAATCAGCATAGCAGTCCGACATTCTTTCACCAGTAGGTCAGAAATACCTAAAAACAATTTGTGCATCTTTGCACGAGGATCGGCCACCAGGGACGGAGAATATTTAGACAGCTTGGTAAATTTGAGGGCATAATCCCTCACGCTGATACTCCCCTGCTTGAGGCTAATAAACTCGGTCATTTTGGCCTCCCTCAGCTCAAGTAGAAAGAAGCGGTCGAGCAAGGCAGTTTTGAACTCTTCTCATTTCACATTACCATCACAAACCCTCTCCATGGCCCACTAAGTATACCATACCTGGGTTACATCCTTCAGCTGGTAGGCAGCCAGTCCAGCTTTTTCATCATAAGAGACGCCCATAGTATTCAGTATTTTTGAGAGTTCATCAATGAACTCCTGAGCATCTTCATCACCCCTTGACCCGTAGAACTCCGAAGGATTCATCCGGGTGCAATCCCTTACAATAGAAGAGGGTGTAGGGTCCCGTGGAAAATTGGCTTGCCTTGCCTGAGTAGTCAACACCTGTGCAAGCATGGCAAAAGCAGTACAAAATTCACCATTTGAAATAGGCTCTTCCATAGGCTCGAAAGATGGGGCTCACCACAGAAGTATCCTCCAGAGGGTTTAGTCGCCCTGCGGCTGGTGCTCAAACTACTCGGACCCTACATGGTAAAATCATGTAGGCATAGAGTATGTGTTAGTACGTTTGAATGTACTAAGTATGCGGGTATGCAATGTACGTGACTTACCGAACCTGCATAACCATGTTAGATGGCAAGGGCACATAATATATAAGAACATATAAGCAATGGGGGTTAATATACAAGATGCTATAGGATGCGTGATGCGTGCGATGCGATAATGCTCCTATATATATAACGGGGATGGACTATAACCGACAAACAAAATTCATGCGAGCTATTACATGAATTGGACCGATTTGGACCTCCCGCCGGTAGGAAGAAGATTACTTGCCAGAGGTAATCTACATCACACCTTACGGGCAACCCCATTTCGACGGATGGCTACCTTCCTTACAGGAAACCCCATTTCGGAAGGGTTTTCGCATTCACATCATAACATAAGTAACGAATAGCCATTCCTTACGGGCAACCCCATTTCGAAAAGGCCCCTATGCTGGCACATAGTTCAAGGAAAGGGAGAGGGACCTTGGGGATATCCCTAACGCCCCCAATCCATCAGTGCTAAGTACACATCCCACTAGAATACTTATATATGTGTATATGCTTCAAGAGGGTCAAATATCCATTGCAAAAACGTAATTGTACAAGTAGGCTCAAATGCCAAATCATAAGTTATGATCATGATACTCATGGAAGGAATAACTCATCTACACATACACCCAAAATGGTGCAAGCACCCATAATGCTCAAGGAGCCATAGTCATAGACATACCAGTGATCACCTTCTTGTCATGTCCCATGTGTTACCAAAAATCACATCATAATTCCTTTTTAGGAAAAAATTGGGCTTAACCCCCACATTTCCAAAATTATCATGTATCAATGTCTTGAAGGTGATGCAATGTATGGTGTAGAACTGGCATGGGCAATGTAGAGTACATTCGAATTAGCAATATAATATAAAGACTAAATCCATAATTAAAATTTATATAAAATGTGGTATAGACCACCCGTGCATGGTAACATCTTAGAATGACTTGCATGTTCATATTTTCATAATCCCAATAGTTCATAATACATAAATTTATCATAACTTCAAATTTTGAAACATAATATAGCACATGCATGGTTCAAGTAATAAAGAACAAGCAGTAGAATTCACATTTTAAGTAGACAAGCTTATAAAATAGTTTTAGAGGAGACTTGGGTCTTCTTGGTTGAAAGGAACCAAGAATCAAACCCCACATACCTGATTGAAGGAGACAACACTTGAGGAGAATGGACCAAATTTATGAAGGCCTTAGCTTGACAATTTGAGAGCTTGGAGGAGCAAATATTTTGAGAGAGGTGTGAAAAATGAGAGAAAATGACTGAAAATAGTGAAGTCTAGTTTATATAGAGGGCTTAGGAGGGGTAGGAAAAGACCAAATTTTCGTTGGAGTTAACCAATATTTCAAAAATGCCATTAATGAAATGCATCAGAAATTGGTCTGTCTGAGGCATACGGTCCAGTATGCGGTCCATAAAGTGTCACACGGACCATTTACTGTGTCGTGGTCCTATACTTAAAATTTTTGGAGGCAAGATTTTCCGGACTAAGTGTCACGACACGGACCAGTAAACGGACCATCTGGGGTCACACGGACTATGATCTATTCTATATAAAGGTAACTCCCCACACCAAGGTTTAGACGGAGGGCCACACGGACCGTCTAGTGTCACACGGGCTGTGACTTGGTCCGTGTGGATTTGACCCTTAGCAGTTCACCAAACGGGAGGCCACATGGACCATCTAGCCTTACACGGACCGTATGGTGGCCCGTCTACCCTCCACTTTTCCCAGGCGTCACTCCACGGGAGCTCACACAGACTGTGTGACTTCACACGGGCCGTGTAGGACCTCTATGGGGTGATGCCTGGCAATTTTCCAGGTAGGTTTCTTGGACAATCAAAGTGACGTCTAGTATCCGGGGCCTTTCACATTCCCTCTTGCTTTAGGTTCACAAACTCCTCAATCTATGCCTCCTTTAACTCTAGGGGAAAGAAGTAGTCAAGCAAGGCACTCTCAAACTCACTCCACTCAGCAGGCTCATCATCCTCATCCCGACAATCTTCCCACTCGTTATACTAGACATTCACCACATCTTTAAGCTGGTATAAGGCAAGCTCAACTCCCTCAATCTCCATCCTGGGCATAGCCTCAACACTTTACACATCTCATCAATGAAATTATGTGGGTCATCCTCAACTTTCGACCCCGTGTAGACTGGCGGGTTCATTCTCAAGAAGTCTCATCGCCTAGTTGCAGGAGTGGGATCTTGAGAGTTAGAGCTAGGGGCCTAGGAACCCCTGCTATTACTCTAGGAGGCCACTAGTTGGGTGAGCATAGCAATGGCTCCTCTGAAGTCTGTCTCTGAGGTGGAGACTGACTGAGCAAGAGGTACCTGTGGAATCTCAATAGCTCTGGCAGGTCAACCCGATCTCCTTATCTCATTATTTGTAGGAGCCTCTGGTGGAGGATTCTCACTGTTAGGGGCTTCAACATCTCGTTAGACATGTTCTCTGAACACGCAAAACACGAATTAGACATGGATTTATACAGTTTAACTCTATCGCACGATCTCAGAATATCAAAGAAGTGTAACCATTCCTAATGTCCTATAGCTTCCTGGTTATGAAGTGTGGTGCACAACACACCCATAAATAAGACTTCTACTAAACATGACTTCATAGACTTTCTATGACACTTGAACTCTGTGCTCTCATACCAAGTTTGTCATGCCCAAGGAGGGTACCCTTGGCATGGCCGGCACTCAGAGACTGTTGCTAGTCCCCAAGAGAACCACTTTGACTCATAGTCACATCATACTCGACAGCAGAAGAAAAATACTCAAGAAAAGACTGTGGAGTAAGTAAACCGAGTCTTTAATAAAAAGGGAATTTCCAATAAACACGACTTTGGAAAAACAATACTCAACATCCTCTACACAATGTCTATGAAGACTCTACCTCTAACGTCTGGATGTTACCATGAAAAGCCATGGCTACCCAACTCAAAGAAAACAGAAGTAACTAATCAAATAAAATAAAGGCTCCTTCGGATAGAAAGGAGGGCTCACCAACTCTGGAACTCGGAAACTTTAAACTTCAATGGTGCGCCTGCTGAGGTCCTCTATCACCTGTATCTACATCATAAAATGATGCAGCACCGAGTGGCGTCAGTACGTGGAATATATGGTATATAAAATGACTCAAGAAATCAATAAAGCTCAGACTCAATTAATCAACTCAACTCAAGACTCAACTTCTCATCTCATAACTCAACTCAAGTAAATCATGCAAGTTTAAGGTTTGAAATCATGCTTTGAGAAATAGACTCAGTATTTGATGTGATTCAGTTCAAAAGACTCATGATATGCTCAACTCAAGTATTTTCTTGGAAGTTTCTCTAAATAACAACTCTCTACCCCACCATAAGTTTTGGTGATGTACAACGAAAAGACGTCATTGCGACGTCCTCCCTTAACTTTCCAAAGAATAGGACATCAACCTCTACCTCTACCTCTCTTCTTGGATCAAAAGAGGATGTCCATCTATTGGTACATCGGCCACCAGAATTATCCTGTGCGACTATCCTACGCTGGCAACGTAGTTCTATTGTGCTCCTCAATCGTCTAACTTGGTGCTCAATACTCCTTCCAAGACTAAAATGTGCTCAATGAAATTAACTCAACTGATCTCTTTGACTCATCTCAAACAAGTCAACCTAGTTCTCAATAACTCGACTCAGTGTCTCAATAACTTAATAACTCGGGGCCATCATTTATGTAATGCAACTCATGACTCTAGCTCATACCATGCAAGTCTCCAATGATTTCGGTCAAGAACATCATATTATCCAGAACCAACTCATAAGATAAAATAGGTATTCTCTATATACATATATGAAACAAGAAAATATACTTTCTGGGTTCAATTCATAGGTTTAGAAGATTTAAATTCTTAGTTCTCAATTCAGTACATAAGTAAAAAATATTAAATTTAGGGCTAGAGTATCAAACATTCGAATAACATTAATATTTCATGATAATAACAATGCAACTCATAAATTGACTCAAGTACATTTATGAAAACTCCAACATGTACAAGAATTTAGGACTAAAGAAATCACATGATTTAAAACATGGGATTTATACTCATGATCATGACTCAAGAAGTCGAAAGGGCGTGTGGATGAACATAGTCCAACATTTTAGGTAGCCTTATATACCCGGGATAATGCTAAAAACAATCTCCCTCAATAATTTTCTCTTGAACTCCTCAATCTCAAGCTCTCCTCTACCTTCCTCAAGCCCTAGTCTTGATGGTTTGTTAGAAAAGGACTTAAAAGGGGGTTTTAGACCTTTTTCACATTAAAACAACTTATACTGGTCGTGTACTGACTTTAGGAGGTGTTACGAATGGACCGTTCGTACCGGAATGCCCCAAAATAATTTAGAAATTTTTCAGACTTACAGTGACCCAGTCCACAACGTGGACTGTTCGTGTACCAGTATATTTTCCCCAAATATTCTCTGATCGAGTTTTCTCAATCCCGTTGAAAATTTGAAAAAACGTAAGTGTCCCTCCGCATCTGGTGCGCGATGCGCCTCTGTTGCACACCATCACTGATTTTTGTTTTGGATCGAAAAATTATCTTTTGATCTGGTCACTCTAAAAATTGACTGAGACCCTTTTCCCACTCAATTTTTTGTGTTAATCACAAATTCGACCTCATATTTTCCATACGAGCCTTGGGAGATGTGTTACGCGCATACCACTCCTCTAGGGGTATTTTGATAATTTTACAAGGCGTTATATGTAACTTGATTTTCCTAGAGTCCTAAAGATCATGAAAGAAATCCTAAGATAATAATCATAACGTGAGAGTTTATGCTTGATATAACAAATTGAGTTAACAATGTCCAATTAGACTAGTTAGACGAGTAATCTAGATGATTGATGTCTTATGAGCATGTTGAGTCCTGGGAGAAGTATTGAGCACCAAATTGAGTAAGAGTAGATAACAACTCAAACTCAATAACTACGTGGCCAGCGTCGGAGAGGATTGAACCGTAAAACCGGATGTTTCCTTTGTCCCAAAAGAGGATTTGATGTTATTTATTATGTATTTACTGATGTCATATCCTTTACCCTGGCAAGGTACTAGATGGGTGCAACAATGACATCGCTTCGTGGTATCATTGCCGGCTCATAGGTGATGCTTATCAGTTAGAGAAAGTCTTAGATAGGTTCCTCACTGATAGTATTCTGATGTTGAGTTGATGGTATGTGTCTTGATTGATGTTGAGGAGTGAGTATCTTACGAGTGATACTCCTTACCTTCTTGATTGATGTTGAGGAGTGAGTATCTTACGAGTGATACTCCTTACCTTAGATGGACATTTGTCACTTAGAATGAGTATCTTGCGAGTTGATGTTATCCAATGTTAGTTATGCCTATATTGTTTCACTCAACTATTTCTTATACCGTACATTCCATGTACTAACACCACTCAGGGCTGCATTGTTCCACAATTTAGATATATGAGATAGAAGACTTTAGCAGATGCACCGTTGAGATTCAAAGTTCCCTAGTTCCAGAAATTTGTGAGTCCGCCCCCGCTTTCGGAGGATACCATTTATTATCTATCATTTATTTTGAGCTACTCTTTTGACTTTGTGGTAGCCATGGACTGTCATGGTACCATCCTAGACTGTAGAAGTAGAGGCTTCATAAACTAGAAGATGGTGTTTTGATGTAGAGGTCCTTTCCTCTTTGAATTGAGTTTTCTTAAAATTGTTATTATCTCATGTCATGGATGTCGAGGTTGATTTTGATTGGCCTACGACCTTTATTCATTGATGTAGAAGTAACTGAGGTGTCCACTGCCTTATTTTCCTTATTCTAATAATTTCTGCTGTATTTGATGATTGAATGACCGTCATGAGACCAAGTGGTTCGCTTAGGACTAGCAATAGTCTCTGAGTGCCGGCCACATCTAAGGTACCCTCCTGGGGCATGAAAAACTTGATATTAGAGCACAGAGTTCAAGAGTCCTAGGGAGTCTATGAAGCAGTGTCTAGTAGAGTCTTGTTTATGTGTGTGTTGTGCACCACACTTCATAAATAGGACGCTATAGGACATTAGGAATCATTACACTTCTTCTGTATTCTGAATTCATGTGATAGAGTTTAACTCTATAAAACTCTTTTCTAATTCATGTGTTACACATTTGCATATCATGCCTCCTATATGTACTGTTGCCCAAAGAGATGCCTTAGCCCCAAACACTGAGAATCCCCCACCAGAGGTCCCTACTCAGACTGGGACGAGGAGACAGGGTCGACCTACCAGAGCTGCTAAGATCCCACAGGCACCTCCTGCTAAGTTAGCCCCCACCTTAGCCGGCAGACTTCAGGGGAGCCAATGCTATACTCACTCTGCTAGTGGCCTCCCAGAGTAATAGCGGAGGTCCCCAGGCCCCTAGCTCCAGCTCCCAAGAGTCCACGGCTGTAACCTGGCTCATAGATTTCTTGAGGATAACCCCGCTAGACTATACGGGGTCAAAGGTTGAGAAGGACCTAAAGAACTTTATTGATGAGGTGTGCAAGGTCTTGAGGGATATACATGTGAATGAGGTTGAGGGAGTTGAACTTGCCTCCTATTAGCTTTAGGATGTTGCGAACGTCTGGTATTACCAATGAAAGATAGTCGAGGTGAGAATGTTGATCCTGCTGAGTGGGACGAGTTTGAGAGTGCTTTTCTCGATCACTTCTTTCCTCAAGAGCTGAGGGAGGCAAAGTTGATAAGTTCGTTAACCTGAAGTAAGAGGGGTTGACTGTTAAGGAGTACAACCTCTCAAGTTCATTTAACTGTCCCAGTATGTCCCAGAGATGGTCCAGGATATGAGGGCGAGAATAAGAAAATTTGTGTTTGGATTGGGCAGGCATGTAAAGAAGGAGCGCAAGGCAACATTGCTGATCCCAGGTATGGACATCTCCAGAATTAAGGTATATGCCCGGCAAATCGAGGAGGATAAGAAAAGGGACAGAGAAGAGCAACTGAGCAAGAAAGCCAAATCAGCAGGGCATGAGCCTAGCCAACATAAGCAGAATGAGGGTGATAAACCTTACTTTTAGAAGAGGTCTTTTAGTTATGCACCCTCTGCAGCAAGTGTGCCCGTCCAACAACAGGTATGATCAGAAATCTTATGGTCACGAAATGTTTAGGGCTTAGGGCTCTAAGTGTCAAGCTAGCATAACCCATGATTCGAGAGGAAAGACTCCCTGTTGAAAGTGTGGCAAACTTCACCTAGGTATGTACTGTGAGTGTACAAACGCTTGTTACATATGTGGACAAACTAGTCACTTGAAGGAAGAATGTCCCATAAGAAGACGAGGTGATGGAAGTAATAAAGCACAGTCCTCCGCAGCACCCCCAACTGGCAACTTTTAGAGGGGTACTGCTACTGGTGTAGTAGGTGGGACAAACCATCTGTATGCAATGGGTAATTGATGAGATCAGGAGATTATGCCAAATGTTGTTACGAGTATGCTTCGAGTCCTTACTTATGATTGTTATTCATTGCTTGACCTGGTTGCCACTCTATCTTTTGTAACTCCCTATGTGGCCAATAGATTTGAGATTCTTCCAGAGTTTTTGCTTGAACCCTATATTGTTTCCACTCTTATTGGTGAGTCTATCCCAGCTGAGAGGGTCTATGGGGATTGTGTAGTATTCGTCTATTATAGGATACCTTGGCTGACTTGGTAGACTTGGAGATGGTTGACTTTGACATAATCCTTGGTATGGGTTGGTTTCATGCCTGTTATGCCTCAATAGATCGGAGGACCTAAATTGTTAAGTTCCAATTTCCGAATGAACTGGTCTTAGAATGGAACTTTTGTTGCACCTAAGGGTAAGTTTATTTCCTACCTGAGAACTAGAAAGCTAATCTCTGAAGGCTGTTCTACCATCTTGTGCAAGGTAAGTCTGATGATGTTAAGCCTCCTATTCTTGAGTCAGTCCTGATTGTGAATGAGTTTTCCGGAGTGTTCCCTGAGGATCTACATGGAGTCCCTCATGATAGGGAGATGTACTTTGGGATTGATGTTCTTCCTAATACCCAACCTATCTCAATTCCACCTTATAGGATAGCCCCCGCTGAATTGAAAGAGTTGAAAGAGCAATTGAGGTATTTGTTAGAGAAGGGCTTTATTAGGCCAAGTGTTTCTCCTTGGGGTTCTCGTCCTGTTCGTGCAAAAGAAAGATGGGTCTCTCAGAATGTGCATAGATTATAGGCAATTGAACAAGTTCACGATCAAGAATAAATATACTCTTCCCAAGATAGATGATCTGTTTGAACAACTTTAGGATGCCTCATGCTTCTCAAAGATAGACCTCAGATCGGGCTACTATCAGTTGAAAGTGAGAGAGTATGACATTCCAAAGACAACCTTCAGGACTAGATATGGTCACTTTGAGTTCTTGGTCATGTCCTTTGGGTTACCTGCAGCCATCATGGACTTGATAAATAGAGTGTTCAGACCCTATCTTGACATATTTGTAATCGTGTTCATTGAAGACATTTTGGTGTATTCGAAGGATGGGTAGGAGCATGCCAATCACCTCAGAGTTGTCCTTTAGAATCTTAAAGACCATGAATTATACGCAAAGTTCTCAAAATGTGCGATTTGGTTCAAGTCAGTGGCTTTCCTAGGCTATGTTATTTCGGGTGATGGTATTTGAGTAGATGCCTAGAAGATCAAAGTGGTTGAGAACTGGCCAAGACTAACCTCTCCAACTGACATAAGAAGTGTCTTGGGGTTGACAGGCTACTACTGCAGGTTCGTTGATGGATTTTCTTCCCTATCTGCACCATTGACCAATTCGACTCAGAAAAAGGTCAAGTTTTAGTGGTATGAGGAATATGAGAAGTGATTCCAAGAGTTGAAGACTAGATTGACTATGGCACCTGTTTTAACTTTGCCCGATGGGACGGAGGATTTTGAAATATATTTTGATGCGTCAAGAGTTGGGTTGGGTTGTGTGTTGATGCAGAGGGGGAAGGTGATAGCCTATGCTTCTAGGCAACTTAAGGTTCATGAGAGGAACTATCTGACCCATGATCTTGAGTTTGCAGCAGTGGTGTTTGCACTTAAAATCTTGCACCACTACTTGTATAGAGTTCATGTGGATGTGTTCATTGACCACAAGAGGTAGCAATATGTCTTCAGTCAGAGAGAGAGCTCAACCTGCGACAGAGGAGATGGTTGCAGTTGCTCAAAGATTATGATATGAGCATCCTCTACCACCCAGGTAAAGCTAACATTGTTGTTGATGCTCTTAGTAGGTTGTCAATGGGAAGCACGACCCATGTTGAGGAAGGAAAGAAAGAGCTAGTGAATGAAGTGCATAGATTGACTCGATTAGGAGTTCAACTCGAGGAGAATGACAAGGAAAGAGCCAATGTTAAGAGTGGCTCTACATCATCCCTAGTAGCATAGGTAAAGGAGAAGCAAGATTGAGATCCTATCATACTCCAATTGAAGAAGGCTGCCGACAGATAGATATTGACGGTCTTCCCCAAAGGGGGAAATAGGGTATTGAGATACCAAAGTAGGTTATCTGTCCCCGATGTTGATGGTGTTCGAGAGAGAATCATGGTTTAAGCTCATCAATCTAGGTATTCTATAATCCTAACCCTACCAAGATGTACCACGACTTGAGGGAAGTCTATTGGTGGAGTGGAATGAAGAGGGATATCACCGAATTTGTTTCCAAGTGCATGAATTGC
This sequence comes from Solanum rostratum, assembly GCA_029948455.1. Taxonomy (NCBI): domain Eukaryota; kingdom Viridiplantae; phylum Streptophyta; class Magnoliopsida; order Solanales; family Solanaceae; genus Solanum; species Solanum rostratum. The sequence continues at coordinate 43,796,649 of CM057054.1, forward strand.
CAACAAGTAAAAGTTGAGCATCAAAGGCCTTGTGGATTGGAACATAACTTCGAGATTCCGGGATGGAAGTGGGAGATGATTAACATGGACTTCATTATCGGTCTACCAAGATCCCGAAGGAAGTATGATTCAATATGGGTGATCATGGATAGGATGACTAAATCATCTCACTTCTTGGTAGTCAAGATGAGTAATATTGTGGAGGAGTATGCCAAGTTGTACATCCAAGATATTTAGAGATTGCATGGAGTTTCTTTGTCCATAATCTAGGATAGAGGAGCTTAATTCACCTCTCAATTTTGGAGGTCTTTCCAGAAGGGATTGGGTACCAAGGTAAAATTTAGCACAACTGTTCATCCACAGACAGATGGCCAGGCAGAGCGCACCATTCAGACATTAGAAGATATGTTAAGAGCCTGTCTCCTTGACTTCAAAGGGAATTGGGATGACCATCTATCATTGATTGAATTTGCGTATAACAATAGTTATCATGCAAGCATTCAAATGGCCCCCTATGAGGCCTTGTATGGGAGGAGATGTAGATCACCAATTGGGTGGTTCGAGGTCAGATAAGCTAAGTTGATTGGACCTGATCTTGTTCACCAATCAATGGAGAAGGTTAAGGTCATTAAAGAGAGGTTGAAAACTACACAAGAGTTGCTAAAAGTATTACGCTGATGTGAGGAGAATAGACTAAGAGTTCGAGGTGAGTGATTGGGTGTTCTTGAAGGTGTCACCCACGAAGGGTGTCATGAGGTTTTGAAACATGGGAAAATTGAGTCCTAGCTATAATGGTCCTTATCAGTTCGTTAGGAGGATTAGGAAAGTTTATGAGTTAGAGTTGCCTACTAAGTTAGAGGCAATTCATCTGGTGTTTCACGTCTCGATGTTAAAGTAGTTCTTGGGAGATCCTACCTTGGTGATCCCCGTTGAGAGTATTGGAGTAAAGGATAGATCGTCCTATGAGGAGATTCCAGTCCAAATCCTTGATCATCAAGTTCGCATGTTGAGCATCAAAGAGATTGCCTCAGTCAAAGTCCTGTGAATAAATCAATTCGTTAAGGAAGCCACGTGGGAAGCAGAGGAGGATATGAGAGCCAAGAACCCTCACCTTTTCATGCCCAACGAGGAAAATGTTGAAGGTAATGTTCCTATCCTTGACTTAATTGATGTTTCTATACTTAAGTTGATGTGTCCATTCTTGAATCTGAGTAGAGTTTATCAAGGTCGATGAAGAGTTGAGAGTTTGAGTTGTTGAGTGAGTATTGAATGAGTCTTGAGTTTTTTGGTGCCATAGTACCACCTCTACTCATAATTTGAGGATAAATGATCAAAAAAGGGAGATAATGTAATGCTCGGTGAAATTACCAAGATACTCCTAGAGGAGAGATGTGTGCAAAATGTGTCTTCTCATGCTTGAATGGCAAATACAAGGCCGGATTTATGATAAGCACAAAATATTGAGTGGGAAAATAGACTTGGTCAATTTTTAGAGTGACCGGATCAAAAGATAATTTTTTTATGCAAAACTCAAAAAAACGTGTTGGTGCATGTTAGGGCCGCGTCGCGTCCTGGACGCGGATCAACACTTATACTTTTCTCAATTTTTTTGATGGAAATTGGAAAAATCCCATTCAGAGTATTTTTGGGAGAATGATACCACTCCGCGTCGCGGATTGGGTAATTCAAAATGGGAATTTTTCTTTTATTTTGTGATGGACATTTTGGACCTTTTCCATGCCTTCCCAAGTTCCATAAATTAGTACAAGGGTCATTTTTCTCAGAATCCTAAAGTGAGAATTCTTAAGAGAAGAAGAGGGGGAAGCTAGAAGTCTTGAGGGTTGAGGGAAATTCCTGATAGAGATTGGTGTTTTCTTTATCCTAGGTATGTAAGGCTAAACTAAATCATGAAATTATTCTTCCATGTGCCCCCAATGATGGTAATATAAAAGTTGTGAGTATATTGAGTCTCCATGCATGTATCTTGAATGCTTTCCTATAAATTACATATATATATCCAATGTACCTTTATATTTCGATGATCCTCATAACTGCGATTTTTACTTTTTAAATACTTTTTATGAGTCATTTAGAAAACCATACATGTTATTTTCATAAAAGATTGCAAGAATGAACTTAGGAGATGAGTCTAGAGCCTTGACGGTATGAATGTGCATGTGACTGTGATTGTAATCCCAACATGAGAGCACTGATGATGATATTGATGTAAGTTGAAAGAAATCCTAAGATAAAAATCATAACGTGAGAGTTGATCGTTGATGTAATGAATTGAGTAACCAATGTCCAATGAGACTAGTTAGACGAGTAATCCCGCGATTGATGTCTTATGAGCATGTTGAGTCCTAGGAGAAGTATTGAGTACATAATTGAGCAAGAGTAGATAACAACTTGAACTCAATAACTACGTGGCCAACCTAAGAGAGGATTGAACCGTAAAATCAAATATTTCCTTTGTCCCAAATGAGGACTTGATGTTATTTATGTGGATCCACAAATTCCATGTCATTTACCCTGGAAAGGTATTGGATGGATACGGCAATGACATCGCTTCGTTGTGTCATCACCGGCTCTTAAGTGATGGTTGTCAATTAGAGAAACTCCCAGATAGGTTCCTCACTGATAGTACTCTGATGTTGAGTTGATGTTATGGGTCTTGATTGATGTTGAGGAGTTATTGTCTACTCCTTACCCTTACCTTAGATGGACATTTGTCACTCAAAGTGAGTATCTTGCGAGTTGATGTTATCCCATGTTAGTTATGCGTGTATTGTTTCACTCATCCATTTTACATACCGTATATTCCATGTACTGACGTCAATCGGCACTGCATCATTCCATGATACAGATATAGGAGATAGAAGTCTTCAGCAGATGCACCGTTGAGGTTCAGAGTTCCATAGTTCCAAAAATTTGTGAGTCCTCACCTACTTTCGGAGGATACCATTTATTATCTTTCATTTGTTTCGAGCTGGAAGGGGAGCTTTGGAGTAATTGGTAAAGTTGCTGCCATGTGACCAGGAGGTCATGGGTTCAAGCCTTGGAAACAGCCTCTGGCAGAAATGCAAGGTAAGGCTACGTACAATAGACCGTTGTGGTCGGGCCCTTCCCTGGACCCTACGCATAGCGGGAGCTTTAGTGTACCGGGCTTGCCCTTTTTCCCATTTGTTTTGAGCTAGTCATTTGAGTTTGTGGTAGCCATGGCCTGTCATGGTACCAACGTAGACTGTAGAAGTAGAGGTTTCATAGACTAGAAGACGATATTTTGATGTTGAGGTCCTTTCCTCTTTGAATTGAGTTTTCTTAAAATTGTTATTATGTCATGTCATAGATGTCGAGAGTGATTCTTATTGCCCTAAAACACTTAATAATTAATGTAGTAGTAACTGAGGTGTCTACTGCCTTATTTTCCTTCGCCTGATATTTTTCATTATATCTGATGATTGAATGACTGTCTTGAGACCTAGTGGTTCACTTGGGGACTAGCTATAGTCTTTGAGTACCGACCACGTCTAGGGTACCCTCCTGGGGTGCGACCGCGTGGGTTTATGATCGATCTACTATGTGTCGTAGACCCTTCCAAGAGTCATCTTGCACATTCGTGGAAAAGTACTATGACTTTAGGATCATTAAGCTTTCAAAATCTATGAGACCCTTCTACAAATTATATAACGATCTATGGGTCCTAGCCCTAACTTGTGGAATGGAATCTAGGATTTTGGAAATTTCAAGACTTGGGTCTACAGGAACTTTCTACGAGTCGTAGACCCTTGTCACACCCCAAGCATATACCCTAGGTATGGTTGGCACCTGAAAATCATTGTTGGTCCCAAGCAAACCTTACTCTTATCAAACTAAAATCTAACTCAATTGGACACATCAATATCAAATCAAGTTAATGCTAAATTTAAAGTATTTAACTCATAAATAATTCAATGACATAGCTCATATACTAGATTGTAGTTTTTCAAATACAAGTCAAAGAAAAGGAACGATCTCCACTCTTTTCTACCTATGTCTATGAAGCATCTAATACTTTAGATAGGTACCAAGACGGACCCATAATCACCTCCAAAAAGGCTCATAGGAAATAACTAAATGAAATAAAACTGCTCCTCCATAATGCCATGAGGTCTTACCAAAGCAAGACCAGATGAATTTTGAATAAAGTATCTGTTGGGGATCTCTAGTACCTTTATCCGCATCATAAAATAATACAACATTAAAGAATATCAGTACATGAAATGTACGGTTAGAATAGTTGAAAGAAAATATGCTCAGAACAAACTCAACTACATCTACATGAATACTCAACTCAAAATGAAACATTAAAGGTAAAAATAAATAATGCTTTAAGATATTGCTCAAATAAATGGAACTTGATAAAAATAATATTATTTACCCCTTGAGAAGTTTCTCTAACTGACGATCATGACTTATGAGATAATAATAATACAATGAAGCGCTATCATTGCCAGAACCACAACCACTCCATACCTTGTTTGGATAAAGGAAAATCACATCCAAGGTCCATAATAAAAGCCCTCGAATAAAGTCTTCTTTCCTTTGGACATTTTTTTCTTTATTCTTCAGATCTGTATAAAATTTTTAGATTACTTTCCATTAATACTTGTTACTGTTTCAATAAAACTCACTAGGTTCGCCTAACAGACATATGTGTTGTGCCCTCACGACTTCTAGCCTTTGGATCGTGACAATATAGTTTCGATATAATGTCAAAATTTACCTAAGTCCTTTAATTCCTAACTCAAGTCATGCAAACAAATCTATAATTATATTGCTAACAATTCTAACATTTTCCTATTTTTTTATTTTCCTTTTCATTTCTATTTTTCGCGAAAATTATTTAATTCTCATGAATATTGGATTGTCTACCTATCCTGAATGGAGTAGTCTTTAGAAATATCAAAAGAAGAGCTGATATTGTGGAAAAAATGAGAATCAATGAGGAAAACTATAATTTTTATTTTATTATGTTTGGTATGACAAAAGCGATTTTAATTTGTATTGAAAAAGTTTTACTTGGAAAAATATTTGAGTGGCTAAAAGATATATTACCGATAGCATGCGCTATTACATATAAGTAATAATATTAGCAAATTAAATTTATAAATCCTTTGAGTATCAAATATGACTTTAAATTATATGCACGATTAGAGGAAAAGATATTCTACATCATCAAATAACTTTAAAGATAATTACCATAATTTTTTTAAGTAATATTTACACCTTTTCAAAAGAATATGATTATGAGTTTAGAAAAAAAGTAATTTGAATCCTACTTATAATGTAATCCAAATTCCTTCCTATTTTTTAGACCATTTCCTTTCGTAGTCCTCCACACACTCTCTATTTATCGTACGTATTGCTACGAAAACGGTAGAACGACGGTATTGCGGTTCTTGTCTTTTCTTTTTATTCCTTTCGTTTTTCTTAAATTATTTTGTTCATCTTTCATTTTATTTCAAGAAAATTTAATTTATGATATGCACATTTATAATAATAATTATAATATAATGTGTAACCAAAAAATGATTTGAAAGAGATGGAAGATATAGGAAATTATTCAAGAAATTTTTCGTGTTCTATGAAAAATACACCAATAGAAAAATAAAACAAACACCTCAAAAACACTTAATTTCGTGAAAAAGTACCAATAAATCCTAGAGTCAATAAATATTATTTTTATCTAAAAAAGCTATCTTTGATTATACACATTATAAAATTTGAATTCTTATAAATTAAAAAAAAAATGCACAAAATATTGCATAGTAAAGGAGAAAGATGTCAAGCCCCAAGAGGGTACCCTAGGCGTGGCCGGCACCTAGAGACTTTTGCTAGTCCCCAAGCGGGCCACTCGATCATCACAGTCACTAAACATCAAGCATAGCGGAATTAGGATAAAGCAGTTAGTTACATCTATCAATCTACATCAATAAGAAGGGCAATGGCCAAGAAAACTAAATCTCAACATCGAGAGTAAGAAAATGTAAATGCTAACTCAACTCAAAGGATAAAAGACCACAACGTCAAACCTCAACTCATGTCTATGAAGCCTCTAACTCAACTTAATTAGACAGTCTAAGAAGGTACCATGACAGGCCATGGCTACCCAACTCAATAAAACAAAATAACTGAAAATGAAAATGGGCTCCTTCGGATAGCAAGGAGGGCTCACCAAGAACTGAACACAGAATCTCTGAACCTCAACGGTGCGTCTACTGAGGTGCTCTACCTCCTCCATCTGCATCATGAAATGATGCAGCACCAAGTGGTGTCAGTACGTGGAATGTACGATATGTAAGATGGCTGAATATAACAGTACACATAGAACAATATAGGGATAATATCAACTCAACATCATACTCCGTCAGAATGTAAAATGTCTATCTAGAGCAAGAAAAAAAAGAGAGTAGACAAATGACCATCAATATCTCATCAGTACATCAGACTCATCTCAAGGAAACTCGAGTCAACTCAAAGGACTCATGCCCGTTTAGGACAAGGATAAAAAGTAGGTTCTGAAACATCCACATCCATCAAGACTCATACCATCGCATCAACATCGGAGTACTATCAATGTAGGACCTAACAGGGAGTTTCTGTAACCGACAACCATCACCTATAAGCCGGTGATGATACAATGAAGCGATGGCATTTCCATATCCATCAAGTACCCTACCCAGGGTAAAGGACATCACCATCAATAGATTCACAAGAAATAACTTCAGTCCTCTTTGGGACAAAGGAAACATCCGTATCACGGTTCGATCCTCACTCCTACGCGGGCCACGTAGTTAATGAGTTCGAGTGGGACTCACTCTTACCCATTTCAGTGCTCAATACTCCTCCTAGAACTCGACATGCTCATAAAGGATCATCATCATCAGTCCCATAGGGACGTAGTACATCAACATCAACATCATCACCATCGGTCCCATAGGAACATCGTACAACAACATCAACATCATCTAATCTCATCAACATCAACATCAACATAGTAGACTCGAAACATTCTTTTAGAATTTAGTTTCAAGGTTTAAGACTCATGAACATCACATTCATCAACATCATCATCAAGACTCTCATCAATTCGGACAACAATCATAACATCAGAAACATTATAATCATTAAGGCTCTAGACTCATTCCCCCTAAGCTCATTCTTACATTCTTTAGTACAATAGACATTGAATTTTGTAAAATCATTCATGAAACCAAGTTATACAGTAAAATAGTGTGTGATGATCATCAAGTCATGTAAATATATGAAATAAGTAAAAACTCAGTGGAATAAGCAAGGATTTTCACATATAACTCATCATCTTCAATCATAGACTCAATTTACTCAAAGGAGGCAAATGGAAGAACAATCCCATGCTCTAGGTTAGCTTTACATACCTGGGATGATTGCTAACAACAATTCCTCATAGAATCTCCTCTTGACTCTTCAACCTCAACTCTCCTCAAGCCTAATTTGGTGAATTTTGCTAGGAAGAGGATTGTAGAATGGGTTTTGAACCCTTTCTTCACGAATACGACCTATATTTATTGTACATGGGTTTTTTGAAGATGCTAGGAATGGACTAGAATACCCCTCGAAATTTTAGAAATTTTTCAATCGTAAAATAACGCAGTATACGGCGCGGACAATTCATTTTTGGCAAAAAAATTGTCTTGAACAAGTTTACTCAATCCCGTCGAAAAATTAAGGAAATACATAAGTGCGCCTCTGCGATGGGTTCGCGATGCGGCTTTGTCGCAGACTCTCACTATTTCTCATTTCGGAATGAAAAATTATCTTTTGACTCGGTCGCTCTAAAAATCGACCAAGACCCCTCCCCTACTCAATTTTTTGTCCTGATCACGAATCTAGCGTCAAATTATCCATCCGAGCATCAGAAGAGGCGTTTTGCGCACATCTCTCCTCTAGGGTTTATTTTGGTAATTTTACCGAGCATTACACTATCTTCCCCTTGGGATTGTTCATCCTCAAATGATGAACAGGATCGGTTTTATGGCATGAATAGACTCAAGGCGCTTCTGGATACTCACTCAACAACTCAACGTCTCAACTCTTCATCGACCTCAATAACATCTACTCAGAAAATCAAAATATACACATCAACATAGGATAGAAACATCAAATTAAGGTAAGAATAGAAATTTTACCTTTGATATTCTCATCATCAGGCATGAATAGGTGCAGGTATGTAGTTCTCATCACCTCCGCAGCTTCTCACGTGGCTTTCTCAACAAATTGGTTCCTCTACAATACTTTAATGGAGGTTATCTCTTTTCAGTCGATCCAGGATTTGGACGGGAATTTCCTTATATGACAAGCTATCTTTGACTCTAGTACTCTCAATAGGGATTACCAAGGAAGGGTCTCCCAAACATTTCTTCAGCATAGAGATGTGAAAGACCGGATGGATTCCGTTTAACTAAGAAGGTGACTCTAGCTCATAAGCAACCTTCTCAATTCTCCGTACAATCTGATAAGGGCCGATATAGCGAGGGCTTAATTTCCTTTTTTCCCAAACCTCATGACACCCTTCATGGGTGATACCTTCAAGTATACACATTCACTCACCTCAAACTCTAGGTCTCTTCTCCTCACATTGGTGTAAGAGTTTTGACAGCTTTGTGCAGTCTTTAACCTCTCTCCAATAATCTTCACCTTCTCCATGGACTGGTGGACAAGGTCAAGCCTAATCAACTCAGCTTCTCCAACCTCAAACCAGCTAATGGGTGACCTACACCTCCTACCATACAAGGCCTCATAGGGGGCCATTCGAATGCTTGCATAACAACTATTGTTATATGCAAATTCAATCAAAGGTAGATGGTCATCCCAATTTCCTTTGAAGTCAAGGACGCAGGCCCTCAACATATCTTCTACCGTCTGAAGAGTGCCCTCTGCCTGACCATCTGTCTGTGGACACAAGGCTGTACTTAAATTCACTTTGGTACCCAATTCTTTCTAGAAAGACTTCCAAAAGTGAGAGGAAAATTGGGCTCCTATGTCTGAGATGATGGACAAGGAAAGTCCATGCAACCTCATAATCTCTTGGATATATATCTTGGCGTACTCCTCTGCAATAGTAGTTGTCTTATCTACCAAGAAGTGTGCTGATTTAGTCATCTTATCTATAATCACCCATATAGAAGCATGCTGCCTTCGAGATCTCGGTAGGCCAGTGATGAAATCCATGTTAATCATCTCCCACTTCCACTCTGGAATTTCAAAGTTTTGAGCCAAGCCACTTGACCTTTGATGCTCAACCTTCACTTGTTGACGATTTAGGCACTTTGAAACAAACTCAGCAATGTCCCTCTTCATTCTACTCCACCAATAGACTTCTCTCAAGTCGTGGTACATCTTGGTGGAGCCTGGATGAATGAAGTATCTATTGTTGTGGGCTTCAGCCATGATCCTCTTTTGGACACCATCAACATTAGGAACATATAGCCTACTCTGGTATCCCAACACCCCATCTCCCCCTTTTTAGAGAACCATCACTTTTTATTTGTGGACAACCTCCTTCAATTAGAGTATGATAGGATCTAGATCTTGCTTCTCTTTTACCTCTGCTACTAGGGATGATGTAGACCCACTCTAAATATTTAATCCTCCCTTGTCATTCACCTCGAGTTGGACTCCTAGCCAAGCCAACCTATGCAATTCCTTCACTAGCTCTTTCTTCTCTTCCTCAACATGGGTTGTACTACCCATTGACAACCTGCTAAGGGCATCAACAACAATGTTACCTTTACCTGAGTGGTATAGGATCCTCATGTCATAATCCTAGAGCAACTCCAACTATCTCCTCTATCGCAGGTTGAGCTCTCTCTGACTAAAGACATACTGCAGGCTTTTGTGGACAGTGAACAAGTCCATATGCACTCCATATAAGTAGTTGCGCCAGATTTTAAGTGTGAACACTACCGCTGCCAACTTAAGATCATGGGTCGGATAGTTCCTTTTATGAACTTTAAACCAGGAAGCATAGGCTATCACCTTCCCTCTCTGCATCAATACACATCCCAATCCAACTATTGATGCTTCACAATATATCACAAAATCTTCGATTCCATCAGGCAAAATAAAAACAGATGCGGTGATCAATCTATTCTTCAACTCTTGGAAGCTCTTCTCACATTCCTCAGACCACTGAAAATTGACTTTTTTCTGGGTCTTCTTGGTCAATGGTGCGGATAAGGAAGAAAATCCCTCAACAAATATGCGGTAGTAGCCTGCCAACCCCAAGAAACATCTTATGTCAGTTGGAGAGCTCGGTCTTAGCCAGTTTTTAACCACTTCGATCTTCTGGGCATCTATCAAGTTCCATTACCTGAAACAACATGTCCTAGGAAAGCTACTGACTTGAGCCAAAACTCACACTTTGAGAACTTCGCGTCTAATTCATAGTCCTTAAGAGTCTAAAGGACAACTCTAAGGTATTTGGCATCTCCTCCTCATCCCTCGAATACACCAAAAAGATCATCAATGAACATGATTACAAACATGTCAAGGGTAGGGCCGAAAAACCCTATTCATCAAATCCATGAAAGCTGCATGTGCTTTCGTCAACCCAAAGGACATGACCAAGAACTCAAAATAGCCATATCTAGTTTTGAAGGCTGTCTTTGGAACATCACATTCTCTCACCTTCAACTGGTGGTAACCCGATCTGAGGTCTATCTTTGGAAAACACGAGGCACCTTGAAGTTGGTAAAACAAATCATATATCGTGGGGAGAGGATATTTATTCTTGATCGAAACCTTGTTCAGTTGCCCATAGTGTATGCACATTCTGAGAGACTCATCCTTCTTTCGTACAAATAGAACAGGAGCACCCAAAGGAGAAATACTTGGCTTAATGAAACCCTTCTCTAAAAAATCTTTCAACTGCTCCTTCAACTCAGCGGAGGCTATCCTATATGTTGGAATTGAAATAGGCTGCATATCAGGAAGAACATCAATACCGAAGTTGATCATCCTATCGGGAGGGACTCCAGGTAAATCCTCAGGGAACACTGAAGGAAATGCATTCACAATTGGAACTGATCCGAGAGCAGGTGACTCCATATTATCAGATTTAACTCATACAAGGTGGCAACTACAACCTTTAGAGATTAACTTTCTAGCCCTCAAGAAGGAAATAAACTTATCTTTGGGTGGAACATAACTTCCCTTACACTCTAGGAGCGATTCATTCAGAAATTGAAATTTGACAACTCGGGTCTTACAATCTATTGAGGCATAACAGGCATGGAGCCAATCCATACTAAGGATTACATTAAAATCGACCATATCTAACTCTACTAAGTCATCCAAAGTATCCCTATGATAGATGGATATTACACAATCTTTATAGACCCTCTCAGCTAGGATAGACTCAACAGTAGGAGTAGAAACAATATAAGGCTTCTGTAAACACTTTGGGAAAATCTCAAACTTAATGGCCATATAGGGCATCACAAAAGATAAACTGGCACTCGGGTCAAGCAATGCATAACAATTATTAGAAAAGACTTGGAGCATACCCATAACAACATCTGGTGCAACCACTAGGTCCTGTCGATTTCCCATCGCATACAGATGGTTCATCCCGCCTCCTGCACTAATAGTAGTAGCCTTCTGATGGTTGCTCGCAGAGGGCGCTATAGAAGATTGAGCTTTGTTGCTCCCATCACCCCATCTCCTTATAGGACACACACCCTTAAAATGGCTTGGTTGTACGCATGAATAACAAGCATTCATTCCTTCACGGCATGCACCAAGGTGTACCTTGCCACATCTACCACAAGGTGGCTTTCCTCTTGATCCTTGAGTCATGCTAGCTTGGGACTGAGGACCCTGAGCTTTGAAATTCTGGTGATCATAAGGTTTCTGATCATACCTGTTCTGCTAAACAGGTGCACTTGCCATCGAAGGTGCATGGCTAGAAGACCTCTTCTGAAAATAGGTTCTATCACCTTTATTCTTCTTCTGTTGGCTAGGCTCATGCCTTCCAATTTGTCCTTCTTAGTATGCTACTCTTCCTTATCCTTCTTCTTGTCCTCCTCAGTCTGCTGGGCATAGACCATAAGTCTAGAGATGTCCATACCTGGAATCAGCAATGCTGCCTTACACTCCCTCTTTACATGCCTGCCCAATCCAGACATGAACTTCCTCATCCTCGCCCTCATATCAAGGACCATCTCCGGGGCATATCGGGATAGATAAATAAACTTAAGGCTGTACTCTTTGACTGTCAACCCCTCTTGCTTTAGATTCACGAACTCCTCAACCTTTGCCTCCCTCAACTCTTAGGGAAAGAAGTGATTGAGGAAACCACTCTCAAACTCCTCTCACTTAACAGGCTCAGCATCCTCACCTCTACCATCTTCCCACTGGTTATACTAGACATTAACAATATCCTTAAGCTGATAAGAGACCATCTCGACTCCCTCAACCCCATTTGCATGCAGAGCCCTCAAAATCTTGCACATCTCATCAATAAAGTTTTGCGGGTCCTCCTCAACCTTCAACCCCGTACAGACTAGTGGGTTCATCCTTAGGAAATCTCGGAGCCTAGTTGCAGTCTTAGGCTCTTGGGTGATAGAGCTAGGGGCGTGGGGACCTCGTCTATTACTCTGGGAGGCCACCAACTGAGTGAGCATTGCAATGGCTCCCCTGAAGTCTGCTTATGAAGTAGAGGCTGACTGAGCAGGTGGTGCCTGTGGGATCTCAGTAGCTCTGGCAGGTCGACCCCGTCTCCTCATCTCAGGTTGGGTACAGACCTCTGGTGGGGGATTCTCAGGGTTTGGGGCTGAGGCATCTCTTTTGGAAGCAGTGCGTTTAGGAGGCATAATCTTCAACACGTAATGCACGAATTAGAAAAGAGTTTCATAAATTCAAACTCTATCACAAGAACTCAGAATATCAAAGAAGTGTAACCATACCTAATGTCCTATAGCCTCCTGTTTAAGAAGTGTGGTGCACAACACACACATAAACAAGACTCTACTAGAAATGCCTTCATAGACTCCCTATGACTCTTGAACTATGTGCTCTGATACCAAGTTTAAAAAGCTCTGGGAGGGTACCCTAGGCGTGGGTGACACCGAGAGACTATTGCTAGTCCCCAAGCAGACCACTTCATCGTTAGGACAGTCACTGAACATCAAGCATAGTGGAAATAGGATAAAACAGTGAGTTACATCTATCAGTCTACATCAATAATAAGGGCCAATGGACAAGCAAATGCAAAAAACATCGATAGTAAGAAAATGTAAATGCTAACTCAACTCAAAGGATAAAAGACCTCAACGTCCAACCTCAACTCATGTCTATGAAGCCTCTAACTCAACTCAATTAGAAAGTCTAAGAAGGTACCATGATAGGCATTGGCTACCCAACTCAATAAAACAAAATAACTGACGATGACAAAGGGCTCCTCCGGATAATAAAGAGGGCTTACCAATAACTGAACTAAGAATCTCTGAACCTCAACGATGCGTCTGCTGAAGTCCTCTATCTCATGTATCTACAACATGAAATGATGCAGCGCCAGGAATGTACAGTATGTAAGATGGCTGGATATAACAGTACATATAGAACAATATAGGGATAACATCAACTCTACATCATACACCGTCAGAATGTCAAATGTCTATCTAGATCAAGAAAAAAAGAGTAGACAAATGACCATCAACATCTTATCAATACATCAGACTCAACTCAAGGAAACTAAACTCAATTCAAAGGACTCATGCTCATTTGGGATAAGGATAAATAGTAGGTACTGAAACATCAACATCAGAATGCTATCAATGTAGGACCTAACAGGGAGTTTCTCTAACCGACAACCATCACCTATGAGCTAGTGATGATACAACGAAGTAATGTCGTTGCCACATCCATCTAGTACCCTGCCTGGGGTAAAAGACATCACCATTAGTGGATCCACAAGAAATAATATCAGTCCTCTTTTGGGACAAAGAAAACATCCGTATTACGATTCGATTCTCACTCTTACGCGGGTCACGTAGTTAATAAGTTCGAGTGGGACTGACTCTCACCCATTTCGGTTCTCAATACTCCCCCCATAACTCGACATGCTCATAAAACATCATCTTCATTTGTCCCATAGGAACGTAGTACATGAACATCATCGATCCCATAGGGGCGTAGTATATTAATATCAACATCAACTCATCTCATCAACATCAACATCGTGGACTCGAAACATTTTTTTAGAATTGAATTTCAAGCTTTAAGACTCATGACCATCACTTTCATCAACATCATCATCAGGACTCTCATCAATTTGGACCACAATTAGAACATCACAAACATCATCATCATTAAGGCTCTAGACTCTTTCCCCCTAAGCTCATTATTACATTCTTTAGTACAATAGATATAGAATTTTGCAAAATCATTCATGAAGACAAGGTATGCAGTAAAACAGATTGTGATGATCATCAATTCATGTAAAATGTATGAATTTAGTAAAAACTCAACGGAATAATCAAGGATTTTCACATATAGCTCATCATCTTCAATCATAGACTCAATTTACTCAAACAGGGCATAAGGAAGAACAATCCTATGCTCTAGGTTAGCCTTACATACCTGGGATGATTACTAACAACAATTCCTCGTAGAATCTCCTCATGACTTTTCAACTCAACTTTCCTCAAGCCTAATTTGGTGAATTTTGCTAGGAAGAGGATCATAGAATGGGTTATGAACCCTTTCTTCATAAATACGACCTATATTAGTCGTATATGGATTTTTTGAATATGTTAGGAACGGACTAGAATGCCCCTCAAAATTTTAGAAATTTTCCGACCGTAAAATAACATACTTTGCTATGCGGACTGGTCGCGGATAGTTCATTTTTGCAAAAAAAATTTCGAACGAGTTTTCTCAATCCCGTCAAAAAATTAAGAAAAAACATAAGTGTGCCTGCGCGATGGTTTCGCGACGCAGCTCTGTCGCAGACTCTCACTATTTCTCGTTTTGGAATGAAAAATTATCTTTTGGCTCGGTCGCTCTAAAAAATGATGGAGACCGTTCCCCCGCTCAATTTTTCGTGCTGATCACGAATTCGGCCTCAGATTTTCCATCTAAGTATCAGGAGATGCGTTATGCGCACATCTCTCCTCTTGGAGTATTTTGGTAATTTTATTGGGCGTTACAAAAGAAATGAGTATATATGGTTGTAGAATCATTATGAAAGATAGTTAGATTATGGTGGAAGAAGTCAATGAAAAAATCATAGTTGGACTATTTTCTGAAGACAGAGGATGAAATGGACAGAAATAGAGAAGAAAAAGAAAAAAATAATAAATGTATTTTATTTTTTTTAAATATAAATGAATAAGATTTACAAAGATATACTACTTGATAACGTGCAATAACCGGTCAATATTACCTGATGGTCTAAGAATCTTGGATGCTGACGGTGCACCAAAATTAAACTCAATACGTATATGAAAAGATTTGACCAAATTAAAAATTTGACTTTACTTGAGGTTAAATAAAGTTATGCCAAAAACAAATAAAATGGATAACTACTATATATATATATATATATATAATAAAGGAGAGTAGTGTTCAATGGGCTTAAGTCAAGTGGAAAAGTATTTAAAAGTCATTTGGCAATTTTAGGACAACAGAATTGATAAATACGATAATACAATCTTTTAATTAAGAGATTAAAAAATAATTGAACTTGCAAATACATTAGAATTTTAAAAATAAAGGTAAAAAAAGAAAAGAAAATGAGAAGATACATTTTCACACATTTTCTTTCAAATTAAATATCATTGTGTGTAAATATATAAATAATCTCAAAGTAAGTCATATACATATATAATATTACAGTGTATATAAAAAGAACATTTTTCAAAAAAAAAAAATACATAAATTTCAAAAAGGGTGTCACATCATATATTCTATTTTAGTTTTATTATTACATATAAATATGAATATTTCGTAGAAGAAATGATCTAAAATTTTAAAAAATGATAAATCAAATT
Organism: Solanum rostratum; assembly: GCA_029948455.1. Taxonomy (NCBI): domain Eukaryota; kingdom Viridiplantae; phylum Streptophyta; class Magnoliopsida; order Solanales; family Solanaceae; genus Solanum; species Solanum rostratum. Next base: position 43,812,725 of record CM057054.1, read on the forward strand.
CTGTAAAAATTACCGTGTATATAAGAAGAATATTTTTTGAAATTGAGAAAATACATAAATATCAATATTGAACTAAAAAGGATGACACATCTTCTATATATATAATAAAGGAGAATAGTTCGCAATGTGGTTAAGCCAGATTACAGGCTACTTAAAAGCCACTTGGCAGTTTTAGTGTCACGCCCCGGGAGGGTACCCTAGGTGTGGCCGGCACCCAGAAACTATTGCTAGTCCCCAAGGGAACCAGTCGTTCTCAGGACAGTCACTCAACATCAGTATAGCAGAATAATAGATGTAATGTAGTGAGCTACCTCAATAAGAAGGGCCAATGGCAAACATCAGTCTCAACATCAGGATAAGCAAATGCAAATGTTAACTCAACTCATAAAAGAAAAATCTCAACATCAAATATTGACTCATGTCTATGAAGCCTCTAACTTGACTCTACTGTCTAAGATGGTACCATGACAGGCCATGGCTACCCAACTCAACAATAGAAGAAAGCAACAATAAAAGGGTCTCCTCAGGATAGCAAGGAGGCTCACCAATGATCGAACTCGGAATCTCTGACCTCAACGATGCGTCTGTTGAGGTCCTCTAACTCCTGTATCTGCATCATGAAATGATGCAGCGCCGAATGGCGTCAGTACGTGGAATGTACTGATATGTAAAATAGCTGAATATCACAGTACAAGTACAATAGTATAGGGATAATATTAACTCGACATCATACTCCATCAGAATATCAAATATCTATCTAAGGAAAGAAGTAGACAAATGGCTTATCAACATCTCATCTCCACATCATCAATACATCAGTCTCATTTCAAGGAACCTCGACTCAACTCAACTCAAGGAAACTCGACTCACCTCAACTCAAGGAACTCCACTCAAAACATCACATCAACATCAACATCAGAGTACTATCGAAGTAAGACCTCACTGGGAGATTCTCTAACCGACAACCATCACCTATGAGCCAGTGATGATACAACGAAGCGATGTCGTTGCCACATCCATCCAGTACCCTAGCCGGGGTAAAGGAAATCAACCTCATTGGATCCATATGAAAAAAACCTTAGTTCTCTATTGGGACAAGAAAGGAGCCATACGCATCGCGGTTCAATCCTCTCTTCTTACGTGGGCCACCTAGTTAATGGGTTCAAGTGGGACTCATACTCACCCATTTCGATGTTTAATACTCATCCAAAACTTGACATGCTCATAAAAAATCATCATCATCAATCCCATAGGGACATAATATATCATCATCAGTCCCATAGGGACATAGTATCTCAACATCAACATCAACTTGTCTCATCAACATCAACATCAACATCATGGACTCGAAATACTCTTTTAAAGTTTAGTTTCAGGTTTTAAGACATCATGAAACATCATTCTCATCAACATCATCATCAAGACTCTCATCAAATGTGAAACACAATAACAACATCAAAAACATCATCCACATTAGTGCTCTAGACTCATCCCCTAGTTCATTCTTGCACTCTTTAATAAAATAATCATAGGGTTTTGTGAAAAACACTCATGAAAATGAATTATGCAATAACTCAAGTTTATGATAATCATCAATTCGTGTAAAAATATATGACTTAAGTAAAACTCAGTATAATGCTCAACAATCTTCACATCAAACTCATTATATTCAATAAATGACTCAATTTACTCAAAATGGTACATGAAAGAATAATTCCATTCTTTAAGTTAGCCTTACATACCTGGGATGATTGGTAACAACAATTCTTTGAACAACCTCCTCTTGAATTCTTCAACTCCAACTCTCCTCAAGCCCTAACTTAGTGATTTTGGTAGGAAGAGGGTTTTAAATGGGGTTTTTGAATGCTTTCTCTAAGAAAGTAACATACATTCATCGTATAGGAATTTTAGAAGGTATTAGGAATGGACTAAAACGCCCCTCGAAATTTTAAAGAAAATTTCCTAACTTGAAATAATACAGTCCGCGACGCGGACTAGTCGCGGACAGCGTATGTCAGAAAAATTCTACTCCATCGAAAAATCACAGGAAAATATAAGTGTGTCTCTGCGATAGGTCCGTGATGCGGCTCTGTCGCGGACTCACGCTGTTTTTCATTTTAGAATGAAAAATTATCTTTTGACTCGGTCGCTCTAAAAATCGACCGAGACCCTCCCCCCATGCGATTTTTCGTGCTGATCACGAATCCGTTCTCGAATTTTCAATCTGGGCATTAGAAGACGCTTTTTGCGCAAACCTCTCCTCTAGGGGTATTTTGGTGATTATACTGGGCGTTACATCATCTCTCCCTTGGGATCATGCGTCCTTGAATGATGAGTAGGAAACGTCTTATGGCATGAATAGACTCAAGACTCACCTCGATACTCACTCATTAATTTAACTCATCAACTCTTCATCGACCTCAATAACATCTACTATGACATCAGGAATATACGCATCAACTCATGGTTGGAATATCAATTTAAATTAAAAAGTAGGAATATTACCTCCAATACTCTCATCAACATCAGGCACAAACAGGTGCGGGTGTTTAGTTCTCATCTCTTCCTTAGTTTCCCATGTGGCTTCCTCAACAAATTTGTTCCTCAACAAAACTTTGATAGAGGCTATCTCTTTGTTCCTCAACAAAACTTTGACAGAGGCTATCTCAGTCTGCGAACTTGTCAATCAAGGATTTCGACTGGAATTTCCTCATAAGACAGACTATCTCTAACTCCTATGCTTGCCACAGGGATTAACAAGGCAAGATCCCCCGAGTAATTCTTCAACATCAAAATGTTGAACACCGGATAGACTCCATCTAACTCAGAAGGTTACTCTAGCTCATAAGCAACCTTCCCAATTCTTCTCACAATCTGATAAGGGCCAATATAATGAGGACTTAATTTCCCCTTCTTCCCAAACCTCATGACACCCTTCATGGGTGATACCTTCAAGTACCCAATCGCTCACCTTGAACTCTAGGTCTCTTCTCCTCACATCTGTCTAAGATTTCTAACGGCTTTGGGCAGTCTTCAATCTTTCTCTAATAATCTTCACTTTCTCCATGGACTGGTGGACAAGGTCAGGCCCAATTAACTCAGCTTCTCAAACTTCAAACCACCCAATGGGTGATCTACACCTCCCATATAAGGCCTCGTAGGGGGCCATTTGAATGCTTGCAAGATAACTATTTTTATACGCAAATTCAATCAATGGTAAATGGTCATCCCAATTTCATTTAAAGTCAAGGACACAGGCTCTCAACATATCTTCTACCGTCTTAATAGTGCGCTCTTCTTGACCATCCATCTGTGGATGAAAGGTCGTGCTCAAGTTCACTTTGGTACCCAACCCTTTCTAGAAAGACTTCCAAAAGTGAGAGGTAAATTGGGATCCTCTGTCCGAGATGATGGACAAGGGAACTCCATGCAACCTCAAAATCTCTTGGATATACATCTTGGCATACTCCTCTGTAGTATTAGTCATCTTAACTGCCAAGAAGTGTGCTGACTTAGTCATCCTATCTACAATCCCCATATGGAATCATGCTGCCTCCAAGATCTCGGTCGGCCGGTGATAAAGTCCATGTGAACCATCTTCAACTTCCATTCTGGGATCTCAAAGTTTTGGGCCAAGCCATTTTGCCTTTGATGCTTAACCTTCACTTGCTGGCAATTTGGGCACTTTGAAACAAACTCAGCGATGTCCCTCTTCATTCCACTCCACCAATAGACTTCTCTCAAGTCGTGATACATCTTGGTGGAGCCCGGATGAATGGAGTATCTAGTGTTGTGGACCTCAGCCATAATCCTCTCTCGAACACCATCAACATCAGGAACACATAGCCTACTCTGGTATCTCAATACCCCATCTCCCCCTTAGAGAAGCCCATCACTTTTTATTTGTAGACAGCCTCCTTCAATTGGAGTATAACAGGATCCCATTCCTGCTTCTCTTTTTCCTCAGTCACTAGGGATGATGAAGACCTACTCTGAACATTGATTCATCCCTCGCCATTCTCCTCAAGTTGGACTCACAGTCGAGCCAACCTATGCACTTCCTTCACTAGCTCCTTTTTCTCTTCCTCAACATGGGTTGTGCTACCCATAGACAACCTGCTAAGAGCATCAACAACAACGTTAACTTTACCTGGGTGGTATATGATGCTCATGTCATAATCTTTGAGCAATTCCAACCATCTCCTTTGTCGCAGGTTGAGCTCTCTCTGACTAAAGATATACTGTAAGCTCTTGTGGTCAGTGAACACATCCACATGCACTCTATACAAGTAGTGGCGCCAGATTTTAAGTGTGAACACTACCACTGCCAACTTAAGATCAAGGGTTGGATAGTTCCTCTCGTGAAATTTAAGATGCCTGGAAGCATAGGCTATCACCTTCCCTCTCTGCATCAATACACATCCCAACCCAACTCTTGATGCATCACAGTATATTACAAAATCATCTGTCCCATCGGGAAAAGTCAAAATAGGTGCAGCGGTCAATATAGTCTTCAACTCTTGGAAACTCTTCTCACATTCCTCAGACCACTGAAACCTGACCTTTTTCTGAGTCATTTTTGTCAATGGTGCGGACAGGGAAGAAACTCCCTCCACAAATCTGCGGTAGTAACTTGCCAACCCCAAGAAACTTCTTATGTCAGTTGGAAAGGTCGGTCTTGGCCAGTTCATAACCGCTTCAATCTTCTGGTCATCTACTCGAATTCCATCGCCCGAAACAACATGGCCTAGGAAGGCCACTGACTTAAGCCAAAACTCACACTTGGAGAACTTCGCATACAATTCATAGTCCTTAGGAGCCTGAAGGACAACTCTAAAGTGTTTGGCATGCTCCTCCTCATTCCTCGAATGCACAAAGATATCATCAATGAACATGATTACAAATCTGTCAAGGTAGGGACTGAACACCCTATTCATCAAATCCATGAAAGTTGCATGTGCGTTCGTTAACCCAAAGGATATAACCAAGAACTCAAAGTGGCTATATCTTGTCCTGAAGGTTGTCTTTTGAACATCACATTCTCTCACTTTCAACTGGTGGTAACCTAATCTGAGGTGGTAACCTAATCTGAGGTCTATCTTTGAAAAGCATGAGGCACCCTAAAGTTGGTCAAACAGGTCATCTATCCTGGGAGGAGGATATTTATTCTTGATCGTGACCTTGTTTGGTTGCCTATGGTCTATGCACATTCTGAGAGATTCATCCTTCTTTCGTACAAACAGAACAGGAGCACCTTAAGGAGAAACACTTGGCCTAATAAAGCCCTTCTTTAATAAATCCTTCAACTGCTCCTTCAACTCTTTCAACTCACCGGGGGCCATCCTATATGGTGGAATTGAAATAGGTTGCGTGTCGGGAAGTACATCAATATCGAAGTCGATCACCCTATCAGGAGGGACTCAAGGTAAATCCTCAAGGAACACCTCAGGGAACTCCTTTACAATTGGGATCGACTCAAGAGTAGGGGACTCAATATCATCAGATTTAACTCGCATAAGGTGAAAAACACAACCCTTAGAGATTAACTTTCTAGCCCTTAGGTAGGAAATAAATTTACCCTTGGGTGCAACAGAACATCCCTTTCACTCTAGGACCGGTTCATTCGAGAAATTCAAATTTAACAACTCGAGTCCTACAATCTATGGATGCATGGCAAGCATGGAGCCAATCCATACCAAGAATTATATCAAAATAAACCATCTCCAACTCTACCAAGTTGGCCAAAGTATCCCTATGATAGGTTGATACTACACAGTCTCTATAGATCATCTCAGCTAGGATAGACTTACAAGTAAGAGTAGAAACAGTATAAGGCTCAAGCGAACACTCTTGAAGAATCTCAAACTTATTGGCCACACAGGGCATCACAAAGGATAAAGTAGCACCTGGGTCAAGCAATGCATAACAATTATAAGAAAAGATTCGGAGCATATACTAAACAACATCTTGTGCAACCTCTTGATCCTGTTGATTGCCCATCACATACAGACGGTTTGTCTTGCCTCCTACATTCGCAGTAGTAGCCTTCTGATGACTGCCCGCAGGGGGCGCTGTAGAAGACTGAGCTCTATTACCCCTATCACCCCATCTTCTCGAAGGACACTCACCATGAAAATGGCCAAGCTGCCAGTATGAAAAGCAAGTGTTTGTGCCCTCACGGCACGCACCAAGGTGTAGCCTACCACATCTGCCACAAGGTGTCTTTCTTCTCAGGCCTTTGGTAACGCTAGCTTGGGACTGAGGTCCCTAAGCTCTAAAATTTTGGTTACCATAGGATTTGTGATCATACCTGTTTTGCTGAACAGGTGCACTTGCAATAGAGGGTGCATAGCTAGAAGACTTCTTTTGAAAGAAAGCTTTCTCACCCTTATTCTGCTTCTGTTGGCTAGGCTCATGCCTTGCCGATTTGGCTTTGTTACTCTGCTGCTCTTCCCTGTCCTTCTTCTTGTCCGTACCTGGAATTAGCAATGTTGCCTTACACTCCCTGTTTACATGCCAGCCCAATCCAGACACGAAATTCCTCATCCTCGCCCACATATCAAGGACCATTTCGGGAGCCTATCGGGACAACTGGATGAACTTCAGGCTGTACTCTTTGACAGTCAACCCCTCTTGCTTCAGGTTCACGAACTCCTCAACCTTTGCCTCCCTCAACTCTTGGGGAAAGAAGTGATCGTGGAAAGCACTCTCAAACTCCTCCCACTCAGCAGATTTAACATCCTCTCCTATACCATCTTCCCACTGGTTATACCAGATATTGACAACATCCTTAAGCTGATACGAGACCAGCTCCACTCCCTCAACCCCATTCGCATGCATAGCCCTCAGGATCTTGCGCATCTTATAAATAAAGTTTCGCAGGTCTTCCTTAATCTTAGACCCCGTATAGACTGGCGGGTTCATCCTCAGGAAATCTCTGAGCCTGGTTGCAGCTGTAGGCTCTTGGGAGTTGGAGCTAGGGGCCTAGGGAACATGGCTGTTACTCTGAGAGGCCACCAAATGAGTGAGCATAGCAATGGCTCCCTTGAAGTCTGCTTCTGAAGTGGAGGCTGACCGAATAGGAGGTGCCAGTGGAGCCTCAGTAGCTCTGGCAGGTCGACCCTGTCTCCTTGTCTTATTCTGGGTAGGGACCTCTGGTGGGGGATTCTCAGCGTTAGGGACTGATCCATCTCTTTGGGCAGCAGTACATTTTAGAGGCATGATCTGCAGATGCGCAACACACGAATTAGAAGAGGGTTTCATAGAGTCAAACTCTATCGCATGAACTCAGAACATCAAAAAAGTGAAACCATTCCTAATGTCCTATAGCCTCCCGTTTATGAAGTGTGGTGCACAACTTACACATAAACACGACTCTACTAGACACGGCTTCATAGACTCTCTGGGACTCTTGAATTCTGTGCTCTGATACCAAGTTTGTAACGCCTCGGGAGGGTACCCTAGGCGTGGCCGGCACCCAGAGACTATTGCTAGTCCCCAAGCGAACCACTTATTCTCAGGACAATCACTCAATATCAGTATAACGGAATAATAGATGTAATGTAGTGAGTTACCTCAATAAGAAGGGCCAATGGCCAACATCATTCTCAACATCAGGATAAGCAAATGCAAATGTTAACTCAACTCATAAGGAAAAACTTCAACATCAAACCTCGACTCATGTCTATGAATCCTCTAACTTGATTCTACCGTCTAAGATAGTACCATGACAGGCCATGGCTACCCAACATAATAAATGAAGAAAGCAACAATAAAAGGGTCTCCTACAGATAGCAAGGAGGCTCACCAATGACCGAACTCAAAATCTCTGACCTCAATGATGCGTCTATTGAAGTCCTTTAATTCCCATATCTGTATCATAAAAAGATGTAGCGCCTAGTGGCATCAGTACGTGGAATGTACTGGTATGTAAAATAGCTGAATATCACAGTACAATTACACAGTATAGGGAAAACGTCAACTCGACATCATACTCCATTAGAATATCAAATGTCTATCTAAGGCAAGAAATTAGAGTAGACAAATAGCTCATCAACATCTCATCCCCACATCATCAATACATCAAGCTCATTTCAAGGAACCTCGACTCAACTCAACTCAAGGAAACTCGACTCAACTCAACTCAAGGAACTCGACTCAAACATCACATCAATATCAACATCAGAGTACTATCGAAGCAAGACCTCACTAGGAGTTTCTCTAATCGACAACCATCACCTATGAGCTAGTGATGATACAACGAAGCAATGTCGTTGCCACATCCATCCAGTACCCTTCCCATATTAAAGGACATTAACCTCATCGATCCATATGAAAAAAACCTCAGTCCTCTATTGGGACAAGAAAGGAGCCATCCGCATCGCGGTTCAATCCTTTCTTCCTATGCGGGCCACGTAGTTAATGGGTTCAAGTAGGACTCACTCTAACCCATTTCGGTGCTCAATACTTTTCCCAAAACTCGACATGCTCATAAAACATCATTATCATCAGTCCCATAGGGAAAAAATACATCATGATCAGTCCCATAGGGATATAGTACCTCAACATCAACATCAACTCGTCTCATCAACATCAATATCAACATCATGGACTCGAAATACTCTTTTAGAGTTTAGTTTCAGGTTTTAAGACATCATGAAACATCATTCTCATCAACATCATCATCAAGACTCTCATCAAATGTGAAACACAATCACAACATCACAAGCATCATCCTCATTAAGGCTCTAGACTCATCCCCTAGTTCATTCTTGCACTCTATAATAAAATAATCATAGGGTTTTGTGAAACACACTCATGAAAATGAATTATGCAATAAATCAAGTGTATGATGATCATCAATTCGTGTAAAATATATGACTTTAGTAAAACTCAGTATAATGTTTAACAATCTTCACATCAAACTCATTATATTCAATAAATGACTTAAATTTACTCAAAAGGGCACATGGGAGAACAATCTGATGCTTTACGTTAGCCTTACATACTTGGGAAGATTGCTAACAACAATTCTTTGAACAACCTCCTCTTGAATTCTTCAACTTCAACTCTCCTCAAGCCCTAACTTAGTGATTTTGCTAGGAAAAGGGTTTTAAGTGGGTTTTGGGAACCCTTTCTTTGAGAAAATGACATATATTCGTCGTATAGGAAGTTTAGAAGGTATTAGAAATGGACAACAATGCCCCTCGAAATTTTAAAGAAAATTTCCCGACTTGAAATAACACTGTCCGCGATGTAGACCTGTCGTGGAGAGCACATTTCAGAAAAGTTCTACTTCGTCGAAAAATAACAGGAAAACATAAGTGTGTCTGTGCGATAAGTCCGCGATGCGGCTCTGTCACGGACTCAGACTGTTTTTCATTTTAGAACGAAAAATTATTTTTTGACTCGGTCGCTCTAAAAATCGACCGAGACCCTCTCCCTACTCAATTTTTCGTGCTGATCACGAATCCGTTCTCAGATTTTCAATCTGAGCATCGAAAGATGCGTTTTGCGCACAACTCTCCTCTAGGGGTATTTTGATAATTTTACCGGGCGTTACATTTTGGACAACAAAATTAATTAATATGGTAATAAATCTTTTAATTTAGAGATTAAAAATAATTGAATTAGCAAATACATTAGACTTTTAAAAATAAAAGTAAAAAGAAAAGAATATGAGAAATAGAGGATATTATTTAAACTATTGTGTATCTAAATGACAAAAATCAATATATAATTTCAAAGTAAATATTACAATGTATATACATGATACAAATCATATAGAGATATAATATTACCGTGTACATAAGAGGAACATTTTTTAAGATTGAGAAAATACATTAATATCAATATTAAACTAAAAAAGATGTCACATTACATTTTCTATTTTAGTCTTATTATTACATATAAATATAAATGTTTAGTAGACGAAATGATCTAAAACTTTAAAAATAATGACAATTCAAATTCTGTAAAAATACACGTGCAATTCTTACTCAAATAAATAAAAGGAAAAATGATTTTAAAAAGTGATATAAATAATATTAGTTATGAGATAAAGGTAAGAAAGTAAAGAAATTAATAGCTGTTGATAAAATAAATTAAATATGATCATCTTTTCTTTTAAAAAAGACAAAATGAGAAAAAATTAAAAGCAAATAGAATTTCTTTTCTTAGTGTGTGTGTGATAATAAATAAATAAAATAAAATAACTTTAATTAAAGACACAAAAATAGTTAAAATGAAAGAAGAAAGAAATTAGTAGGATAAAAAAGATGAAAGAAAAAATATCATCAGTAAATTTTAATTAAAGACAAACTAGAAAAAATAAAATAATCTTTAAGTAGAGATATACAAAAACAATCAAGACAAAATAAAAGAAAAAAGGAATTAATAAAATACTTATTTTCCTCCTAATTTGGTACGAATCTCATAAATAGATTGACTCTTTGTTTAAATAATTTTCTTACCCTTTGAAACACTAACACTCTTCTAATAAATTTCTTAACCAAAATGACTTTTTCTTTCAACATATATCTCCTTATAGGAGGAATCAACATTCTTTCAAAAATGATCTTTCTCCTCACATCAATATCCTCAAAAGTATCATGAGACTCTTGACATCTTAGTTGTGGAATCTAACACCCATATATTCATCATCATCATTAGAAAATGTAACAAGCGGTAAAATTACGAAAATACCCCTAGATGAGAAGTGCTCTCATAAAGCGTCTTTCCAAACTCTGATGGTTAATTAGAGGCCAGAAATGCGATTAGCATGAAAAATTGTGTAGGACAATGGTCTTGGTTGATTTTTAGAGCAACCAGATAAAAAGATAATATTTCGATGCGAAAATGCAATTCCAGAAAAATCGCGACATGTCTGCGTCGTGGACTTGTCGTGGACTTACACTCGGATGTGATCCCAATATTTTCTCCAGGATTGGAAAACTCGATCAGAATATTTTTGAAGAAAAACCTCGAAAATCGACCAAGTCCGCAACGCAAACTTGGTACGCCTATGGGAAAAAAATTTAGTTTTTCGCAAGGGGAATTCCAGACTTTCCTCCATCCCTCCTAAACTGAAAAATCAATCAAAATAGGCCGTTTTAGGTATAAAAAGGGTTATTAACCCATTCCTAAGCCTTTCTGGATATTCTAACAAAAAGTCTAGGGATAAAGAGAAGAGAAAAGAGAGAAAAGAGATAATTCAAGGAATTCAAGCTGGATTCATGCCAAGTTGATTGCCTACCTTCATCCAGGTATGTAAGGATAACTAAAACATGGAAATGTTCTTCCATATGCCCCAATTGATGGTAGTAGAAAGATTGTGAATTTATTGAGTCCTTGTGCATGTTTTGTTTTTTGAAGTTTTTCTTGTAAAATATATACATTCTATGTATTTTCATATGTTAATGATCATCATAAACTTGATTTTGCTGATTAAATACTTTTCATGAGTTATTGCATAAATCCTATATGTTATTTTATAAAAGATTGCATGAATGAACCTAGGAATTGAGTCCAGAGCCTTGATTGAGAATGATGATAGTGATTGTGATATGAGCATGATGATGGGTTGATAGAACTTGATGGTCCTAAGAGTCCCCATAATTGAAGTCTAAAGATTGCCCTAATTGATTGTCCCCATAATTGAAGTTTAAAGATTGCCCTAATTGATTGTCCTCTTGATGATTGGTCTAAGCTCCTTTGAAATGTATGTTTGAGAATTGAGTTGATTAGATGATTGATAGGCCAAAGGGCCTGATTGTGATAGAACTGATGGATTGATGAGAGTCCTTATGAGACTAATTGATCAGATTAATTGAGATTGATTGTTTTTGAGCATTGAGTCATGCAAGGGGTATCGAGCATCGAATTGAGTGAGGGTAAGTCCAACTTAAACTCAATAACTATGTCTCCAAGCGTAAGAGTGGACTAGGTCCTTTAAAGTCGGATAAGTTCCTATTTTGAGGACTAAGTCCATTAAAGTTGGACATGTGCCCATTTTATTATCCTGAAACAATAAGACTTGATCAGTTAATTTTCCAGATCCATTATGGGTATGTTCATTGCTTATCAGACAAGTATAGAATAGCTGTGGCAATATCAGTGGGATTGTTGTACAATTACTAGCTCATAAGTGATTATTGTCGGATAAGAGAAACTCCCAAATAGGTTCTATACTAGTACTACTCGAATTGGATTGGGTTTGATTTAGATTGGATTGCATGGTATTGATGGGTCATTGTCTACTCTTTATTCTTGCTTTAGATAGATATTTGACATCCGGATTGTGTATTTTCTGAGTTGATGTTATCTATATTATTCTACTTATATCTGTTTCATTAAGTCATTTTACATACTCGTACATTCCACGTACTGACGTCCATTTGGATTGCATCATTTCATGATGCAGAGACAGGTACTAGAGATCGTCAATAGGTGTTCCGTTGAGGATCTATTACACTTAAATGAGTTGGTGAGCCCTCCCTTACTCCGGAGGATTCACATTCATATTTTCATCTAGATTTTAGAGTCAGACTTTAAATTTGTTTTATTTCTGTTAAGGTAGCCATGGGTCTGTCATTGGCACCGACTAATAGTTGATAGAGGCTTCATAGACTAGAGTTGAGTTTATTGATTGGATATTGTTTAAGCTAGTTCCTTTCATACTAGTCACATTAATTTGATTTTTGACCATTTATATATTAAGATTTGTCCACCTATTTACTATCTTTAGTCTTCCGCTGATATGTTGAATGTTGATCAAATGAATGTGATGAGGCCATGTTTTCACTTGGAGACTAGCAATAGTCTATGAGTGCCAACCACGTCTAGGGTGCCCTCCCGTGGCGTGAAACAAAAAGAGGCTAAGTGAAGGAATATGGTGTTATTGGTTACAAATATTCATATATTTTCATTTTATAGGTTAAATAAACATAAATTATTATGAAAAGTAAAATGTTTTTTGTCTTTTCATCTTCTATTTACTTAAATATGTATTAATGTTAGAGAATTTTTAAAGGAACATAATTAATTTAGTGTCACACCCCGAGAGGGTACCTTTGGTGTAGTCGGCGCTTGAAGAACCATTGTTGATTTCCCAAGAGAACCACCTGGCTTCATCGTCACATCCACTCGACAGCAGAAGAAGATACTCAAATAACAGGACATCAGATGAATAAGTTTGGAAACAATCAATACTCAACAAATTATCTACTCAAGGTCTATGAAGCCTATAATCAACAGTCTATATGGTATGATGCTAGGCCATGGATACCTCAAATCAAAGAAAGAAAGTGCTAAGTCAAAACAGGAAATAAAAGTGTTCCTCCAAAAAGCCAGGAGGGCTCACCAACTCTAGAATGTACTGATCTAGACCTCAACGATGTGCGGGCTAAAGTTCTCTATCACCTGTTTCAAACGGACGTCAGTGCATGGAATATACTGGTATGTAAAATGGCTCAAGAAAGTAAAGCTCAACTCACTCACCTCGACTCAAACATCTCACGCTCAACTCAATATATGCAAATTTAAAGTAAATCATGCTTTTAAAATAGACCCAATAAAAATACCTCCGGTTAAAATATCATGCTCAATCAGTGTTTTCTTAGGAGTTTCTCTAACCTGACATCCAATCCTACTACTTTTAGTTTGGTGATGCACAACGAAGGCGACATCATTGCCACACCATCCTAAACTTTCCAAGGTAAAGGACGATCAACTCTTTCATAGATCCATAGTGAATGTCCATCATCTGGGACAAGAGTCGTTAGAACATGTTGTACAACTATCCTATGTTGGCAACATAGTTCTATTGGTTAGAGTAGATATTTACTCGCTCCTAGCTCTGTGATGGATACTCCTCCAAAGACTACAATGAACTCAACTCATCAATCAACTTAATCCTCATGCTAAGCCAATTGACTCAAATCTCAACCTCATTAGGATATCTCATCTTAACTCATCTCAGTTCTCATCAAGTCAGTTAATTAAGGAAGATAATCAGACTTGACTCAGACTCAAACGATCATTCGAACTCATCATGGAATGCAAGAAAAATACAATGGTCATGCAGCCATGATACTATATGCTCCTCATGCTCAATTTATTCAATTCAAACAACTAAACTCAAATCTCAACTCAATCCATGTATAAATTTTATAAAATCATTCAATTTAAGGCTTATGATATAAGGAATACATATATATGTCAATGTTATATCAGTGTTCATGCAATACAAGAATTATCTCATATATCATTATAAGACCTCATGAATAATGCAGGATTCAGTAATTAGATGATAGAATTTAAAAAAAACTCAAATCTTGTTCTCAATTTCAACTCAAATAGGTGAAAGGGGCCTGTGAAAGAACGTAGTTCCATAGTTTAGTAAGTCTTACATACCTAGAAATAGAAGAAGAAATCAAACTCCAATTGATATTCGTGTTTGAACTTTAAACCCTTGCTTTTCTTCCTCCTCTACTGCTCTCAAGAAATCCTTAAGCGTGAAGAATGATTGAAATACATGCTTACGGGTTCTACGAGACCCCGTTTAAAGGTTATAGACCTTTTTATGGGTTGTAGATCACCTCTCATAGAAAATGGGTTCCAAAGTTTGAGTTACTGGAATTCGTCATAGGATCCACAAAACCCCTTCTACAGGCCGTAAATATTTCTACGGGTCGTATGATAACTCGTAATTCAAGATATTGAAAAGTTATTACTTGAACCACCGACTCACGAAACCTATTTTACTAGTCGTGGAATATTTTACGGGTTGTATCTTGTTTCGTACGCAGGCCTCAAACTTAGAAAATCTCACCATGTCACCTGGGGTGTACGAGGCCTCATCTACGGCTCGTAGATCTCTTTACGAGCTGTAGATTGCCCTCGTGGTTTCTCATCTAGTAACGTTTCTCAGTTTATTTTGTGCACCTACTCAGACTAGGTGGAAGGAGTTAGAGGGTGTTACGTTATTTCCCCCTTGGGATGATTCGTCCTTGAATGATGAGAAATTTAGGAAACTTATTGAAGGCACAAATCTCTCTATGGACTCCAATAATCAAACAACTATCATCTCACTCATGTAATCAATCAGTCAAGAAACTCAGCAAGTAAAACAATTAAACAACCAACACAACTTATCAATCCTCACTCGTATTCTAGAGCTCTATCGTCTATCAAACTTAGAATGAAAGGAGAACTCAAGGAATAGGGATCCAGGGATTTAGAAGGATATTATTACCATCAAATCTCTCATCCTCTCTAGGCAGGAATAAATGAGGGTACTTGGCCTTCAAATCCTTCTCCGCCTCCGAAGTAGCTTCTTTTACAAATTGGTTTCTCCACAACACTTTGATAGATGCAATCTCTTTGGTTCGTAGCTTGCGAACCTGAAGATCAAGGATCTGGACAGGAATCTCCTCATAACTCAAGTTATATTTTACTCCAATATTCTCAACGTTCATAACAAACTGTGGGTCTCCCAAACACTTTTTAAGCATCGAAACATAGAAGACTGGGTGGATGGCCACTAACTCTGGCAGTAGCTCCAACTCATAAGCTACATTGCCCACTCTCTATATATTCTAACAAGGGCCAATATACCTCGGGCTTAAATTTCCCTTCTTCCTAAATCACAGCACACCCTTCATGGGTGACACCTTTAAATACACCCAATCGTCGACCTCAAACTCTAGGTCTCTCCTTCTAACATCGGTGTAGGATTTCTGTCAACTCTGTGCAGTCTTCAACCTTTCTTCAATGATATTTACTTTTTTTGTAGCCTGATGTACCATGTCTGGCCCAATCAATTTTGCTTCACCTACCTCGAACCATCCAATTTGTGATCTATCTCCTCCTATAGAGTGCCTCATATGGGGCCATCTGAATACTCGAGTCGAAGCTATTGTTGTAGGCAAACTCAATCAGAGGCAATTGATCATCCCAATTACCTTTGAAGTCAATGACACAGGCTCTCAACATATCCGCCAACTTCTAAATTGTGCATTCTTCCTGGCCATTGATCAGTGGGTGGACAACAGTGCTAAGGTTCACCTTTGAACCTAAGCCTTTCTAAAAAGATCTCCGAAACTGAGCAGTGAATTGGGCTCGTCTGTCTGAGATGATAGACAAGGACACTCCATGCAGTCTAACAATCTCTTTTGTGTATAGTCGGGCCTAAACCTTCACAGTGTTAGTCGTCTTTACTGCAAAGAAGTGAGCAGATTTGGTCATTATTTCAATTATCACACAAATCGAATTGTGCTGTTTGTGAGACTTCGGTAAACCTGTGAGGAGGTCCATATTTATCATCTCCCACTTCCATTCTGGAATCTCAAAGTTCTAAGCTGCTCCACATGGCCTTTGATGTTCAACTTTCACTTATTGGCAATTCAGGCACTTGGAGACAAACTCGGCAATATATCTTTTCATTCCACTCCACCAATAAATCTACCTCAAGTCATGGTACATCTTAGTCGATCCTGGATGGATGGAATATCTAGAATTATGGGCCTCTACCATAATCCTCTCTCGGACACCATCAACATCTAGTACACACAATCTGCCTTGGTACCTTTATACTCCATCTCTCCTATTGATGAAAGCCATCACTTTCTGCTTATGCACATCTGCCTTCAATTGTAGAAAGATTTCACCTCTACTACTGGAGATGATGGAGATCCATTATACACAAGTACTCCACCTTCACCCGATTCTTCTAGTTGAACTCCCAATTGTGCCAGTCGGTGAACTTCTTTAGCCAACTACTTTTTCTCTTCCTCCACCTAGGCGGTGCTTCCCATAGAGAACCTGCTAAGAGCATCAGGAACTACGTTAGCTTTACCGGGAAGGTAGACGATGCTCATGTCATAGTCTTTAAGTAGCTCAAACCATCTCCCTTACTTCATATTAAGCTTCTTCTAGGTGAAGACATATTGTAGGATCTTGTGGTCTGTGAATATATCGACATGTTCCCGTACGAGTAGTGGCACCATAATTTGAGAGAAAACACCACTGCTGCCAACTGCAAGTCATGAGTAGGATAATTCTTCTCATGCACTTTAAGTTGTCTAGAGGCAAAGGAAACAACTTTACCTCTCTGCATTAACACACATCCCAATTCCACTCTCAAAGTATCACAGTAGATGACGAATCCATCAGTTCCATCAGGCAAGGTCAACACTGGGTAAGTAGTCAACCTTGTCTTCAACTTTTAGAAACTCCTCTCACACTCATCATACCATTGAAACTTGACCTTGTTCTGAGTCAGTCTAGTCAACCATGCTGATATGGAAGAAAATCCTTCAACAAATCTGCGGTAGTAGCAAGCCAATCCCAAAACACTCCTTATTTCTGTCAAAGAGGTTGGTCTAGGTCAATTCTTAACCGCCTCAATCTTTCGAGTATCTATTCCAATGATATCTCTTGAAACTATATGGCCTAAGAATGACACAAACTTGAGCCAAAACTTTCATTTCAAAAACATTGCATATAACTCATTATCCATGAGTTTCTGAAAAGCGATTCTAAGGTGATTGGCATGCTCCTATTCATCTCCAGAATAGACCAAAATATCATCAATAAACACGATCAGGAACATGTCAAGATATTATCAGAATACTCTGTTCATCAAGCTCATGAAGGTTGAAGGCGCATTTTTCAACCCAAAGGACATCACCAGGAACTCGAAGTGACCATATTAGGTTCGCAAAGTTGTCTTTGGGATGTCACATTCTCTCACTTTCAACTTGTGATAGCCCGATCAGATGTCTATCTTGGAGAAAATAGTGGTACCCTAAAGTTGGTCAAAATATTTGTCAATCTTTAGAAGGGGATACTTATTTTTGACTATCACCTTATTCAACTGGCGGTAGTCAATACACATTCTAAAGGAACCATCCTTCTTTTGTACGAACAAGAACAAAGCACCCCATGGAGAGAACTCGGTCTTATGAATCCCTTCTCTAGCGAATCTCTCAACTACTTCTTCAACTCTCTCAACTTTATAGTGGCTATTCAGTATGGCGGAATAGAGATAGTATGTGTGTCACGTTGAACATGAACTCTGAAGTCAATCTCTCTTTCAGGAGGGACCTCGAGAAGATCCTCATGAAATACATTAGGCAACTCGCTCAATTGGGACGAACTCAAGAGTAAGATGCTCAATATCATCAGACTTAGCTCGCACGAGGAGATAGGTAGATCCCTTAGAGATCAGTCTTTGGGACTTGAGGTAGGAAATAAACCTACCATTTGGCGCAACAAAATATCTCTTCCACTCAATAACAGGATCATTTAGAAACTAGAATTTGATAGTTCAGGTTCTATAATCAATAGAGGCATTACAGGCGTGAAGCCAGTCTATGCAAATGATCACAACGAAATTCACTATCTCTAACTCAATCAAAAGAGCAAGAGTATCCCTATGATAGATGGACACCATATAATCTCTATAGATCCTCTCAGCTCGAATAGACTCACCAACAGGAGTAGAAATAGAAAATGGCTCAAGCAAGCACTCAAAAAGGATCCCAAATCTACCAGCCACATATGGCGTCATAATAAACAAGTCATACCCGAATCAAGTAAAGAATAGAAATAAAAGATAAAGATTCGAAGCATACCCGTCAAAACATCTGGTGTAACCTCTTGGTTTTGTCGGTTCCCCATCGCATATAGAAGATTTGCCCTACTGCCTGTCCTTGGTGCAACACCCCTCTAGTCGCCTCTTGCTGGTGGTGTTGTGGTAGAGAACTGGGCCTTATTTCCCCAAATAAGACACTCCCTTTGAAAATGGTCTGGCTGGCCACACTTGTAACAAGCGTTCCCTTAATCTCAACACTCTCCCATATTCATCCTCCACATTTCCCATAAGGTGGCTTCCCTTTCGAGGCAACGATCATACTTGCCTAAAATTGTGAATATTGTGCTCTAAAGTTTCGCTGACCTTGGAACTTTTGATTATACCTGTGGCTCAAGTCTGGTGCACTGGCAGATAAAGGTGCTGGCCGGGACTGAAACTTGCTACTATTTCCATTTCTTCTTTTTCCATCCTCATGGCTGGAGGTTTTGGCCCTCTTATTTCTGATCTCCTCTCTATCTTATTGCCTTTCCTCATCAGTCATTTGCACATAGAAAAATAATCTGCCTATGTCCATGTGGTTCACAAGCATAGCTCCTCTCCGATCTTTCTTCGGCCATTTGTTTAACCCGTCAACCTATAGACCCATCCTACTTCTCATGTCTGCAACTATCTCAAGAGCATAGCGAGACAGCTGCATGAACTTAAAACCATATTCATTCACCATCATAGAGCCCTGTTTAAAATTCAAGAACTCTTGAGATTCTCATGTCTACAACCATCTCAGCTCACTCGAAAAGAAGTGCCCTAAGAAAGCTTTCTCATACATTGCCCAAGTAAGAACTGGGACACCCTCTTCTCGGTTCTTCTTCCAATGGTCATACCCAAGCCTGGCAACACCCTTGAGCTGGTAGGCAACCAACTCAACCCTATCGACTTCGGTCACATGCATCACTTGGAACACCTTCTATAGCTCATCAATGTAGTTCTCAAGATCCCCCGTAGGCGTAGATCCCGTGAACTAGAGTGGGTTCAACCTCAAGAACTCTCAAACTCTAGATGTGTCCTATGCATCCTATCTACCCGCTCCTTCTCTAGCAGCAGGTGCTGTCACACCTTGGGCCAATGTCTGAAAGGCCTGGCGAGCTCAACATTCGAGAAATCATCCGGTGGTGGCTACTTCGGGATGGCCCTGCCTATGGGTTCATCATGATTCTAGGGCTCAACCTTTGCTAAACTTATATACAATTGCTTCTCGCTCAAAGTCTGAAAAATAAATCTCAAATGATGCATATGCTCCCACTCACTTCGGGAATAGATAAGGATATCATTGATGAGGACAACAACAAAACTATCAATAAATGGCTTGGACATCCAATTCATAAGATCAATAAACACAGCTGAAACATTTTTCAAACCAAATGACATCAGCACAAATTCAAAGTACCCATATCTAGTTTTACAAACCATTTTGGGAATGTCACAGTCCGTAACCTTCAAATGATGATAACCAGAACGGAGGTCAATCTTTGAGAAATGAGTGGCCCCTTGGAGTTGATCAAAGAAGTCGTCGATCCTTGGCAACGAATATTTATTCTTGATGGTTACCTTATTCAATTGCCTATAATCAATGCACATCCGAAGAGACCCATCTTATTTTCTTACAAATAATATCGGAGCACCTCATGGTGATATACTTGACCTAATGAAGCCTTTCTCTAACAAGCCCTTCGACTGATCTTTCAATTCTTTCAACTTAGTTGGTGCCATACGATAAGGAGGAATTGAGATAGGTTGAGTATCCGAGAGAAGATCTATGCCAAAGTCTACTTTCCTTTTGGGAGGAATGCAGGGAAATCTTCGGGAAACACATTCGGAAACTCATTAACCACCAAAAAGATTCAAGAGTAAATGGCTCAGTATCTACATCTTTGACCCTTATAATATGATAGATACACCCTTGGAAATCATCTTTCGGGCCTTAAGGTAGAAAATAAACCGACCTTTAATAACGGAGTCACTACTCTTCAATTATAGAATGGGCTCATCTGGAAATTTAAACTTGACCTTTCAGGTTCTACAATCTATTGAGGCATATGAATATCACACGGGAAGACTTTATGCAAAATAGAAATAGGACAACCTCGAAAGACTCTTTGGGCAACAACAATTCACCCAACGGAGTATAGGCTAAATAGGGCTCCCTCAAGATTTCAGGGTTCAAACCAAACTTAATAGCCAAAAGAGGAGTCACAAAAGATAAATTTGCACCCGGATTAAGCAAAGCATAAACATCAAAATCAAAGACTTTAAATATACCGGTCACAACATCCAGTGCTTCTTCTATTTCCTATCGAGCATGCAAAACATAGAACCTGTTGTTTCTGGGGGCACCACCTTGTAGAGCTCTTGGTTATTTTTGATTACATTGATCCATATGACCTTTTTTCGGTGCCTTTGGGCAATCAACAAGCTTGTGGTCCATCTCACCACACCCATAGCAAGCCCCAAATCCCATAAGCACTTCTTGTAGTAAATCTTTCCACACTTGTCACATCGTGGATGCAATGATCTACCTTCAACTTGTGCCTTGGGAAGAGGAACCCTAGCATTAGCAAACCTTGCATGAGAACACTGGCCTTGTTGGAAGTTAACATAACCACCACCACCCTTGGAGTTGGAAAACCCACCATCATAACGAGCCCTCTTAGAATCATTCACCTTCTCCTTGAACTTCTTCCCTTAAATCTATTCAACATAGGTCATGAGCCTGGAAATGTCCATATCCCGAATAAGCATAGTCATACAACATTCTTTCACAACCAAATCAAAGATCCTATAAATAAACTTGTGAATTCTTGCATGGGGGTTAGCCACAAGCACAGGAGCATACTTGGAGAGCTTTGTGAACTTGAGGGCATAGTCCCTCACACTCGCACCACCATGTTTGAGGTTGATAAATTCTGTTATCTTAGCTTCCCTAAGTTCAAGAGGGAAGAAACAATCCAGAGATGCAAACTTGATCTCTTCCCAATTAACTCAATTTCAACAAACCCTTTCCATCAACCATTGAGTATACCAAACTTTAGCCGCATCCTTCAACTGATAAGAAACTAACTCAGCCTTCTCCCTAGAAGTCACTCCCTTAACAGTCAACACCTTAGAAAGCTCATCAATGAATTTTTGAGCATCCTTATCAGCCCTTGACCCATAGAACTCCGGAGGATTCATCCGGGTAAAATCTCTCACTCTAGCAGCCAGAGTGGAATTACAAGGAGGAAGATTACCCTGTATAGCCTGGATGGTTACCACTTTGGAAAGCATAGCAATAGAAGTACAGAATTCACCAATAGTGACCAGCTCTTCGATATGTCCTTGAGGAACTTAGTCTTGATTACTCGAGGCCAGTCTCGGTAGGGGACCTCTTCGTGGAGGCATCTTTTGTAATGTATCAAGGACATCATCAGAGTTAGGAAACATTATTACATGGTCCAAAGCAGGACATAGGACATGAAGAATTGAGACAATTCCTAGAACGCCATCATAGCCTCCCACTAATAGGCGTGATGCACTTCACACCCATGAATAGAACTCTACTCGACTTGACATGTTGGACTCCAAGGATTATTTATAGACCTAGTGCTCTGATACCAAACTTTTCACGACCCAGACCTATGGTCTAGGAGTGACATGGCGAATGAAAACTCGAGAGTCCCCAAACAAGCCTCAAATTATCAAAATTCACATCATCAATTCAAAAGCATAATAAAGATAGTAAACACATAGTTCTAGGGGACAGGAAAGTATGTCTCACTCTATGGGGATGTCATAGGGATAAGGATTAACATGGATTCAGATAACACACAACGCACAAGAACTATGGGGCGAGTAAGAATGACTCACTCTATGCGAGCAAGGCGGGACTTAGGATCTTCCACATCATAATATAAATCTATATCATAAGGCTCATAATCAAGTCATAGTAACCATATCTAATAGGTAGTGATGTGCTATCAAAATACAACACTTTTGATACTTGAAACTTGGAAGTTTGTGTGTTCTCAAGGCGATGTTAGTTGGTTTTATGTGTTTTTGTGTTATATTTGTAGGATTCTAGGGTTGGCCTTGATTTATGGGATGAAATACAGAAGTTGCTGATTTTATATGCAACATAAGACCCTTTACGAGCCGTAGATCATTCTACATGTCGTAGAGTAGTTTCATGGACAATTCCAGTGAGGAACTGATTTTTTGAACTACGAACATGCAGATGTGTCATGAAATGATTTACGAGTCGTAGAACATGGTTCGTACCATGAGTATTGGAGATTGAGACTTTCTGAGATTCATCAGACAAAACCTGCCTACAGGTCGTAAACCACTTTACGGGTCATAGAGGATGTGTCATAGACTTGAAGTTCTGTATTCCAACAACTTTGTACGGGACCTCGAATGCGGGTTGTGGAATCCAATATCGTCCAAAACCCAGTTCGTGACGTGTGCTGACCCAGCTATCCTATTTTTTTAGGATATGTATTTTAAATATTATAAATAGGTTTTTAGGTTATTTCAAAAAAAAATTCGTATAGTACACAAAAAACTCAGTAATTAGAAAGAGAAATAGTGAGATTACATTGGAGAGTATTGAGAACACTAGTACATTGATTTCATCTTTAATATAGTGATTCTCTTTGAAGTTGGATTTGCTTGTTCTTAATTCAATTGTGTAAGTGCTCGATTATGTTGTTCCAATTCATAACTCTTGCATCTACACAAAGAATGAGTAGCTAAATCCACAACTAGGGTTGTGGGAACCATGAGGAACTAACAAGGTAAAACCAAATAAGTCATAGTTCTTGGAAAGTGTACATACATGTATTAATTAACTCTCAACGTTTTGCATGTTATTTAGTGGTGGCCAACATTAGAATTCGCCTAGTGTTACTAACTAGACCAAATTAGTAATGAATAGGGAAAGAAATTAATTAACAAGATTCAATTGTTATGTTCTCGTCTAATCTACCAAACTGGGCCAAGGAGAGGTTGTACTGGGAATAATAGGTAAGGGTTAGTAATGCACACTATGGAGATGAGCCAAGTCACGTAGTGAAATTCGCCTCTCACCTTTCACCAAAGGGCTTCGTGAACTCAACCTACCATCCTGCATGCTGCACACTAGAGTAGAATTAGGTTATCCGGTGATACTACGTTAGGGAATCATGGGGAACACAATGCCTTGGTTTCTCTCCATATTGATTTCACTCTTCTGTTAGTTAGTTTCATTACTCCATTGATTATTGCAACCCCCCCCTTGGGTAAATAAGTCAGTTAGCTACTCAAATTACAGTCATTGAAATCTCTTGAGTCTACGAATTCCCTTAGGTTCGACCCTAACCTTGGTTAGGTTGTTTTTTTCAAAAAATGACCGCTTTATCCAAAAAAAGGAGGTGTAACTTGGGAGACATCAAGATTTTTGCACCATTGCCAAGGGATACGGCTAGACTTAGATAATTCATAGTTATTGGGGTCTTAATCCTTATTTCCCACATTTTATATATTTTGTTGTTGTTTGATTCCTTTGAAGGGTGTAAATGTAGTGTATGCTTAATTCACAAAGTCGAGATAGACCGTTGACTCCGTCTGACCCAGAGATCCACAAAACAAAGAGAAGAATGGCCAAAGATAATGCCAATAATGCGGCCAATGCAGCTCTGAACAGGAATGAGAATGAAAATGTTGATCATGACAACCCACCTCCTCTTGAGGACATTGCTTCACAGCCACATGACACTAATGCAACGCTTATCAGTGGAACTAGTATAGGCTAAATTCTATGGCTATGGAGGAGAATGGAGACATTATGTTTCCACCTCTAACGACAGACATAAAGTTTATAATCTCGAGTGGATTGCTTCTAATGCTGCAAAATCGTGAGTTATTTACGGGCTTACCATCGAAGGATCCTTGTGAAGACCCAGAATTTCTCTCACTGGCATTACCTTGAAGTCCGGAAATTTTTCCCCAGGAAAACTTCCAGGCATCACTTCATGGAGGAGCCTACACGGCCCGTATGGAGCCACACGGTCCATATGGGCCTCTCGTGGAGTGACACTTGATCTGTTCCCCATAGGGGCAAACTTGGGACATGGGAAAAGTTTCCAAGTGAAGGCATACGGACATTTACACGGCCCGTGTGACGCCATATGGTCCGTGTGACCTTCCGTTTACCTTCTGCATAGAGAATTACCTTTACACGGACCACGTCATAGTCCGTGTGACACTAGATGGTCCGTGAACCTGTCCGTGTGGTGTTACTTAGTTTGGTGAAATTTTACTCCTGAGAGTTCTAAGTCCAGGACCACGGCACTGTTCACAGTCCGGGTGACGCTACACGGACCGTTTAACGAACTGTGTGACCTAGACGGACCAAATTTAGGTCTGTTTCATTAATGAAATTTTTTAAATTTAGGTTGTTTTAAACGTGAATTTTGGCTTTTCCACCCCTCCTAAGTCCTTAAATCAGCTGAACTTCTCTAGTTTTCAGCCATTTCCTTATTTTTCTCTCCCTCTCTCTAAAATTCCTCCTACAAGGTTTCTCTAACTTCTCTCTAGGATCATCAAGTCAAGGCCTTTAATTTGGAGTCCATTTTCTCCTCAAGTTCATCCTCAAGATACAGGTATGTGGGATTGATTCTTGGTCTCTTTCAACCAAGAAGAACTAAAATTCCTTTCACTTGAATCCATGAAAGTTTAGTCACCTTAAATGTGAATTTTACTATCTGATCTTGTTAACTTTGGTTAATGCATGGACTGTACATTACTCTGGATTTTAAGTTATGTTAAGCTCTATTATGATGAATCACCTTGAACTATGCAATTATAAACATGCATGTCCTCTTAAAGATTGTATTATGCATGGATGATATATACTATGATTTTCATATGTATTTTTTTATTGTGGATTTCTAGATTTCCTATTACGTTGTTGATTCCAGATTTTTACTCTACATTACCCATGTCATCCCTACATCATGTATTGCACTCTACATGGAAATTATGGTGTGGGTTAAACCCAATTTTGTTACATGAAATAAACTTGATAAGGCATTGGTTATGACTAGAAGGTGATCACCGGTAAGTCTATCTTTATGGCTCTTTGAGCATCTTGGGTGCTTGCACCATCTTGAATATGTGGATGAGTTATTCCTTACATAAGCATTATGATTATGATCTTGTTATTTGGCATTAAGCCTAAAGGTGCATTGAGCATTTTGAAATAACTACATGACTCTCTTGAAGGCGCAGATATGCACACACATATATATAAGTATTCTATTGGGATATGGTTGACTTAGCACCGACGAATTGGGGGCCCTCCCCCTTTTCTTGAACTATGTGCCTACATAGGGACAGATGATATTTCTCTATCTTGCTTATGCTATGACATGTCTTGACATGATTCTTGTAAATCCTTTCGAAAAACGTGGTCGTAAGGAAGGTGAGCATCCACCGAAAAGCGTGGTCATAAGGTGTGATGTAGATTACCCTTGGAAAGTAATCTTCTCCCTACCGGTGGGAGGTCCAAATCGGTTTAATTCATGTAATAGCTCGCATGGATTTGGTTTTTCAGTTATAGTCCATCCTCCTTATATAGGAGCATTATCGCATTGCACGCATCATGAATCCCATGGAATTTTTTATACTAAATTCCATTGCTATATGATCTTTGTGTATTATGTGCCCTTGCCATCTAACATGATATGCAGGTTCAGTAAGTCATATGCATTGCATGCCCGCATACTTAGTACATTCAAATGTACTAACGCATACTCTATGCCTACATGATTTTACCATGTAGGGACCGAGCAGATTGGGTACCAGCCACTAGACGAATAGTCCATTCTTGAAGACTTTTGCGGTAAGCCCCGTCTTTCGAGGGTGAGCTAGTTATTTGTTATGTTTATTATGTATGTTCTTTTGTTGAGGGTGAGCCCGAAACTTGTCCTGGACCCCGTCCCATGACTATAGGCAAATGTTGGGCACTCTGTAAATCTTTCATAGACAAGGCTTTTTCGAATGTCATATTACATATCTATAAATGAATGGATTCCTGCGATTTGATTTTTGTCATTTTGTTATATATGTTTATATGCTATTTGAACTGATTATGTGGATTCTGATAATTGAGGCTTGTTTGGGGACTCTCGAGTCCCTATTCGCCGTGTTACATCTAGGCCCTAATCTCGGGTCGTGACAATCCTCATAGTTATCTACACAATGTTGTATTTGTCTGCAAGAGTGTGATGGGAACATATGATCTGTCTATGGATGTTGTGGGAGTTCGTATCTTCCCATTGTCTCCCACTGGCAATGCAACATTATGGCGGTTTGAGCTCTCGTGGAGTTTGATCACCAGTTGGGCAGAATTGTCGAAGGCCTTTTTGGAGAGGTACTTCCCTAGATTGAAGAAGCTCAAGTTGAAGGACCAGATAAATAACTTTGAGCAACTTCCTGGTGATTCGATCAACACTACTTGGGAGCGCTTCACCAGATGCTTGAGGAGTGTCCCAAACCACAAGATAGGTGAGGATGCCTTGGTTGAGATCTTTTACCGTGCCCTTGATAAGACCAGTCAGGCTTGTGTTGACACTATCATGGGGGCATTTCCTTAGATCAACCATTCACAAGGATAACAGAATGGATAGAGAGAGTGGTCAAGACTAATCATTCATGGAAACAGAGTGATAGCGCATCTACCAAAAGTTCGTGTCTTGTCAGTGTTAGTACAGAGCAAGCAAAGATCTTCTTGAAGAAGTTATGCAAGAGCTGCCCAAATTCGTTCAAGTATGGAGGAGATAATGAAGCAAAACTAGGAGCGAGTCAATGCAGTGGTTCTTCAATCTCCACACACATCCATGCATGATGAACCTTATTATGAGGAGGAGACATGTTTTGTTGCTGATCAGACAAGGGGTTTTTGGACCAACGCCCAACAGTCCAACTAGGACTATTGGCGCCAAGGTCAAGGAGACCAAGGTTGGAACATCAATAGAGATGGAGATCTCAGGGACAACCGTAGAGGATACTATGATCGGAATAGGGATCAAAAGAGAGTTGCAGATTAAGATCGCAGAGATGGCTTCAGAAATGGTCCCTATGTGCCACCACATAACCGTGATGCAAATGCAAGTAGTTTGAGGATTGAGGAGATGTTTGATCGGCTGTTCACGAAAGCTGAGACACAAGATGAGACAGTAAGGGGTATGAAATTTGAGATTTCAAGCATTAATCAGAAAATTGAGTCTTATCCTGTGGCTATCAAACAATTGGAACAACAGATTGGTCAAGTGTTGACTCAACTAAATCAGCGTCAGAGGGGTACACTGCCTAGCAACATAGTTCAGAATCCTAAGAATGAAGGGCAATGTATGGCGGTTACTACTCGTGGTGGCAAGAGCACTATTGATCCTCCCATGCCAAATGATGAGGATAATGTTTGAGAGGAGATAGTTATGACCAAGGATGTAGACACAGGAGATAGTCATGGCAACGATAGGGTGACTAAAGCTGCGGAAGCACCACGGAAGTTGAAGCCCATTCTTAGGACTCCTCCCCCCTTCCCTCAATGAATCAAAGAGAGAGAGGAGTAAGGCAAGTTCAAGCACTTCCTCACCATACTTAAACAACTTTCCATCAACATCTCTCTCATTGAGGCATTAGAGAAGATGTCAGAGTATGTGAAGTACATAAAGGATCTAGTTACTAAAAAATGCACTGTGAGTCAGGAACTCTCCCAAGAGCTTCAGCATTACAGTGTCGTTTCTACAAGGCCTTTGGTTTAGAATCGAGAAGATCCCAATACTTTGACCATACCCTACACCATTGGATATGTGGAGTTCACAAGGGCATTATATGATATAGGTGCCAGTATTAATTTGATGCCCCTTGTGATCTTCGAGAAACTAGGATTGGGAACCCCTACTCAAACAAGCATGCGGTTGTTGATGGCTGATCGCATGGTGAAGAAGCGTGTGAGGATACTATATGATGTGCTGGTTAAAGTGGAAAAGTTCATATTCCCTGCAGACCTTGAGATCCTTGATTGTGGTGTTGATTTTCGAGTCCCTATCATCTTGGGGAGGCTCTTCTTAGCCACTGGATGCACTTTGGTGGATATGGAGAAGGGCCAACTCATGTTTAGATTTGGGAAAGATGAGGTCATGTTAAACATCCTTCAGCAGGCAAAGAAAGAAAATGACTTGAGACTGGTCTTTACTATTGAGACTGTTGATGAAGCTGAACCAGAAGTACCACTTGAGGTGAGATTGGGCGTTGAAACCTTGGAAGCGGTGCTGATGAACTTAAACAGTGATAGCATCACAGATTATACGAAGACTGTGAATGCAAACTAGGCAGATTGGTCGCGGAAGCTGGATGACGTATTATGCGCATATTAGACAGCATTCAAGATCCTTATAGGCATGTCCCCCTACAAACTTGTCTTTGGGAAGGCATTCCATTTTCCAGTGGAACTCGAGCATAAAGCAATGTGGGCACTGAATAAGTTTAATCTAGATTTGAACAATGCAGTAAACTCTAGGCCGAGACAACTCAATGAGTTAGATGAGTTTTGATTGAAGGCGTATGAGAGCTCAACCTTTACAAACAAAGAATGAAGCTACAACATGATCATCGCATAGAGAATTGTTAGTTCGCACTAGGGGACTTGGTGCTTCTATAATGTTCAAAATTAAAATTATTCCCAAGAAAGCTCAAATCCAAATGGATGGGACCGTTTTGAGTAGCACGTATCTTCAATCATAGGGCTATTGAGTTTGAGAGGAGAAATGGAGGAAATTTTAAGGTAAATGACCAAATAGTCAAGCCATACAATAGAACCATGGAAGAGGTAAAGACTGTGGACGAATGGAATCTTGAGGAAGTCTGAGTACTCAAGCCATTTATGTCATACCGCGATAATAAATCAGGCACTGCTTGGGAGGCAATCCAAGGTAGATACTAGTGCTTAGGCACCTAGGTATGATCTTTTACCCCTTTTTGTTTGTCTTTGATTGCGTGCATTGGGGATAATTCACATCTTTTTCGATTGAGGTGTGGGTCGTGAAGGGCCTTTGTTAAGTCTGAGTAGCATGATCCATAACTACCCCAATTTTTAACTTGGGTTTTTCTTCCCTGTGTTCTTTTTCCCCATGGGTATTTACTTTCTGTTGAACCGACATGTTTAGAATGTTGAGGTAATATTTATAGCATATAGTACTAATACATTTGGCATATAACATGTTTTACCAAAAAGTTTGATTAGTAGTTTAGCTAGTAACCATGCACGTTTAGGTGTGTTGACAATGTTTGTTCTTATAAGGGAGGATAAATTAAGTTAAAAAGTATGATCTGAGAGTCTTTTGTTAATAATGTAGTTAGTGCCATGTGTGTGTGATTTTTAAATTGCTAAATTTATGTGTTGTGTGCTAATTTAAAACTTGCGTTGTTACTCTAATTTAGATTGTAGATTAATTGGATTAGGAAAGGATCTTAGGCCATTGTTCTTAAAAGCCCACTTAGCCTAAAATAACCAAATAAAATGGCAATATATACCTTGTTCCTAATGTTTGAGCCTAACATGTACCTATTCTTTGCAAAAACCTGATAACCTAGTCGTGTTAGTTGTAAAATCTTGAAATTGGCTTGGTGCTTCCTTGCACACTGTGAACCCTACCAAAAGTGTCTCTAGTTCAGAGGATGGATATTGCGCACCTCAACTAAGGTGAAAAGCCTAAGATGAGGGTGGCCGGTGTTAAGATAAAACACAAAAATGAGGGGGAGAGTTAGTGATATAGAGAAAAAGGGAAAATCATGTACTGGATGCAAGAAAAATAAGTGATGCCTTAGTTGTGAGTTAAAAAGAATATTGAATTTCAAAATCAAGGCAAAAAGCTGAAAGAATGAAAAGAAAGCACCCAGAAAAGCTTGAAATAGGAGAAAGGGAGGATGAGATGAAAATAACAAAGTCGGTAGGGCAAAAGTGTAGGAAAACGCAGTGTCAAGGAGGTCTATTAGTCATTATGTTCCCCAAGTACCACACCAAAGCCCCTTGAGCCTACGTTACAAGCCTAGAAAGTCTTAAAGTTCTCCTAGTCCGAGTAGTTGAAGGTCTTAGTAATGAGAATAGGGACAAACCTATGGTATTGGGCATGATGCATGAATATCTTCTGTGAGAGGGAGCGATTTTGCATAGTCTCAAGGTTATATATGCAAACATCATTGAGTAACAAATATGGGACTTCTTTCTTTAAGAGCACTTGTATTGCATTGTTAGCATTAGACTTATTCAATGACTGTGGATTCGGTTGAGATATGTGTGTTATTTTCTTACCTATGTAGATTGAGTCTATCGCTTGAGGGCAAGCGACAATTTTTAGTTGAGGGTGTTGATGTGCTATCAAAATACAAAACTTTTGACGCTTAAAACCTGGAAATTTGTGTGATTTCAATGCAATTTTATTTGGTTCTATGTGTTTTTGTGTTATATTTACAGGATTCCAAGGTTGGCTTTGATTTTTGAGAAGAAATACAGAAGTTGCTATTTTTTTATGCCGCATGAGACCCTTTACGGGATGTAGGTTATTCTACAGGTTGTATAGTAGTTTTGCAGACAAATCTAGTGAGGGACTAATTTTTTGAAGTTGGTTCTATGCACATGTAGACGAGTCGTGGAATGATTTACGAGTCATAAAACATGGTTAAGGATTAGAGATTGGGACTTTCTGAGGATTCATTAGATAAAACCCCCCTTACGGGTTGTAAACCACTTTACGGGTCGTAGAGGTTGTTTCATAGATGTGAAGTCCAAAATTCCAGCAGCTTTGTACGAGACCCCGATTACAGGCTGTGGAATGCAATATGGCTCGTAAACCAGTCCGTGAGGCATGCTGACCTAGCTATGCTATTTTGTTTAGGAAATGTATTTTAAATATTAGAAATTGGGTTCTTATGTTATTTTTCAGAAGTTTTTCGCAAAGTACATAGAAAACTCGGTAATTAGAGAGAGAAAATAGTGAGATTACATTGGAGAGTATTGAGAACACTTGTACTTTAATTTCATCTTTAATCTTGTGATTCTCTTTGAAGTTGGATTTGCTTTTTCTTAATTCAATTGTGTAAGTGCTCTATTGTGTTGTTTCACTTCATAAGTCTTGCATCTACACGAAGTATGAGTAGCTAAATCCACAACTAGGATTATGGGAACAATGAAGAACTAACAAGGTAAAATTAGATAATTCATAATTCTTGAAAAGTGTGCATGCATGTATTAACTAACTCTCTTCATTTTGCATGTTTTCTAGTGGTGGACAACATTAGAACCCGTCTAGTGTTACTGACGAGACCAAGGTAGTAATGAATGGAAAAGGGATTAATTAATAGGATTCGATTGATGTGTTCTTGTCTAATCATCCAAACTAGGCCAAAGAGAGATTGTACTAGGACTATAAGGTAAGGGCTAGTAATGCACACTATAGAGATGGGCCAAGTCACAAAGTGAAATTCACCTCTCACCTTTGACCTAAAGTCTTGGTGAACTCAACTTACCGTCCTACATGCTACACACTAGAAGAGAATTAGGTTACCGGATGATACTATGTTAGGGAATCATGGGGAACACAATACCCTAGTTTCTCTCCATATTGATTTCCCTCTTGTATTAGTTACTTTTATTTCTTCATTGATTATTGCAAATCCCTCCCCCCTTTGGGGAAGTAAGTCAGTTAATTAATCAAATTGCAGTTATTGAATTCTCTTGAGTCTACGTATTCCCTTGGGTTCAACCCTAACCTTGGTTAGGTTCTATTTCTTGGCAAAAATCGCTTTATCCTCAAAAAGGAGATGTAACTTGAGCGAATTCAAGATTTTGGCGCCGTTGTCGGGGAATATGGCTAGATTTAGTCAATTCATAGTGATTTGGGTGTTATTTCCCACATTTTATGTTTTTTGTTGTTTTTGTTTCCTTTGCTGGGTGTAAGTGTAGTATATGCCGAATAAACGAAGTCGAGGTAGACCCTTGACTTCGTTTTACCTAGAGATACATGAAATGTTGAGAAGAATGATCCAAGATAACGCCAATAATGTGGCCAATGCAACTTTGAATAGGATTGAGAATGAAAATGCTGATCATGAGAATGCACCTCCACTTGCGGAAATTGCTCCATAATCATAGGACATTAATGCCAATGCTTATTAGTGGAACCAATGTAGGCTAAATCCTATGGATATGGAAGTGACTGGAGTTGTTATGCTGCCACCTCTATCGACAGACATAAAGTTCATAGTCTCGAGTTGGTTGCTTTAGATGCTGTGAAACCGTGGGCTACGTACAGGCTTACCATCAGAGGATTCTCATAGGCATCTACATAATGTTGCATTTATCTGCAAAAATATGATGGGAACACCGAATCTATTTATGGATATTTTGGGATTTCGTGTCATCACATTTTCTTTTATTGGCAATGCAATATTATGGCTATCTGAGCTCCCGCAGAGTTTGATCACCAGTTGGGCAGAATTGCAGAAGGCCTTTTTGAAGAGGTGCTTCCCTAGATTGAAAAAGCTCAAGTTGAAGGACCAGATCAATAACTTTGAACAACTTCCTTGTGATTTGATCAGCACTACTTGGGAGCGATTCACAAAATTCTTGAGGAGTGTCCCAGACCACAAGATAGTTGATGATGCATTGGTGGATATCTTTGATCGTGCCCTTAATTAGAACAGTCAGGCTTGTGCTAACATTATCATAGGGGCATGTTCTTAGATCAACCATTCACAAGGATAACAGAACAGATGGAGAGAGTGGTGAAGACTAATCGTGCATGGGGGTAGAGAGACATAGCATCTACCAAAAGTTCGTGTGGTGTCAGCGTTGGTACTGAGGAAGCAAAAATCAATGAAGGAATTGTGCAAGGGATCGCCCGAATCCACAGAGGTATGACGGTGATGATAAAAGCAGAAGCAGGAACTAGTCATTGCAATGGTTCATCAACCTCCACGTGCATCTATGTATGATGAGCCTTATTATAAGGAAGACACATATTTTATTGCTGATCAAACGGGAGGGGGCGGGTTTCTGGACCAATGCCCAAGGTTTCAACAAGGAGTATTGGCGCCAAGGTCAAGGAAACAAAGGTGGGATCTTCAATAGAGATTGATCTTTCATGGATAACCACAGAGTATACTATGATCGAAACAGGGTTCCATCGAGAGATGCAAATTGGGGTCCCAGATATGGCTACATAAATGGTCCTTATGTGCACCCACATAACCATGACACAGGTTCAACTAGTTTAAACATTGAGGAGATGTTTGATCGCATGTTGAAGAAAGCTGAGACACGGGATGAGACTATGAGGGGTATGAAATCTGAGATTTCAAGCATTAATCAAAAAATTGAGTCTCATTCTGTGGCTATCAAACATCTGGAAAAATCATTTGGTCTATTGTCGACTCAACTAAATCAACGTTAGTAGGGTACACTGCCTAGAAATACAGTTCAGAATCCTTAGA
The DNA here is from genome assembly GCA_029948455.1 of Solanum rostratum. Lineage (NCBI taxonomy): Eukaryota > Viridiplantae > Streptophyta > Magnoliopsida > Solanales > Solanaceae > Solanum > Solanum rostratum. Next base: position 43,846,887 of record CM057054.1, read on the forward strand.
ACGAAGGGAAATGTATGGTATTTACTACTTGTGGTGGCAAAAGCAACATTTATCCTCTTATGCCAGTTGATGATGATGATGTTCGGGAGGAGATAGTTGCGGCCAAGGATGCAGACACAGGAGGTGATCGTGGCAAGGATGTGGTGAGTGAGGCTGGTGAAGCTCCACAAAAGTTGAAGCCCATTCCTAGGCCTTCTACTCCCTTCCCTCAAAGAATCAAAAAGAGGGAGAAGGAAGGCAAGTTCAAGCACTTTCTCTCCATGCTGAAACAACTCTCCATTAACATCCCTCTCATTAAGGCATTGGAGAAGATGCTAGGGTATGCGAAGTACATGAAAGACCTGGTTACTAAAATGTGCACTGTGAGTCCAGAGCTCTCCCAAGAGCTTTAGCATTGCAGTGCTATTGCTACAAGGTCCTTTGTTCAGAAGCGAGAAGATCCTTGTGTTTTCACCATACCCTACACTATTGGAGATGTGGAGTTCGCAAGGGCACTATGTGATCTAGGTGCTAGCATTAATTTGATGCCTCTAACAATCTTCTAGAAGCTAAGATTGGGATCCTTACTCCAACAAGCATGCGGTTATTAATGGATGATTTTACGATGAAAAAGCCTGTGGGGATAATATATGATGTGTTGGTTAAAGTTGAAAGGTTCATATTTTTCGTAGACTTTGTGATCCTAGATTGCGAGGTTGATTTTGAAGTTCCTATCATCTTGGGGAGGCCCTTCGTAGCCACTAGATACACTTTGGTGGATATGTAGAAGGGAAAACTCAAGTTTAGATTTGGGAAAGAGGAGGTCATGTTAAATCGATGGTTCTTTATTTTTGAACTTGATTCATTGGAACTTATATTTTATAAGAGTTTTATTATTTCATTTGAATGTCTTTTATTTCACTATTTCCTTTTGTTTTCGAGTAAGTTATGATGATAAGACCAGGTGGTTCTCTTGGGAAATCAACAATGGTTCGCAAATGCTGACCACACCAAGGGTACCGTCTGGAGCATTACAAACTTGCTATCAGAGCACATAGTTCAAGATTCCTAGGGAATCTATGAAGTCGTGTCTAGTAGAGTCTTGTTTATGGGTGTGTTTTGCACCACACTTCATAAGAAGGAGGCTATAGGACAAAAGGAAGGGTTACACTTATTTTGCACTCTGAGTTCTTGCGATAGAGTTTGAATCCATAAAGCTCCTTTCTAACTCGTGCATTATGCGTTTGCAAATCATGCCCCCTAAGCATACCGCCACCTAGAGAGATGGGTTGCCTGAGGTCCAATCTAGGTGTGGTTTGAGGGCTAGTCCAGACCAAGGTACTTACTGAGTCGCATTTGTAGTTCTAATTCGGGTTCTGTGTTCTCTCCTACCATCAATGTTAGATTACTGGTTCAGATTCTGTTGTGTGGTTGAGGTTTGCTATTAGTTACTGATCCATGTATCCGTACAACAATATACTCCATGATTGTGTGTGGGTGTACCTTCTGGCCTTATGGGTTCAGTTAGTGTATAGGCATAGAACTAGGGCCTTACACCCATGTACAATACCCTACCTTGATCATGTGATAGTCATGATATGGTTCTACTTGGGTTTCGACAGTTAGTTTCAAGGTACATTGTCAGTCTATCTCACTGGTCTCTTTTGTGTCTACTTTGTTTGTTCTTCTAGTTCTGTTCAGTCAGGTCTTCAAATTCTACAAACATAGTCGACACTTGATCTTCATGTTTCTTCAGTCGATATCATACACAAAGATTAGGTTCATTCAGTTGGGGTTTTATGGCTTTCTCATTATATATATCTCTTGACATGGGTTTCGATAGCTGGGATTATAGTATTTCATTACATTATTTTCACGATACTTACTAGATTTCACTTCATCGGCCGATGATGCCTACTTGCTACCTGTTACCAATACTCACCCCTACTATTCTGCTTTTTCACATGGTGCAGGTCTAGGTATTAGCTGCGGTCGCTGAGTTAGAGGCCTGTGGACGTCGTAGGAGACTTGGTGATCATCAAAAGCTCTACACCTTCTGTAGACTCTCTGTTTTTATGGCCATCTATTGTATTCAAACAATGGCTTTGTACAATTTAGTTTGGCTTGTATACGTAGGGGTGCTCTTGGCTATAAATTATTATTATTATTATTATTATTATAATTATTATGATGTATATATGGGTGTGTGCTTGAGTCTAGAGTAGCTATGTGAATATGATTTCCAGGTTCTAGGTAGGTTGTGGTTGTGTTATTGGTACTTTGCTAGTATTACCATATTCAGTGATTCATGATAGGTACCTTAGATTGGATTGGCTTGCCTGTAGGCGCTATCCGACAGGGGTCATCATCACCTAAAAAGTGGGACCGTGATAAGGTTAAGAAATGTTCGATCCTCTCAAGGATTTTTTGTTTCTTGCCCAAATGACCGTAGAAGGTTTCTCCTAAATTCAGGTAAATATATGAATATGCTATTGTTGTTTTTAAAATGTTAATAATTCTCGACAATGATTTGTGCTTGCAGCATTGAAAGCGGACCTGTTACACCCTGAGTATTTTTTCATTTCTGATAGGATGATTGCATTAGCTTTAATGTGGAAAGGATGAATTGGCGTTGTGTTGGATCGTGTGTTCTTTTGCAACTGTCTAGAAAGGAAATTTCATTAGAGGACATAGGAGAGGCAGATCCGTGTTTGTACAGTAACTACAAGAAGATCCTTGAGATGGATCCAAAGATGGTAGATATACTTGGATTGACCTTAATTTGTCATGTTGAAGAGTTAGGATCTCAAATAACAGTAGAGTTTTGTTCCAATAGGGAAGATATTGTTGTGAACAGTAAGAATAGAAAGGAGTATGTTAATCTTCTTATTCAACATCAGTTTGTCACATCAATTGCTGTACAAATAGCTCATTTTTCTCGAGATTTTGCTAATATGTTAATTGGTGAAAATACATATAATTTTTTAAAAAGTATATATATTAAAAATTAGTGTATATAAAGGAAACTCATATAAATATGCTATATTAAGAAAATATTTATCATTTATAGCGATAATCACTTTGACGCTTTAATGTATTTATAATATATAATTCTACTTATTATATAGAGAACAATTAACTATTAAATGCATATAAGACAAATTTTATTGATGGATAATATTTATCATACATTTTAATAAACTTATAATACATTGTCTCAATTATGTTTTATCAAGTTACCATAGTATATTTTAAACACTTATAATAGACATATATTGCACGTATCATTCACTTTCAGTGCATGGTGCAAATTTTGTGCATATTTATCACGTATTACTATGTATTATCATAAATTATAATAAATATTATCCCATCCCTGTTTAGTTGTCATGTCGCATTTTTCAAACATTTTAATTTATAATACATTGTATCAATCTTTTAAAAAAAATCAAATTAGCATAATATATTTTAAAATACTTGTAATATATATATAGTGCACAGTGAGGATTTTGTGCAGATTTATCATGTATTACTATGTATTGTTATAAATTATAATAAATATTGTCACGCTCGGGAGGGTACACTTGGTGTGGCCGGCACCTAGAGACTATTGCAAGCCTCCAAGCGAACCACTTAGTCTCATCACATTCAGTCAATCATATGACTCTACTGAATAGCACAATTTAAAAGTAGTAAATGGGCACATCTCATCTAAAGTCATCAAAATGATATAGATAATAACAGGGCTAGTAGAAAGAAACTAGCTCACGATCTCAGCATCAATGTTCAACCATCGTCTATGATGCCTCTGTCACTAATCATGTGGTTCCAATGAAAGGCCCATGGCTAGCCATATCAAAATAAAAGAATAGCCCAAAATCTAATTCTAATTGAAGATGAAATAATCATAATGGATCCTCCGGAGTAGGGGAGCCTCACCAAATCAGCTGTGAATCTCAGATCTTCAACGAAGCGCCTGTTGACGATCTCTAGTACCTGCCTCTGAATCATAAAATGATACGGTCAAAAAGGGACATCAGTACTTGGAATGTACTGGTATGTAAAATTGCTAGTGAAACAAAAACTGGTAGAACAATATAGAGACAACATCAACTCAAAGTAATCGTCAAATAATATCAAATCATTAAATGTATGTCTATGCAAGAATAAAGAGTAGACAAGTGACCTGTCAACAACTCAAACTCATCAATCATCTCAGACTCATGTCAAAGGATCTCACCTCCTCTCATCTCATCTCATCTCAACTCAATGTACTCAAGGTAGGAAATTTATGGGAGCTTCTCTTATCCGACAACAATCACTTATGAGCCAATGAATGTAAAACAATCTCATTGATGTTGCCACAGCCGTTCCAAACTTGTCAGGTAGGGAACAAATCAAAACCATATGAGCGCACCCAATATGGAGTCAGTCGTCAACAAGTCCCCTATTTTTTCAGGGACTTCTAATCAAAAGGGAACCACAATATATGTGATAGTTTTAAGCGTCACCTATGTTTGGCGACGTAGTTTGACGAGTTCAAGTCGGACTAACTCTCCCTCTTTCGATGCTTGATACTTCTCCCATGACTCAATGGTCATAAAACCTCCATCTCAACCAATCTCAAAAGGAATCCAATCTCGTCATCGATCCGTATCTGCTAGGTATTTGAACCCCATCTTCATTCAACTCATAGGGTTTCTAACCCTTTCATAAATAAAGGGTTTCTAAACTTACCAAGGAATAGGACGTAAACCTCTACCTCTCTCTCTTGAATCCAAAGCGAATGTCCATCTATTGGGACATGGGCCACCAGGATTTTCCTGTGCGACCATCCTACGCTAGCAATGTAGTTCTGGGGTGCTCCTCAATAACTCAACTTGGTTCTCAATACTCCTTCCAAGACTAAAATATGCTCATAGAAATTAACTTAAACTTATATCTTTGACTCATCTCAAACAAGTCAACTCAATTCACAACAACTCGACTCAGTGTCTCAATGACTCAATAACTCGGGGCCATGATTTAGGCAATACAACTCATGACTCTAACTCATACCATACAAGAATCCCAATGATTTTAGTCAAGAATATCATATTATCAAGACTCAATTGATAAGATAAAATAAGTATTCTTTACATAAATGAAACAAGAAAATCTACATTCCCGGTTCAATTCATGGTTTTAGAAGATTTAAATTCATACTTCTCAATTAAGTACGTAAGTAAGAAAATACTAAATTTAGGGCTAGAGTATCTAACATTCGAATAACATTCATATTTCATGATAATAACAATGCAAGTCACAAATTGACTCAAGTATATTCATGAAAATTCCAATATGTACAAAACTTTGGGAACTCAATGACCGTAGTATTTAAAACATGCAATTCATACTTATGATCTTGTCTCAAGAAGACGAAGGGGCGCATGGATGAACATAGTTCAATGCTTTATGTAGCCTAAAAAATCTGGAAAGTTGACATTACCATCCAAATTTGATGAATACTAGCTTTCTTGGAGGAAATCCACGATCTTGGTAGTTCTTTTAAAGTGAAATAACTTAGAAGGACATTGGTTGAAGCAATTTTCTTTGATTCTTGAATTCTTGACTTAGAATCTTTAGAGTTCTTGATGAAGAAATCTAATTCTTGAAAAAAAAGAATCAAGAAATCCTTTTTGAAATTCTTGAGTTCGTTTTCTTGAAACCCTTAATGATGAATCTTGAAAGTTAATCCTAACTTGATGAATTTCTTGATGATTTTTGAGTGTTTATGTTTAGGAGTGAAGGAGAGGGTTTTAATTATGATAATTAATGTTTTATGTATTTTGGGACCTTAAGTAGACCCTCCGAAGTTTTTGTATAAAATTACTATCAAAATAAAATAAGAGGACGTCATTTAACTTATCCAGAAAGGGTTCGCGTTAGGTCTGCCACGCGGAGCTGTCTTGGATCTTCAGACAGCTCCACAGGTTTTCAGTAAAATTGTCATAATGTTATACTCTGAACTTTGTTTAAGACAAAAGAAGATCCGTTGGAAAGATAATTCAAAGATCTTTAATTTGATATATTATGGGGCACCTAACACATTGTACTTTAGGAGATATAGACATTTGAATATGACCTTTCTTTCAACTCATACGAAAACTTAGTCAGTAGAAATTCTTTGGAGTTGACTTGATGTAAAAGATCTTTTATGACTTTAAATCACATCTAATATATTTTAAATACGTAGGAATTGGTCCTAGTATGTATATACAACCTAGAAGTCATTCGTCCATCTAACTTCTATAAAATCTTACAGTAGAACTACGAACTTTTATCATCCCCAATTCTATCCCGACATTAAGAAATTGCCTTTAACATCTATGCTCTGTTAAGAATTATCAATTAAAATCCTATATCATGTGAAGGATGTTTCAATCATAGCTAAAACAATTGGGGTGTTACATTATCTCCCCCTTGGGATCATTTGTCCTCGAATGATGAGTAAAGGTAGACATCAAGCCACAAATAAAAATCAAAACTCTTCTCAAAACTCACTCAATCAATCAAACTCTCGACTCCTCATCAATCTTAAACCATCTCTATTAAGACTCAAGAATTGACACATCTACTCAAATAGACAAATCGATTCAGATTAAGAGTAGAGATATTATCTTACAGATTCTCACCATCAGGCATGAATGAAATGTCGAAACTCAATCAATTTGAATCATTTGAACACCACGACAATCAGTCTTTTGAACTCAAGAAGGAAGCTATCAACTCTAATCGAGAATAGGACCATCGTATAAGCAAGACTCTGTGGACATTCTCGAGCTCAACTCCCCATCTCAATTGTGATCCTTTTCGTGTCACTATACTCCATCAATTAAATCTCATAGCGCTTATTCAAATCTCTACCTAGCCACCTCCTCGTCTTTCATTCAACCTTACTTCTGAGCCTCAAGGTGCTATTCCTATGATGATCATATTCATACAAAGCTAATCCTTAATACTCAGCTCTATACTAAAAACCCTTATTACGAAGTCTTAAATAGTCTATCATTCATACTCGCATAATAACAACCACGCATTGAAGCCTATCATCCTAACCACTGTAACTATATCATAGAATTTGTCAAGCCTACTTGTCACTTTTACGTCCACCATTCAATGAGCTCTCACTCAAAGTCACACCAACATACTCTTACCTATCTATTGTGGATCATACGATCTCATCTCTTTCCTCCTCCCTAACTCTAACCCTACATGACACAGGTTTAACACCAATATCACAATAAAGATACATTCACTCCTCATCATCTACCCTCACTCTCAGTCTACTATTATCGGCATCACTATTTGGACGGGAAGAACTCGTCATCTCTCCCTTTGACGAAACCCCAAAACTACTACCTCTCCATGCAAAATAAGCACGATTATACCTCTAAAACTTGACACTTTACATCCTACCATCAACAATGGCAGAAAAATCCGAAGGTCAGTACATGTGCACGTCTAAGATGACATCAGAATCAAGAACTCTTATTCTCTTTTGAATTCTTCCATCTCAAGCTCTTCTCATCTTCTCTCAAGCCGTAGTCTTGTTCAATTGTTAGAGAAGGACTTAGAATGGGGGTTTTGACCCTTTTTACATTCAAATGGCCCAATTCGATCATGTATTGAGTTCACGAGAGGTTGAAAATTGACCAGAATGCCCCTCACAAAATTTAGAAATTTTTCAGGTTCCGAATAACCCAGTCCGGGACTCGAACTAATCGTTCACCAGTATATTTTTCTCCAAAAAGTTTCTAAATGAGTTTTCCCAATCCCATCAAAAAGTTTGAAAAAACTATAAGTGTCACTCCGCTACAGGTGCACGACGCGCCTCTGTCGCCCACCGACACTATTTGGGTTTTCGGATCGAAAAATTATTTTTTGATTCGATATCTCTAAAAATTGTCCGAGACTATTTTTCCACTCAATTTTTTCTGCTAATCATAAATCAGGCTTTGGATTTTCCATACGAGCATTGGAAGATGCATTACGCGCATACCTCTCCTATAGGGGTATTTTGGAAATTTTACGTAGCAGTTACATCATCTCCCCCTTAGCTCTCAAGGTCCTCTCTAACAATTTGTAAATACTAGGCTATAAGAATATACCTCCAAACGGTCGAGCAATCATTATCCAAGAATATCTTAAACTCTTCTATTATGCTACAGTCGCATATATATAACTAGCCACTCAGACGCTTTTCAATGCTATCACTCTTAGCTCCTTCCAGTCTCTATGGAAATCTCTCTATATTTTCTGTTCTTATGGCGTACATAACCACTTCTTATAACTCTTACAATCGAACCTCTTCGTTTGCCTGCTAACACTCAGCTTCTGTGTTCCCATAAATTTGATTACATAAGAATTAGTTTATCATGAAAAATTCGCCATCATCTATTGATAAGCCTCAAATCAACTTAGCTACTCGTGATGACAAAGATAATGTACATCAGCCTACTCCACATCGGCAACTCAAATATACTATCTAGTTCTTATAGCAGTCATAAGTTAGAGCTTCACACATGTTTACACAATTATGGATACATATCTCAAGCCTTTTCTTATCTATTGAGCTATCCTCGTCTCAATCATCTTACCTAAGGGGCACTTGTACCCTGCCCACAACATCACTTCCTCACAAATCAACGTCTGCATCTTTGGACATTCTTTATGGAAAGACTCTTAGAGTAAATCTCCAACTAGGACTATCATTCTCACGATGTTGTCTCCTCTTTAACACTACTCCTCAAAATTCAAGCTTCGGCTCTAGCACTAACATGTGCATCACACACCTCTCTAATGATAACTTCCAACTACTAGGTAATATTTTAGGGAACATAATCCCACAAAAATTTCATAGCGGGTATCCAATCAACACACCTTTTCCTCATAACTCAGTACCACTCACCTATTCAATCATATCTCCTTATCTGACTCAGCTCATAACACGATGAGTCTCATGAACTCACAATTAAAAATCATAAGCCTAATTTAGACCTATCACATTGAAAGCACTCTTTTTCCCTATCCAGCATCGACATATCACCCTCAATAGTATGAATACTACAACACATCAACATAACTTCCTTCTAGTTTGAGCACACTCTACCACATTCTAACAACATCTCTTCCTCTATATCTCATCATGAAAATGATAGGGTACTTATGACTCTTTCCTCAAACTTATGGAAATTCACTCACCACCTCATTACTTACCTAATAAATACGTAACTCTAACTACAAGCCTTAATCAGCCATCACTCTCGCTTTCTCGTCTCTTTCTTTCCGCCATTATCCTTTTATCTCTGGGATGATTCGATTCTACTCAGGGTTTATAAGACCTCACATCTAACTCTTAGGTGGTAACAATAAACACTTTAAAGACATAAGTTCCTCTCTCATGGGTCACATCGGAAGCAAGTTTTGAAAAAAAGGGTTTGCATACATCTAGAGCTAACCTAAATGCACCATTCATATGAGTAATAGTGCACTCTTTCTAGTCAATCAACTTCGCACACTAGTCACCTTTTCTCAAGCCTTGTGCAGTCTCTTTACCATTCGGATTAGTTTATCACTGAAGATCTCATCTGTAAGAGTTTGAAAATTACTATTTCTATCACCTCGCGAACAACGCATAGTCGAATGGTTTAGAGCAATGCATGAATCATCGTAGATTTGTTAAGAAATAGCTCTATCGCTCGATTCATAATCTGAATAAAGGGAAAGTTTTCCTAATGTCCTATAGCCTCCCTATTATGGATGTAGCTCACTTCATACCAATAATAAGGACTCTACTAGACACAACTTCATAGACTCCCTAGGACACTTAAAATCTGGGCTCTGATACCAAGTTTGTCGCGCCCCGGAAGGGCACCCTTGGCATGGACGACACTTAGAGACAATTGCTTGTCCCTAAGCAATCCACTTGGACTCATCGTCACATCATACTCGACAGCGGAAGAAGAATGCTTAAGGAAAGACTGTAAAGTATGTAAACCAAGTCTTTAATATAAACAAGAGTTTGGAATAACAATGCTCAATATTTTCTACTCAATGTCTATGAAACCTCTACCTCTAACATCTAGATGGTATCATGAAAAACCATGGCTACCTAACTCAAAGAAAACAAAAGTAACTAATCGAATAAAATAAAGGCTCCTCTGGATAGCAAGGTGGGCTCACCAAATCTGGAACTCGGGAACTCTGAACTTTAACGGTGCCCCTGCTGAAGTCCTCTATCACCTGTATTTGCATCATGAAACGATACAGCGTCAAGTGGCGTCAGTACATGAAAGGTACGGTATGTAAGATGGATCAAGAAACAAGTAAGGCTCAGACTCAATCAACCGACTCGACTCAAGACTCAACTCCTCATCTGATGTCTCATTTCAAATAAATAATGCAAGATTAAAGTTTGAAATCATGCTTTTCCTCATCTCATATCTCAAATCAAATAAACAATGCAAGTTCAAAGTTTAAAATCATGTTTTTCCTCATCTCATGTCTCAACTCAAATGAATGATGCAAGTTTAATGTTTAAAATCATGCTTTAAAATTTGACTCAATGTTTAATGCAACTCAGTTTGAAAATCATGATAGGCCTATTTCAAGTGTTTCTTGGAAGTTTGTGTAACCGAAAACTCTCCACCCCACCATATGTTTTGGTGATGTACAACGAAAAGACATCGTTGCCACGTCCTCCCTAAACTTGCCAAGGAATAAGACGTCAACCTCTACCTTTCTATGTTAGATCGAAAGAGAATGTTCATCTATTGGGACATGGGTTACTAAGATTTCCCTGTGCGACCATCCTACGTTGGCCACGTAATTCTAGGGTACTCCTCAATCACCCAACTCGGTGTTCAATACTCCTTCCAATATAAAAAGGTGCTCATAGAAATTAACTCAAACTCATCTCTTTGACTCATCTCAAACAAATCAACTCAGTTCTCAACAACTCGACTAAGTGTCTCAATAACTCAATAGCCCGGGGCTATCATTTATACAATGCGACTCATGACTCTAAGTCATACCATGCAAGAATCCCAATGATTTCGATCAAGAACATCATATTATCAAGACTCAACTCTTAAGATAAAATAGGTATTCTCTATACACATATATGAAACAAGAAAATATACTTTCCGAGTTCAATTCATAGGTTTAGAAGATTTAAATTCATACTTCTCAATTCAGTACATAAGTAAGAAAATACTAAATTTAGGGCTAGAGTATCTAACATTTGAATAACATTCATATTTCATGATAATAATGATAATGCAACTCATAAATTGACTCAAGTATATTCATGAAAATTACAGCATGTACAAAACTTTGGTAACTCAAGGACCGCATGATTTAAAACATGCAATTTCTACTCATGATATTGATTCAAGAAGACGAAGGGGCGTGTGGATGAACATAGTCCAACACTTTAAGTAGCCTTACAAATCTGGAAAGTTCACATTACCATCGATATTTGATGAATACTAGCTTTCTTGGAGGAAATCCTCAATTTTGGTAGTTCTTTTAAAGTGAGAGAACTTGGAAGTACATTGGTTAAAGGAATTCTCTTTGGTTCTTGAATTCTTGATTTAGAATCTTTTGAGTTCTTGATGAAGAACTCTAATTTTTGAAAAAGAAGAATCAAGATATCCTTTCTTGGAATTCTTGAATTCATTTTCTTGAAACCCTTGATGATGAATCTTTAAAGTTAATCCTCACTTGATGATTTTCTTGATGATTCTTGAGCGTTTATGTTTAGGAGTGAAGGAGAAGGTTTTAATCATAAAAATAGGTGTTATATGCATTTTGGGACCTTAAATAACCGCCGAAGGTTTTTGGATAAAATTACCCTCAAAATAAAATAAAAGGATGTCATTTATCTTATCTAGAAAGGTTCGCGTCAGGTCCGTGACGCGGAGCTGTCGCGGATCTTAAGACAGCTCTGCAGGTTTTCAGTAAAATAGTCATAACTTTCTAGTTCAAATTCTTAATTAAGGCGAAATAAGATGCGTTGGAAACCTAATTCAAACCTCTTTAATTTGATATATTATGGCTCACCTAACTCATTTTACTTTAGGAGATATGGTCATTTGAATATGACCCTTCTATCAACTCATACGAAAACTTAGTCGGTAGAAATTCTTTGGACTCGACTTGATGTAAGAGATCTTTTATGACTCTAAATCACATCTAATATATTTTAAATACTTAGGAATTGGTCCTGACAAGTATATACAACCTAGAAATCGTTGGTCCATCTAACATTTATAAAATTTTACATTACAACTGCAACATTTTATCATCTGCAATTCTATTCCCACACTAAGAAATTGCCTTTAACATCTATGCTCAGTTAAGAATTATCAATTAAAATACTATATCATATGTAGGATATCTCAATCTAGCTAAAAAATTGGGATGTTATAAAGTCATTGTCTACTCTCTATTCTTGCTTTAGATAGACATTTGGCATTCTGATTGAGTTCCTTATCTCTTAATTTGAGTTGGCTGAGTTGATAGTATTCTACCTTGATGCATGTTTCCTTCAGTCATTTTACATTCTCGTATATTCCATGTACTGACGTCCATTTGGATTACATCATTTCATGATGCAGAGACAAATACTAGAGATCATCAACAGGCACACCATTGAGGATCTATTGCAGTCAGCTGAGTTGGTGAGCCCTCCCCTACTCCGGAGAATTTTCATTTATATTTTCATCTAGTCTTTAGAGTTAGATTCTAAATTTTCTTACTTGATTTGAGGTAGATATGGGTCTTTCATAGGAACCATTGAGCAGTTTATAGAGGCTTCATAAAGTAGAGTCGATTTGTTGATTTAATCTTATTTTGAGCTAGTTTCTTTCGTACTAGCCTGATGGATTTGATATGATTTTATAAGACTCAAATTGTCCACCTTTTATTATCATAGTCTTCTGCTGATTTGTTAAAAATATTGATTGAATGAATGTGATGATGCCAAGTGGTTTTCTTAGGGACTAACAATAGTCTTTATGTGTCGGTCACATCCAGGGTACCCTCCCAGGACGTGACAAAGATACTATTGTGAACAGTAAGAATAGAAAGGAGTACGTATATGTATATATATATATATATATATATATATATATATATATATATATTGGACTCTTTTTTTGGAAAAAAAGGAAACTCAGATTTGCCTCTCCCCTCCCCCCCACCCCCGAAAAAATGAAACTTATATAAATATGCTATATCAAGAAAATATTTATTATTTATAACAATAATCAGTTGGACGCTTTAATATATTTACAATATATAGTATTAATTATTATATAGCGAACAATTAAATATAAAATACATATAATACAAATTTTATTGATGGATAATATATTTATTACACATTTTAATAAACCTATAGTACATTGCGTCAATTTTGTTTTACAAAATTATCATACTATATTTTAAAACACTTATAATACACATATATTGCACGTATCATTCACTTTCAGTGCACGGTGCAAATTTGGTGCAAATTCATCATGTATTATTTTGTATCATTATAAATTATAATAAATACTTTTCCATCCTATTTAGTTATCATAGTGCATTTTTGAAAACCAATTTGACTAATATTCAAATTTAGATTAAATTAATTTGATATTTTAAAATAAAAATTTGTATATTCAAAAACAATAAGAAAAGTATTATTTATTGGAACTTTTTTCATATCAATATGATAAAAAAATATATCTTAAAATGTTAGCAAAAGTCTACATAGTTTAACAGTAAAAATAAAACTATGACGATAAAAATAAAACGCAGAGAATAAAAACTTTCACTAAAATTAGAGATTATTTATTAACTTACCCAAGCAGGTTTTTTTTAAAGGTCTTATTAAACGGAAAAGAAAATATGATTTTGGGAAAATTCTAGTTAATGGCTATTTTTGACTATTTTGGAAAACAACTCAAGAAACAAAATCTTATTGCACAAAATCTAATCATTTTTCATGATAATATTCATTTATTGTAAAAGCGAAAAATAAAAGTAATGACTAAATCTCATATTTTTTAAAAAAATTAATTTGGGTCATGGACCCGATTATATTGCTGTTCAAGAATAGTAGAAAGGGCCCAAAAATGGAAAAACATTTTGGGTCCAAATAGGCAATAAGATTAAAAAGGGAAATAGCAAAATGACAAGCAAAGGAAACGCTACAGACAGGAGTTTGCTTTTTCTACACACTTCACCTCTTCGTTTCTTTGCTCGTCCCTTCGAATGCTGCTCGGGTTCACGAATCGTCAGTTCACTCTCCTTGGCCTCTAGTTTGTCAACTTTCTATATATCTGGAGGAGTGGAAACATCATCCTCAGCTATGAAAGGTAAGGGTTTTCCTCTTGTACTCCGTCTAAGCTCTGATCTGGCCAACTATTTTCTATTTTTAAGTGTTGTCTTTGGTAATGCGAAGGTTAACAGAAGAGATCTGTCTTTGGTAACGCGAAGGTTAACAGAAGAGATATGTCCCCTTGATTACCCACGTGCTCTTGTTTAGGTATGCTTTTAAAGCTGTTAACCCTAAGAAGAAGGTTACTCACAAAGTTATTGAAGAAGGGCGACTACACCTTCATATCTAGATCTCTGGGTCCTATCTATTCCTTTCACTGGGTTGAATAACTTTTTGGAGCTGAAATATATAGGCTTGTAGATAGTAGCACAGTAGTGATCCGGTTAATATGATCTTTTGTTGCTATGTATGTTGCTAAATACCTGTGTTAATGGATCGGCAAACTCTAGGAAAGGGCTGTAGGTGATGGCGCGTTTTGCTTCGTATCAAGAGAGGGGGCGTTTAGCCACTTGACTATAAGAAGAGGGGCGTCAAAATCTTTTCTATTGGTTCATTCGCTAGCCTACGCATTTCTACTTGTTATTCCCCTTCCTGCTTGAATCCTTAAAGAGGGTAGTTGGTACTTATCTGAATTTAATACGCTTCTTGCTTATGTGGGTAACTATCTGAATAAAGTAAATTGTTGCATGCAATCTGACTGAATAGCTAGATTAGCCATGTAGTCCTCCAATTAATTTGCCTCCCTATATGCATGCTCCACCTGGATGTTTGTCAAATCCATTATTCTTAGGCAATCTTCAATTATGTGTACTAGCTTCCAAGGAATCCTTCAATCCTTCCTTAATATGTTCTTGAGACTTAGGGAGTCAATTTCCAGCCTAATGTTTAGGAACCCCTGAATTTTACAGAAACTAAGTGCCTTCCATACTCCAGTAGCCTCTGCTATCATGCTAGAAGTCACTCCAATGTTGGCAGATTCAGCATAGCTTAGGTCCCCATTCCATTCCCTAAAACATAATCCATATGACTTGATACCAGGATTCCCCTTGCCAGACCCATTTGTATTGCACCTAACCCAGCCCTCTTGTGGCTTATCCCACTTTACTATTTTGTATAGCAAATTGGGTCTAAGCTTTTGAAAGAGGCCACAACATCTCACCCATTCTGTTGGAATATTCAAACCTGGAAAGTTGACCTCATTAGCAATCGAATTGTCAAAAGACAATTCTTTTGCATCATATTATATATAAGATCAACTTTCCATGTCTTCTTAAATTCCTACACTTCTAGAGCTCCTAGATCAGGATTGCTGGAATGTCATTTAAAATTTTCCTACCTCTCAGATTTTCTATGCAGACCCACCATTCCTGAACCTTACTTGAAATCATTACTCCTTCCTGATTAAAACCCGCACATGAAACAAAATCTCCCTAAAGCTCTTAAGCTATTGGGGTTTTTAGAAATATGTGATTCAATGTTCCTCCCTGCCACCCTCACAGCACAAACATTTAGAAGCAATTAGAATATCCATCCCTCTCAAAACATCATTTGTGGGTATTCTTCTGTGCATGAATTTTTACACATAAAAGTTAAGCTTGTGAGGTAATTTATTCCTCCATAGAGTGTTATACCATTCAACCTTATTCCTCCTCTTCCTCAGCATATAGTATGCTGACTTTACTGTGAATAAACCTGTTGGACTAGCAGTCCACCATCATTTATGATTAATTTTGGTAGAGACTGGTTTAATGTCATTGGTGATGTATAAAGCCAAATCTTCTGATACCAGGTTGATTATTTCAGAGTTCACCCAAGCTCCATTGTCTATGAGCCTTCTAACTTCAAATTCCTCTTCTTCAGCCTTCTCCCCCTCTATGAAATATAAGGCACCTACATTGGTCTAGTTGTGATGCCAAAATTGGAATTTCCAGCTTTGAATTGCCACCAAATAAAGGGTTCCACATCATCCCTCACCTCGACCATACTTCTCCAAACATGTGACCTCCCTAGGCTGGGTGCAAAGATGGGATGATATTTCTTATAATATTTATTCCTCATGTAGCTAGACTATAATGTGCCAATGTTAGTCCTAAACCTTCACCAGAGCTTTGCCATCATAGCTCTATTCACATCAGCTAATGATCTCTATCCTAAACCACCTTCCTCAATGGGAAATCACAAGGCATCCTAGGCTACCCAATGTCTTCTTTTTTCACAGCCCATATTTCCGTATAAGAATTAGCAAGGGATTGATAAATGCTCTTAATAACATTCTTGTAGGGTTCATTGCTGATAGGAGGTAAATAGGCATGGGTTGTAAGACATGTCTCACCAGAATTAGCTTACCTTCAAATGAGAGAAATTTGTTCAGCCAAGATAAAATTCTTCTGGCCACCTTCCTTATAATCTCTTCAAAATATGCACTTCTTTTCCTCCTATAGAAAACAGGACAACCCAGATATGTTAGAGGGGATTCTCCTTGTTTGATTCTAGTCAATTTTCTTAATCTTATAAAATAGACCAAAGGAGTATTTTCATGAAGATAGAAAAAACTCTTAGATCTATTTATAAGCTGACCAGAGATGTCCTCATACTCTTTAAGGATCCTTATCATTTTTATCATAGACACTCTATCACAAGAACAAAATAGTATGGTGTCATTAACATAGGATAGGTGGTTGATATTTGGACTCCATTTGGTTAGTGCATATCTAATGAATTTTTCATCTCGGTGTAGACTGTTCAGAGCACTTGATAGAACTTCTACAACGATTATGAATAAAGTGGAGGATAATGGGTCTCCTTGCTTCAATTCTCTGAATGACTTGAAAAATCCATAAGACTGTCCATTGAGCGGCACTAATACTAATTATTTGATGACAGCCTCCACATCATATCAATTATTACCTCAGAAAAACAAAATTTTCTTAGGACCTTGGTCAGGAATATCCAGGATACTCTATCATAAGCTTTGGCCATAACAAGTTTGACAATCACATTGGTACGCTTCTTCCTTCTATTTATATACCTAATTATCTCCTATTCTAGCAGTACATTCTCTATAATGCTTCTATCCTTCACAGAACCTGACTGGTTAGAAGATATGACCTTAGGTAGCAACACAGCTATTCTCTCATGCAATATCCTAGACACCACTTTGTTGATATAATTGCTCAAGCTTATGGGTCTCAGGTCATTAAAAGACTTTGGGATTTATATTTTATGGATTAGCACTAGGTTGGTATGAGTTACAAACCTTGGTAACTCATGCCAACAAAAGAAAGCGCTGACAACCATAGTCATGTCCTTCCCTATTATATCCCAACACTTCAGAAAAAATGTACTAGAAAAACAATCTAGCCCAGCAGCCCTATTGGCATTTAGCATCATCACAGCGTTTTTAACCTCCTCCCAATCAGGTAGGGCAATCATCAAGTTGTTCTCATCTGCTATGATCAAGGTAGAGATATGATCCAACATAGAGAAATACTAGTTTTGCACATTGTCATGGAATTGGGAGAAGTGATATTCTACAGTAGCCTCCCCCATTTCAATACATATGGTTAGGACCGTACCTTAGTTAGTAGTAATCTCCTTTAGTTGCATCTTATTTCTTCTCCCCTTTACATAGGAATGGAAAAATTTAGTGTTTCTATCCCCATGTTCAAACCTCCCCATACCTACTTTCTGCTTCCAATAGGTTCCTTCCGAATTAAGAATTATTTTCAAGTTTGCTTCTGCCTTCTTCAACTCAGTTCTATTTTCTGGAGATAAGTCAATTTAATGCTGAGTCTCCTTTACCAAGATGATATCTTTAAAAGTAGCTTTCTAGATGAAGATATTGCCAAACTCCTCTTTGTTCCAGGATGAGAGTGCCCTTAACTCTCTTAATCTGGGCATGCAACATCAAAAATAGATCTCCCATGAACTCCGAGACCCAGTTTTGCTTTACCACCTTCAAGAATTTATGGTGTTTGCACCAAAAATTTTGGAATCTAACAAGCTTCACTAAATTCTCCACCTCAGAGATGCAGTAGATCTGAATAGGTGCATGATCGTATCCTTTTCTGATTAAATGAAGAGCTTCAACCACAGGGAATGTACTCATAAATTCAACAATAACAAGAACCTAATGAAGTCTCGTAAATATTTATTCCTAATTGATCCTTACATTTCACCAGGTGAACTCAATCCCATTGAACTTGACCTCCATCAGAGCACAACAAGTTATACATTGAGCAAAGTCCATAGCTTCACTCTGTACAAAGTCCAAAGCTACCAGTTTCTCTTCTTCATTAAGGATGACATTAAAGTCACCTCCCACCATCCAAGGGTTGTTGCCTACATCAGTGCTTTCAAAATCATCCTATAATTCCAGTCTCTCCATAGCAATACATCTGGCGTAGATAGCAGTGATGAAGAAACTTTTATTGTACATTGTAAACTTCATAATAATATTCTGAACAGTGTCCTTAGTCATTGTTCTAGTCCATTCATTATTCAGAAAAATCCAAATTTTATCAAAACAGTTGACTAAGGCATTCTCAAATCTTATCCTTCTCCTATAGTGTTTATCTTTATGGGTCCTGGAAAGGTTCAATAAGAGCTATAAATGAATACTTCTGTCTTCTGTGTGGATCAGTTAATATTCAAAAAGCATATTGAGAATTAACTAATCTAATGTTCCACAACAAGGCCATGTCAATCACTGATCACAACTGACAACCTGCCCTTATTTCTCCTTGTTTTCACTTGTAGTGAGATAATTAGTCTTCCCCTTTTAGCTTTTTGGTTGTTTGTATGTCTAAGAGACAGGTTACCAGCCTTGCTAACATGTGATACATTATATTCCAGACCATGTTCTCCATCCATATTCTCTTGTACCTTGTTTTAATTCTCATCCTTCTCTGATTTCACATTATTGGATGTTTCACTATGTTCCATCAGCTTTCCCCCTTCCTCAAGAGCCTTATGGGAATCTTGGCATGTCCTTGTGTTCTCATTCACATCCCCCTCACCCTAGTTTTTCTTTAAAATAGAAACTATGGGAGTTGCACTTTTGCCCTTTCCCTTATTTTTGCCATTTTTTATGTCATACCCTATGGTCTGTTTATGTTTTTCCAGTTTAGATTTTCCCAAGGACAGCTCCACATGATCTTTCTGTCAATTCTCACTTTGTACCCCTTGTGATTGATTTTTCACCCCACTTCCTCCGGTGTTATAATCTACATGGTTGCCTTCACTCTGTGAGAAAGTTAGAGTGTCAAACTTGTTTATTGTCTACAATCTGTTCCATACAATGTGGATCAATGGTTTTCTACCCCCAGTCTTCCTCCTTGGCTCCACAAAATCCTCTATCTTTTTGTTCTCCCCTTTATTATTGTTCTCCTGAGCTATATTTTCTTCGTTCCTCTCCTCTTTCTGTTGATCTCCTCCCTTGTTGTCACTCTATTATGTCTTGAATAATTTTGAATGTTCCACATAGCATTGGTCAATGTCAAGGCCCTGAATCATACAAGTAATGTAGTACTTTGGCAGGATTTTATATCTAATTTTAACCCGCTTCTTCATGACTTCCGCTGCTCCATTGCTTATCCCAATTTTGATTCTCTTTGGGAATTCTCCAAGAAGGTCAACTTCAACCTTGACCCTAGCGCAACTTGGGCTGGTCTTATTCTTTGTCGCCAAATCAACTTGAAGTGGCTTTCCAACAGCGGCAGCCAAAGAGAAGACTGCCTCTTCAAAAAGAAATTTGGCAGCAGGGTTGGGAATATGATCCAGGCCACTGCAGTGGATGTCTCTTCCTTTGGATCAGTACTGGGGTCCCACTTTAGTACACACATAGGGTATGATTTATGGCGTTGAGTAATATAAAATGCAAGTTTGGAGAGGACATGAACATAATCCTCTAGAAAAGATGCTTGGATCAGGATGTGTCTGTTGCTAAGTAGGACAATTTTTGCATTTCCCTTTCAACTTGCATTGTGTAGGGATACTTCCTTAGTTCTTGGATTTCTTTCCATCCATAAGAAAATTTCCCTACCACTGCAAACTGAAGACTTTCATTGATAATCATTTGATTTACTTCCTCCTGTTCCCACATATCAATTGGTTCTCCATTCAAGTATGAAATGGTCTTCAAAGGGATTGGTTTTACCAAAGTAGTGAAGGTTTAAGTAAACTAACATATGATGGTGGTGAGGCATTCTGGCCAGCCCCAGTCAGAGGCTGACTAGTGGCCGATGAGGCCATAGTCAGTCAATGACAAAGACGACAGTATTAGGGTTTAGAATAATTATTAGTAAGAAAAATATTTAAACCTATTTGGCTAGTTGTAGAAATATCAAACTAAATCTCATATGTTAATGACTCTTTGACCATTTTTTATTTGTTTAGTCTATTTATTATATCTCTCTTTTTGAGTTGTAAGGACACGACACCCCTCTCTTCATTAGAACTTACAATTGTTTGTTCATCTTCGCAAACAACACACCAACCTTTACTCCTCACTTGATCCATATCATCGATGATGACAATTACCACATCGCGCCATCGGCTATAATCTTCGCACTTCCACCATCAACCAGCGGTGCAGCCTCGATGAGCATCCTTCTTCCTCCGATAGCAGCAAGTGAAAGAGAAATGGTGGAACTCCAATTCAGTTCTTTGTTTGGTCTTTAACCAAAGGAGAAATGTTAGTAATCCAAGCTCATTCTACCGATTCTGTGGAAATGACGCAATATAAAATTTGATCGATCACAAGTGTACTACAGGATCACCAATGGCAAGTTTACTAGGGAAGACAGTTGCACCCACGTTCAGAGAAGTCGCTTAAATAATTCGGATTAAAAATGATACCACCATGCATTTACTCGGTAAAATACAGAGTAGTACATACCACAACCAGGTTTATCAACTCATAAAGGAAATAGTTATATTCGTGCACACGATTTTTGAGAGTAAGGCCCCGTTCGGCCCCATGTATTATTGGAAACACTTGGGTCCATTTGTGATGTTGAAGAGTTAGGGTCCAAAATAGTACAATCGAGCTTTGTCCCAATGGGGAAGATACTGTTGTGAATAGTAATAAGAATAGAAAAGGGTATGTTAATCTCCTTATTCAACATCGGTTTGACACATTAATTACTATAGAAATAACTCATTTTTCTAAAAGATTTCGCTAATATGTTAACTAGTGAAAATATTTATGATTGTTGTACAAGTATGTATCTATATCTATCTATCTATGTATATATACTTTAAAAAAAATTATATATATTTTCACTATTAATATCTTAGCAAAATCTTTACAAAAAAGAGTTATTTCTATAACAATTGATGTGTCAAACCGATGTTGAATAAGGAGATTAACATACCCCTTTGTAGTCTTAATATTGTTTACAACCGTATCTTCCCCAATAGGACAAAGTACGATTGTACAATTTTGGTCCCTAACTCTTCAACATCTCAAATGGACCCAAGTTTTTCCCAAGAATACTTGGGGCCAAACGGTGCTTACCCTCCAGAATCGTGTGAACGAATAAAACTATTTCGTTTATGAATTGACAAGCCTGGTTGTGGTATGTATTACTCTATATTTAACCGAGTAAATGCATGGTAGTATCATTTTTGATCTGATGTATTACAACAACTGCTCCGACCAAGGGGGTAGCTGTCTTCCCTAGTAAACTTGTCATTGGTTATCTTGCAGTACACTAGTGATCGATTGGATATTATATTGAATCATTTCCATGGAGTTGGTAAAATGAGCTTTGATTACTAGGGCTTCTCCTTTGGTTAAAGACCAAATGACAAATTGAATCGGAGTTCCATCGTTTCTCTTTCGCTTATTGCTATTGGTGGAAGAAGGACGCTCATCGAGGATGCATCGCTAGTTGACAGTGGAAGTGTGGAGATTATAGTCGGTGGTTCGATGTGATCATTGTTCGCATTGATGATTTAGATGGAGTGAGTAAATGCTGGTGTATTGTTGTCACTACGCAAAATGGATCGCAACTGAAGAAAGATAAATAAAGAGGATACAAGCTTATAAGATATTAGAAATCTCCCAAAACATGGAGCCATGAGTACAAGAGCATCTAAATAGTGCGGAAGGTAAATACAGTTTTCTCAAAATAGATACAAGACTGTCTCATAACGTCTGATACAAAGTCTAAAAAGAATAATAAAGAGAGTCCCAAAGATCCACGGGGACTCGATGTCTGAGCCTCACCAGTAGGATCAGGACGGATGTAGAAAAGACCAACAAAGAGTGAATCAAGCACCCTGTGTGGGTCCCTATGCTCAATAATCAGGGAGAAAATAAAGTGGGGGTGAGTACACCGAAATGTACCGAATAGGTTTAATCGACTAGGTAAGAAAAATCGAACAAGTATGTAATAACGAAGAATTCTATACTTGTATCAAAATGGTTAGTACACAATACAATAGAGTCATAAATAATGGCGACTATAGATGGTAACCGATCAGATGATACAATGCAATGCGATGCATGAACGCGATGCCATCGCAGGCCATGTATGAGGTTAAATCACGGCCGTCGCGGGGCCACAGTACACATCTATTGAGCCAAAGTTATAAGATAGAACCTGGAGGCATTGTAGGTCATGAACTAAGATATATATAATATGGCGTCGTTGGCCATAATCAGAAGTATCACGAGGTGTCGCAGGCCATGATCAGAAGTACCACTATCTCACTATATATGATAATATCGCAAATGATGTAAATGTAGTGATACATTTGCATAACAATGCATCTAATAATATATCAAATGTGTGCATACCAATGTAATCAGTCATATATAACATTTACGCATATCAATGCAACTCAATTAGAAATAAGATCCGTGCATACCAATGCACCTAGTCCAATACAATATATGTGCATAATAATGCAATAGTGAAGAATAGGAATCTATGCATGCCAATGTAACTACTCAATATAAGATTGTGCATACCAATGTAACAAAGGAGTATTATCACCGTACAGATATACCATGTCTCATCTCATCACTAATCACAAATAACAATATGTCATTGAAACAAGCTCCAAAAGGACACCAAATGGGCTCATAAGTCTCATACTGATCATACTCATCATCAATTGGTCACAATATTAACCAAGAACTATTTCAAGTCTCATTATATAAAAATGATATCCCAATTATCTGAAACAATAAGAATTCATCTCAATAAGTTAATAGGATTTCCATTTATTCAATACTCAACATAACCGACCTCATATTCCCGTCAAGTTCAATCGTATCATGACATTTGATCAATATTCAACCTACATCTCGTAATTATCACATAAATATGTTCAATAGCTCAAATCCAGTCCCAAAAAAGTTTGCTAAACCTACCTGGATGCCGAAACGGCACTTGAACAAGCTTTCAATCAGCTCCAGCCTCCAAATGATCCATGGATCGATCAACCACTGTCAAGAACAAATACTACGCATCAAGAGGTTCATTTTGATACCCATATTGGCATATTTAGGCTTAAGGGCAAAATGGTAAAAAATTAGGGCTAAAATTTGAAAGTCTCAAATCTGGAGATGGACTTCAAAATTGGATTTTACATGTAAAAATGAAGTTCGTGGGTGAAACTTTCACTAAAATCGAGTTAAAATTGATGGAGAAATCATCATTTAAAGTTTCAAAATCGTAGACCAAAATTCCAAATTTTGAACATTTAAAATCATGAAATCCAAGCCAAATTAAGATAAAAACCATGAAAATTAATTAAAATGATGTTAGAAATGCTTACCCAAAGGATTTCTCCGAAGACTCACTTCAAAAATTGCCTCCCAAAGATTGAAATATTGATAATGGAGTGAAAAATTGGGTTTTACACTTCAAAACCGACTTAGCGAAAAATGTACTCCGCAAAGGCGGAGGTTTGTCCGCGAAGGCGGAGAACGAAAATGGGATGCACCAGATACCCCCACACCAACCATTGCCAAAACTTAAAACGTACCCCCGAAACTCATCCTAACTCAGAATTTCATAAATCTTATATGTATCCATACCAGAAACAATGATTCAGACTCAACGGAATCATTGAAATTCAATTTCAAGATGTCCACGACACTTTTACCAATGCAAGTCAATAAAACTAGTATAAAACTCAAAATACCAAAACTACCCTCAAAAACTCGACGAGACCATTTCAAGTGTTAGTTTCGCCATTTAGAACTATAGGAACTGTCAAAATTCCGATCTGAGCCTCCGGACTTTGAATGTTGAACAAAGTCAAACGTTGGTTCCAAAACGAGTAAAATCACCACTTTGGGCGTAAAAACCTCATTTCAACTCAAAATTTAATTCTTCACATTCCTGTAGTCCATTTTCAACATTCCAGAGCTAATAGAGTAGGAGGATCCCCAATCCAACCTCTAAACCTCAGAATGACACGAAAACTCATTTTTTTAACAAATTAAACTTTCAAAAAGATCAAAACTCATATTTTCATCTTTTTAAACTCGGGATTTCAGTTCTAACCAGTCAAATAGTTAAAAGTAGCCCAAAGCAACTTACGAAAGGGTAAAACAGTAATTTTGACAAGTAAGGCAAAAAATGACTAACAGGTCATTATATTATTCACCACTAAAATGAATATTCGTCCTCGAATATAAGGAAAAGAGGAGTACCTGAAGCCTCAAAAAGGTTTGGTTATCTAGCCCGCATGTTAGACTCCAACTTGCAAGTGGCCTCATTTACAAAACAGTGTCGCCATTGAACGATCACAAAAGGTATATCTTTGAATCTCAATCTTCGGACCCACCTGTCCAATATAGTTATAAGTTCCTCTTCAAAGGACAAATCTGGACCCAACTCAATAGAGCCATAAGAAGTCACATAAGACTCATCTGGATATACCGGCAGAGCAATAGAAACATGAAAAATAGGATGAAGAAAAGATAGTCTAGGTGGTAAAGCCAACTCATAGGCCACCTCACCAACTATCCTAAAAATCTCAAATGGGCTAATAAATCTGGGACTAAGCTTGCCCCTATTTCCGAATCTCATCACACCCTTCATGGGTGAAACTTTCAGTGAAACACTATCACCATCAAAAAACTCAAGAGGCCTAACCCTCCTATCAGCATAACTCTTCTGGCAACTCTGAGCTCTCAGAAGTCTACTATGAATCAGTCTGACCCGTACCATGGAATCTTCAAGCAAATCAACACCCAACACCTCAGCAAACCTGAATCAAACCATCCAATGGGAGATCAACATCTCCATCCATACAAGCCCTCAAATAATGTTATCTGGATGCTTGAATGGTAACTATTGTTATATGCAAACTCTGCCAATGGTAAGTGCTAGTCCTATCAGGTCCCAAAATTAATAACACATGCCCTAAGCATGTCCTCCAACACCTGAATGGTGTGCTTTGACTGACCATCAGTTTGAGGGTGAAAAGATGAACTCAAATCCACTCTAGTACCTAAACCACGCTGTAAAGCTGGCGAAAAGTGAGAAGTAAACATAGACTCTCTATTTGATACTATAGACACTGGCATACCATACAATCTGACAATGTCCAGGATATACAACCTAGCCAAGTACTGCGTACTGTAGCTAGTCTTCACCGGTATGAAGTGTGCTGACCTATGACATACTTTGTTAATTGATAAACGACTACCCAAACATAATCAAACTTTTCTAAGGCCATGGGCAGGACAGACGTGTGACACAATCCATAGTCACTCTCTCCTACTTCCACTCGGGAATAGGCATCATGTACATCGATCCACCGGGCTTTTGATGCTTATATTTCACCTGTTGGCAATTTAAACACTTAGCCATAAACTCAACTATGTCTCTCCTCTTGCCAGACCTCCAATAATGTTATTTAAGATCATGATAAATCTTAGCCACACCTAGATGGATGGAATATCTAGTACAATGGACCTCCTCAAATATAAATCTCACCCAATCCCCAACTTTAGGCACACAAACTCTACCATTAACCCTCAATACACCATCAGAATCAATAATAGCCACCTTGGCTTTACCTCTGAACACTTTATCATGAATCATGCATAATCTAGTGTCCTCAAACTAGTGAGCACATATCTGATCAAGCAAAGTAGATCTAGCCTCAACAAATCTCAAAATACTCTGAGGAAGAGAAATGTCCAAACAGACCATCTACCTAGCAAGTGACTGAACCTCTAGAGGTTAAGGCCTCTCCTTAGCCCTCAAGAATGCAAAACTCCCCATACTAGTAACCTTCCGGCTCAAGCATCTCCCACCACATTGGCCTTTCTGGGTGATAGAGAATAGAGATATCATAGTCCTTAAGCAACTCCAACAACCTACACTGTCTCATGTTCAATTTAGGCTGAGTAAAGATGTATTTGAGACTCTGGTGATTGGCAAAGATCTCACAATGCATCCCATACAAATAATGTCACCACAATTTCAACACAAAATAACTGCAGTGAACTACAAGTCTTGGGTAGGGTAGTTCTCATGCACCTTCATCTATCTAGAAGTATAGGCTATCACTCTCCCTTTTTGCGTCAATGCACCACCCAAACCCATACCTGAAGCATCATAATATACCACAAATGGAACTCCCTCCTCGGATAATGCAAGAATAGGTGCTGAAGTCAACCAATCTTTAAGCATTAGGAAGTTAAACTCACAATCATCACTGGAATGCTAAAGGCTTTTGAGTCAATCTGGTCAATGGGGCTACTATAGAAGAGAAACCTTGAACAAAACGCCAATAATACCCCGCTAGACAAATGAAACTCTAAATATCAATCACCAAAGTAGGCCTAGCCCACTCACAAACAACTGCTACCTTAGTTGGATCGAGCATAATACCCTCTTTTGACACAACATGGCCAAGAAAAGAAACAGACTCAATCCAAAACACATTCTTTGAGAACTTAGCATACAACTTCTCTTCCCTTAATCTCTGAAGTACATTCCTCAAGTGCTGAACATAATGTGCCTCACTCTTGGCATAAACCAAGATATAATCTATGAACATAATCATAAAGATGTCTAAATAGGGCCTGAACACTCAGTTTATTAACTCCATAAAAGCAGATGGGGCACTAGTCAACCCAAATGACATAATCACGAAGTCATAATGCCCGTAACGGGTCCTGAAAGCTATCTTTGGGATATGACACTCTTGAACTCTCAATGGATGGTAACCGAACCTCAACTAAATCTTGGAGAACACCGAGGCACCTTGCAATTGGTCAAAAAGATTATCAATGCAAGGCAAGGGATATTTGTTCTTGATAGTCACTTTGTTAAGCTGGAGATAATAAACACATATGTGTCGTGCCATCCTTCCTCTTTACAAATAATACAAGAGCACCCTAAGGAGATACACTCAGACGGATAAAGCCTTTTTTTAACAAATCTTCCAACTATTTATTTAACTTCTTCAATTCAATCGAAGCTATCTGATAAGGAGCAATAGACATGGGCTTAGTGTCTGGCTACATATCAATAGCAAAGTCAATATCACGATTCGGAGGTTCATTAGGTAAATCAATCAAAAATACATCCATAAACTCTCTAGAAGCTCATGTAGTCTCTAATGATGGGGACTCCTAAGAAACAACCCGAACATGAGCTAAATATACCAAACATTCCTTCCCCAACAGCCAACAATAACCCATATAAGAAATAACGCCCCTAGGATAGGAGCTAGGTGCTCCAGTCCACATCAACTGAGGCAAGTCTTCACATGAAAATCGAGAATAACATGATAAGGCGACAACTAATCCACACCCAAAATCACATCAAAATCAACCATATCCAACAATATCAGATCAGTGACAGTATTCGTCCCCACAAAACTAACGACACAATGCCGATACACCCGATTTCACCAATAAAGATTCACCTACCGGTGTGTAAACCCAAATAGGCTCGAAAAGCGGCTCACATATAATATCAATATAATATCAATATCAGTAGCAAAATAGGACAATATATATGAATGAGTAGAGCCTAAAACAAATAAAACTGAAGCTCGCCTCAACTTTATATGGAACAACATAGCAAACTCCACGCCCACCACTAGTTTGTGGACCACAGCGAGCATCACCTCTCTCTATACCACAACCTCCTCCAAAACCACCTCTCACAGCCTGAAGTGTATCTCTCGGTATCGATGCTGGAGCTGGATGAGATACTGAGAACTTGAAGTCTGAATAGGAGGTACACTGTGAGGACAACGATGATCCAAGTTCCCAATCTCATTAATGATAACAAGCCCTGCTCTCCTCTTTTTGAGATGGCTGCCCCGAAAAATCACCACGCTTGGGTGTATTACCCACCTGAGTAGATCTGGACCTACCAGCACTATCAGATGTTGGAAGAGCCTCTTAAACTGCCCGGCCCTGATGGCCCTGCCTCCGAGTCTCTCGACCCTGTGGTTGGTGCTTACTAAACTTTTCATGTCAACAAAACTTTTTCCTGCTACCCTATCTATCCCACCTAATATGTTATATCAACGAGTTTCATCCACAACACTCTGGAAAGTAGCTCCAGCCAACACCAAGGAAGTCGTAGCCTCCTGAAGATTCCATATCGAGCTCGTGATGAATAACTGGATCCTCTCGAACTCAGTAGGAATGCTAGACAAGGTGGATCTGGATAAAGCATGAAATTTAGCCTCGTAATCAAAAAGAAACATAGATCATTGTTATAGCCAATCAAACTCATCTTTAAAGCTATCTTGGCGGCTGTAGGGCATAGATCTCTCTAAAATTATCTCAGTGAACTGTCCCAAGGTCATAGATGGAGATCCAACAGGTGAACGAGCTACCACTGAACTCCACCAATCCTTGGCAAGGCCGATGAACTGATATGAACTGTAGTCAACTCTATGCACTAAAGAATAGCAAGATTACATAACCGGTCCTGGCACTTGGATAAAAAATCATAAGCTCTATTGCCAGAAGTGCCATCAGATTGCGGTGGATCCAATCACACAAACCTCTCAAAACTCTTCTGCTTCGATGTAGACATGGCTGGACTAGCAAAAGATGGTGGCACCACAAACAATTGTGGTACAATAGATGAAGCAACAGCCAAACCCTAAAACTAAGTACCCGAACTTGGTCTGGATGCCTGAAGTGGAGTAATAACAGTCATAAAAGGATCTGCTGGAACTAAAGAAGAACCCACATGAATCATATCCGGCTCTAGTCGAGCACCAGAATGACCAACCAGTATGGTATAAATCGGTATCTCAATAGTAGTTGGGGCTGGAGGAGCTCTCTCGAATCTAGCCAATAACCTCATCAGTAAATCCTAAACCGAGAATGTAGTCTCTAGGGCTGAGGTCAATGGAATAGGATCCATAGGCCCCTTTGGCTCATGAACTGGCTCTACAAAATCTGATCTAGTATTCCCTTGAGGTGGAGCTACCCCTCTAACATGTCCTCTGCCCCTGGTCCTACCCCGAACTCTACCTTGACCTCGGGTGGGAGCCACATCAGCCACTTCAGGCTCTCCCACTAATCAATGGGATCTGGTAGTCGACATATATGCAAAAGGAGTAGATTAGACACTTTCAAAATGGTTAATACAAAGGAACGCATGAATGGAAGAAAAATGTGAAAACCTTTCCTAACAAGCATCTTGTAGCCTCTTGAAGGTGGGTGAGAACATTTACAGACTGATCCACGAGACTCTACTAGAAACCCTGCCCTTGACTCACGAGTCCAACAAACCTAGAGCTTTGATACCAAACTTTTCATGACCCAAAATGGGTCACAACTAAAGAAAGATAAATAAAGCGGAAACAAGCTCATAAGATATAAGAAATCTTCCAAAACCTGGAGTAATGAGTACAAGAACATCTAAATAGTGCGAAAGGTAAATAAAACTGTCTTAAAATAGATACAAGACTACCTCATAACATATGGTACAAATTCTGAAAGAAAATAATAAAGAGAGTCCCAAAGATCCATGACGACTTGAAGTCTGAGCCTCACCGGTAGGATTAGGATGGATGTAGAAAAGTCCAATAAAGAGTGAATCAGCTACCCTGAGTGGGTCTTTGTTCTCAATCTGCAGGGAGAAAACAGAGTAGGGATGAGTACACCGAAATACACCCAGTAGGTTCAACCGACAGCGTAAGTGAAATTGAACAAGTATGTAATCACGAAGAATCCTATCACTTGTATCAAAATGGTTAGTACACAATACAATAGAGTCATAAATAATAGAAATTATAGATGATAACTAATCAAATGATACAATGCAATGCGATGCATGAATGCAATGATGTAGAAGGCTAAGGATGAGGTGAAATCACGACCATTGTGGGGTCGATGTACGTATCTATCAAGCCAAAGCTACAAGATAGAGCCCAGGGGCATCGCAGGCCATGTACTAAGATATATATAATAAGGCATCATATGCCATAATTAGAAATATCTTAAGGCGTCGCAGGGCATAAGCATTGTCTTACTATACATCTTAATATCTCAAATGATGTAAATGTAGTGATAAATGCGCATAACGATGTATCTAATCATGTATTAAATGTGTGCATACCAATGCAATCAGTCATATAAAACGTTTGTGCATATCAATGCAATCCAATCAGAAATAAGATCCATGCATACCAATGCACCCAGTCTAGTATAAGATATGTGCATAATAATGCAACAATGGAGCATAAGAATTTGTGCATACCAGTGCAATTAATCAATATAAGATGGTGCATACCAATGCAACAATGGAGCATTAACATCATACAGATATACCATGTCTCATCTTATCACTAATCACAAATAACCATATGTCATTGAAAGAAGCTCCACAAGTACACCAAATAGACTAAAAAATCTCACACTGATCATACTCATCATCAATTGCTCACAACATTTACCAAGAACTATTTCAAGTCTCATTTTATCATAATAATATCCCAATTATCCCAAACAACAAGAATTAATCTCAATTAGTTAATAGGATCTCCATTTACCCAATATTCGGCATAACCGACCTCATATTATCATCAAATTCAATCATATCATGATATCAGATCATAATTCAATGCACATCTCATAATGATCACATAAACATGCTCAATCGCTCAAATCCAGTGCCAAAAGGATTAGCCAAACCTACCTCAATGCTGAAATCGAACTTGAACAAACTTTCAATCAACTCAAGCCTCCAAATGATCTACAGATCAATTAACCACTATCAAAAATGGATACTACGTATCAAAAGGTGCATTTTGATACCTATATTGGCATATTTTAGGCTTCAAGGCAAAATACTCAAAATTAGGGTTAAAATTCAAAAGTCTCAAATTTTGAAATCGAATTCTACATGAAAAATGAAGTTCGACGGTAAAAATTCTACTAAAATCGAGTTCAAATCGATTGAGAAATCATCATTTGAAAGTTTCAAAATCATAGACCGAAAATACCTAATTTTGGACATTCAAAATCATGAAATGCAAGCTGAAATCAAGATAACAACCATGGAAATTAATCAAAATGATTTCAGAAATGCTTACCCAAAGGGTTTCTGTAAAGTCTCTCTTCAAAAATCACCTCCCAAAGCTTGAAATATTAAAAATGAAGTGAAAGGGGGGGGGGGGGGTTAGGGTTATGTGTTTAAAACTGACTCAGCAAAAAATGTACTCCACAAAGGCTAATAATTATTTGTGATCGTGGAGAATGAAAATGCATATACCTCTGCAAAGAATGAGAACAAAAATGGGCGGCAACAGATACACCCATACCAGTCATTGCCAAAACTCAAAACAAACTCCCGAAGTTCATCTGAACTAAGAATTTCACAAACTTTGTATGAGTCTATACCAAAAACAGCGATCCGAACTCAACGGAATAATTGAAATTTAATTCTGTGGAATCCACAACACATTTATCAATGTAAGTTAATAAAACTAGTTTAAAACTCAAAATACCAAAACTACCTTCGGAAACTCAAAGAATTACAAAGAAACCATTTTTACCATTAGTTTCACCATCCAAAACTATTGAAACTTTTGAAATTTTGATTCAAGCTTTCGAACTCCAAATGTTGACCAAACACGAACTTTGGTTCAGGGAACGACTAAAATCACAACGTTGGGCCTAAAAGTCTCATTTTAATCCAGTTCTACAACTTCCTGTAGTTCAACTTTGACATTTCGGAGCTAATACAATTGATGGATACCCAATACGATTTACGAAACTCAGAATGACACAAAAACTCACTTTTTAAACAAATTAAGCTTTCAAAAGGACCAAAACTCACATTTTCAACCTTTTCAACTCAGGATTTAAGTTCTATTAATTCAAATAGTTTAAAGTAGGCCAAAATCAACTTACGAAAAGGTAAAATAGTAATTTTCACAGATAAGGTAAAAATGACCAACTAGGTCATTACAGTTGTCGGCGAAGGAGAACAAACAAATTGTAGGTTGCAATGAAGACCGGGGTGTCGTGTCCTTAAAACTCAAAAAGAGAGATATAATAAAAAGCGTACAAAAATGAAAAATAAAAAATGGTCAAGGAGTCATTAACATATGAGATTTAGTCATTACTTTTTCTTTTTTCTTTTTTACCATAAATGAATAGTGTCATGAAAAATGATTAGATTTTGTGCAATAATATATTTTTTTCTTGAGATGTTTCCAAAATAGCCAAAAATAGCCATTAAATAGACTTTTCCAAAATGATCTTTTCTTTTCCTTTTTATAAGCCCTCTCAAAAAAAAATTACATGGATAAGTGAATAAATAATTGTTGAGTTTAGTGAAATTCTTTATTCTCTATGTGTTATTTTTATTGTCATAGTTTTTATCTTTACAGTTAAACTATGTAGACTTTGACTAACATTATAAAATATATTTTTTATCATATGGATATGAAAAAAGTTGCAATAAATAATATTATTCTTATAGTTTTTGAATATACAAATTTTTATTTTAAAGTATAAAACTAATTTAATCCAAATTTGAAAACTAGTCAAATTGATTTTTGAGAAAAATACAATATGACAACTAAAA
The DNA here is from genome assembly GCA_029948455.1 of Solanum rostratum. NCBI lineage: Eukaryota > Viridiplantae > Streptophyta > Magnoliopsida > Solanales > Solanaceae > Solanum > Solanum rostratum. The sequence goes on from CM057054.1 coordinate 43,880,292, forward strand.
TGGGATGAAAAAATATTTATTATAATTTATAATAATACATGATAAATTGCACCAAATCTTCACTGTGCACTGAATGTGAATGTACGTGCAATATATGTGTATTATAAGTGTTTAAAAATCTATTATGATAATTTGGAAAAACAAAATTAACACAATGTACTATAAGTTTATTAAAATGTATGATAAATATATTATCAATCCATAAAATTTGTATTATATCTATTTTATAATTAGTTGTTCTCTATATAATTTTAAAACTATGTATTATAAATATATTAAAACGTCCAAGTGATTATTGTTATAAATGATAAATATTTTCTTAGGGTTAAATAAAATCTGAGTTTCCTTCTTTTTTATTTTTTCAGAGAAAGAGCCTAATCCTTGAGGTTAAACTTATGTAATCATTATAATGGTTAGGCTACATACATCCATATCATATACACTAATTATATATATATAAGAGGTCAATCATTATAATGGAATATAATGGTTAGGCTACATACACCCATATTATACACACTACATATATACACATATATACACACATATATGTATATGATGTCGTTCAACCCGACTACACAAAGGCAGCAGGGGCGGTCATCATCAGCATAATAACCTAACTTTAGACCTTGGGGTCGATCTCACTAGGAATCATTGTTCAAGGCGGAAGTGACTCGTTAGACCAAGTAGTTGTAGGATCTGGGGGGTTGCAATAGTCAATATAGAGTTCAACCAACAAGTTTTAATTAATGAATCTAACAACTATTAAGGGAAGATATTGGGGAAGTGCAAATATGGGAATCAATCTACCAAAGGGGTCTAGATACTTGACTACATAAGATGACATTAAGTGAATATGCTAGGTTGCTTGTAACTCAAATCACCCATGATACATAGGTATTTCGTATGAATCTGTGAAGATATCACACGCAAACCATCTAGCAAAACCCTACTACCTTACCCATTGAATCCATGGTTGTAGATTTCAAGTGAAACCCCATAAGGTTTCTGGCCATTATATTCATTCACACTTTAATAGTTCCAGCTAAGGTAACAATCAGAGATCTAAAACAAAACACCATGTTTTCAACCTTGAAATTTATACATTTAACATTGGAACGGATATAAATTCACCCAAATCAACTACAGATAAATCAAAATATCACAGACCCAATAAATAAATCAAAGACCCATATCAAAAGAACTCTCCCAACATAAAGACTTTAGCCACACATGTTGGAAATTAAAGATTGAATACTATAAATAGTGGTAAAAATCATGGGTAACAAGATTGAATACAAATTCAATTGATTATCACCAGCCAATCTTCTCCAATTTGATGCCCAAAAGCTTCAAAACCCTAACCTCCCTCGTACTCTAAGAGGAAATTTCTATGTACTAATCCTATAGACTAATTGTTTTGATATGGAATAAATGAATGACGTACAATGTCCTTTATAAAATTGTTTATATACTCCATGAAAATGTGCGAAAGTTTGTGATATGAAATTTCATTCGGCAGTCAAGGCCGACCAATGCCAAGCACTCCAGTGATGCGTTGAATGTGCACTTGATCTTTTTCTTGTACATCTTCATAGGGCTTCCTCCACTACTACATTAGGCGATGGCTCTTTGCTCCATCTATCAAACTCGGCAATGCGCCATAATATTCTTCATATAGCCTTTCTATCAATATTTGGGGGTTTGGGTATGGCATCTTTAGGCGATCACTTGTGCACTTCTGTGTATCATCGAATATGCTTTGCAACATCTATACTGACTGCACTCTTGACTTGACCTACAACCTTGGTTATTGCAACTTTAGGCAATCACTTGTGAATTTCAATGTAACTCTGAGTATGCTTTACGACATCGATTCTGATCGCACTCTTGACTTGACGTAGAACCTTGGTTGCTGCATAGATAGGTGATTTCCATGAGCATTTGGCGGATCGTCGATAATGTCAGCGACACCAATTTTCACCTCCTTTTCGCACTTTTTCTCACTTTTCAAGATTTCACCATGTCTTGCCCATTTGCGCACTTTTAACTTCATTTCTTGTCATAGCACATGCATATTTGTTAGTAGTTAGAATTAATAGCACACTAAGGGAAATGTTTCCTTGCAGTTTAACACCAAAATAAGTGAAATATGGACTCATTAATGCCCCAACTTAAGACTTTGCTTACCTCAAGAAAATCAAACATTAATCTATCCAAATCAGTGCTTGTAAATAAGGCCACAAGGAGCAAAACATACATCTTCATATTTTTCATCCCATCTCGAGCTTCCATAAACCACTTGCATGACTTTGAAGCCTCGAGACATGACTAAGGAGTAATCAAAACATGGCTATTCTTACAATTGTTCATGTAGCTGCTATTACTGCCCAAAAACATCACCATTTTCCCTCACACCAAAGAAGATCCTGACACTCAAGATTATGCCATTTCTTTTTAGAGGATCTCTTCAACTCTCACTCTCCCAAATGAGAAATAACATGTAATCTTTAAACCGTAGGCTTTCCCTTCTTCTAGACTAGGATCAAACAGGACTTTGCTAGGACTGTAATGTAGGGTAAAGGTTGGGTAGGATAGCATATGGTCAATAATAGCTCATCCCTCCTGAAAATCTACATGTTCTTTTCAAGCACAAAGGTTCTTTTCGTTCCTTTTCATTCATCTCATTCTTGACATCTCTTTTGCTTTTGATTCATCAACCTTAGTGTCTCCCTTTTGCATTCCCTTTTTCACAACAAGACTTTTCTCTTTTGTTTTTTAGGGTCCTCAATTTTAAACTTTTTGTTTCTCACTTTTTCTTTTCATTTCCTTCCAGGACTCCTCGATGTCTTTCTTTCATTCTTGGCATTCTTTTCCCAATCTTTCATGGGAGACACTTCCTTCTTCCTACTAACACCCCCAACATAGCCTTTGGTGACTACTCTACTTTTAAGCTCAAGGAGGGATCGGTAAGGAACAAAAGGAATTGTCTTTCACAAATATGAATCAAGGTTACAAGGTTGCCAAAGAAGGGATCAAGGCTCAAAATAGGTTTACTAAGGATTCATGTCATAGCCAAGGAATGTCATTATGGTAAAATTGGACTAATTGAACCCAAGAAGGCCTAAGGTCCTCTCCTAGTTCGGAATCAACCAAGTTACTCCTCAAAACAAACCAGGAAAGTTCTAGATGGTGCAATACAAGAATTTCAACAAGATAACTAATCCCACAATGGAAAAATAGCTTTGCATCCAAGCTAAATTTCTCACATAGTCAACTCATGATTCCTCAACTGCATTCAGGGATTGATTTATCAAGAAAGGACTAATTAGTGAGTACATGTTCCTCATCCATAGCACTATATGAATCAAAGATATGGAACATCAATGCTTTGATTCCTAAAGACTAGATACACGATATTACATTCACACGCTTGTCATTTGTGCACAGGGTTTACAAAAAATTTTCAATCATTCATCCATTCAACAAGAAAAACAAAACAAATAACAAAATTAAACACTACTATATTACAACCCAAATTAAAATTTATTTACAACCCAAAAAGTTAAAAATTTTCTAAATATCCATTAAGAGCATCATTATCCAAATAAAATGCCATCATTGTCTTATCAAAAATAAAAACATCAAAAAGATAGGAAATTCCTCAAGCCTCCCCCTCCTAACATGATAAAAATTTCCCTCCATGTGCAAGGGGCAACAAAGAGTAAGCACAAGAGAAAGTACTGAGTATGAGAATCTCCCTGTTATGTTAATGCTTCTGTGGTGGTGGTCGTGGAGCTGGAGAAGAGGTCGTGGGGAAATCAATGCTCTTTTCTACTGGTGTGCTCTCAAGATCAATGTCAAGCCTAGAAGGATCAGGCTCACTTACACTAAATATACCTATCATGGACTGGTCCAGAATAGATGTGGCCTTTACCGCTTCCACAATCTCATTCTCCACCCCATCTAGCTCCTCCTGGTCCTCTTGGCTCTGCTCCGCTCCCAATGTCTCCTCATTAGTCTTCAGGGTGCTCACCTCCTTGTTCTCTTCACTATCATCACCCGAAACCTCTATATTCAACCCTTTATTTAGGATCCTAGCCACATCCACCTTGAGTAGTGGATCTTCCAGCCTATTGAAGAATGTTCTCAAGTCAGTGGATCAGAGGGATGTGACCCCCTTCATCAACTTATCAAAATCGTCTTTCAAAGCTAATGTGTTTGTACTACCACCACCATCTTTCTCAACATCTAACGCTCTATCCTTTAGGTTGGCCAACTCTTTCCCGTGGTCGTCACTGGATTCGAGCCTATCTATCCTCAACTCGGGAGCCTCACTGCGCTCACTCTACGTTGCTTCAGCCTCAACATATGGCTTTAAAGACTTGGCTATGGCTGCGTCTACTAACTTGTGATAAATGACTCAACCCTTGTGGCACGAAGATCAATGACTTTGGCTAGGCGATCAATCGCGAAAATAGTGGCCCTAGTGAGTGGGGGTTGGTCATTGTAGCCTCTGTATCTGTAGAAGGAATAGGAGCAAAATAGGAGTGTAATGTAGGGGAAGAATAAGATATACCTATCGTGGTTTCTAGCTTTGCAACGCCAGACTCGAGGGACTCAACATCAACAACGGGCAGTTTTTCAACTGGATTTGTTCTATCTCTATCCTCTTCATCTTTCAAGTACTCAGCCTCAATCCTCCTAATGTAAGTGGATGACGATGGAGTAACTGCTACATCAGTTTGTTTTCATTCCTTGGAACTCTAGCTCTTCTACACAGTGTATTGATGAGACTAGGAAAAGGTAATGAGGTCTAGAATTGCTTTGCCCTTGTGAGGATTTCAAGAGCAATAATAGCACCAAGATTCAGGCTCTTGCAATCCATGATACTACCAAACAGTGCCACTTGGCGAAGAGCACTGATTCATTTTATAACGACATCAAGTTGTTGTTGATAAATCTAAACAAAAATCTTACCGGAACATTCATTTTCATTCTTTTCAATAATGGCTTCCTCCTCTAACCACGAGAGAGCTAGAATACCAATCATCAGAGCCAACCATGTCTTGATGTCATCAAATATTTGCACTTTAATTATCTCATCCATGTCATTTTTATCCCTCTGCAGATCCCAGGATATCAATGATTTCAGTTTGACTGCATGGGACTTGCGAACCCCAAACTTCCATAGTATCAAGGGGTTTGATTAACAACTTTACTATACTCCTGTTCTTTGGAATGGACATGTCATAGGCCTCATAAAATTCTCGAACCATGGCAGGCACATATGATCCTGAGGTTTGGTGAACAATTGGAAATTGTGAAATTTAAAGGTCTCCTAAACCTCTGGATATCTATTAATCACACCATCACTAGACAATTGTTTCTCCACCAAAATTGATTGCTTTCCCACTGCTCTGAGTCTCTTGAACTTTCTTGGGGCCTTAACTTCCCTGATCCTTTGGGATGTCTGGAGTATAGGACCATGAATGCCCTTCGACCTACCTTCACTCCGGTGCCTTTTTGGACTAGGCTCCAAAGAAGGCTTTTTGGAAGGTCTAGGTCTTTTCTTCTCCTCCTCTGAGCTGGTCCAAGTTATATTGAGTTGTGCATCCTCATCACTGGTGGATTCATGTTGCTCAACTACTTTTCTTTTTCACTTGCCTCACACCTCCTTTTGAGACCGTTGGGATCTTCGTTTGCTCTCTTAGGAGCTATGACTACCCCTCTAGTTGCTCTACATCCACCATGCGTGACCCGTTCCTTTGGCTTACCTATTCCTACATTGTAGTGATCTCCAAATACTTGCGAGAAGCATTGACAAAACAAACAAGCACAAGAAGTGATCATATAAAAGACATTTAGAATAAATAGGTCAATTAGACTGCAAATCATACTCAACAAATTGCCAAGCTAATTCGGCAGTCAAACACACCATCGTTTTTTTGCACAGATTTCAGACTTAGGGTCATTGCTAATTTCAGTTATTCTCCTACTCATTTCGCGATATGCCAAATTGATTCGGTGATGAAAAAGGTTCATCATCAAAAGTTGCAGCAGTCCCTCAAGAAAAACAGCCAATTAAAGGTGGTGTATATGTTAACTGGGCGCATCCCCGAGTGCACTTAGGTAGTCAAAATGATTATCTCCTGTTGTTAATTAGAAGGCCCTTCATCCATTCTCTAACACTTCAACAATTTCACAAATCACATGGATGAAAGTCACATACTAACCCACCACAACACATCAAAATGCATGCTTAAAAAATGATTATAACTATTACATGGTCTCGATGGCTATACACTCAATCAAATGGTGATTTACCCTTAAGAATGACATCACCCAATCTATTATAGGGCAAGTTCAATTGCTTAAAGGACATCAAGGGTTACTCAAAGTTCACCAATAGCCCATAGAAGCAATCAATCCAACAGGCAGGCACTTTTAAACAACACATTTATATGATCATGGTATAATTTCAATTGAACACACTCAGGCATTATATCAAACATAAGATTCGGGGCCAAACCAACAAATAATTCATCATTGAGCAAGAAACTCTTCATTCATGAATCTAACCCAACTCATACACACTCTCAGTTTTAACTTTCACAAAAAGCGACCAAAACCTGCAATAAATCATTCATACATGCAACAGAGGGTTCAAAGGTAACTCTAAAGTCCTACCTATTTGATTCCCAAAAAACTTTTTGAAGTTTAAGGCATGATTATCACATCACAAACCCTGATCAACTTCACAAACAATGTATTTCATCAAAGGAAATAGAATAAGGTCCAAAATCATACATGTTTAGTAGTGAGACACAATGAAACTTTTGGTGATCCCCTTTGATGAATATCCTCAAACCTCTTTGTGAAAAATTTCAATGAAAAGGAAAGGGAGGGATATTGGTGTACAAGAGAAGTGAAAAGGAAGGAAGGTCGAAAGTGAAAGGGCCAAGGCATTTGAAAATCCTTAAGTAGGTCAGTGAGCGTGCATATTCGGTGACACTGAACCACACCGCCTTGCACGATCGGCGTTGTGCTGAGCATACTAGGGACCACCCCTTTTCACAGTGCACTTACCTTTCTTTCCACCCTGACGTATGGTTAAGCAAACCATGGCCAACTAGAATCAGTGATTCATCAATTGGATATTTTGTTTGCCAAATTTGATAGCACCTCCAGAGTCACCACTCGACTCAAAGTGTGGTCGTACTGATGATCGCCAATATAGCTCAGTGATATGTCAAGAAGTCTCTCTTGATCGGCCATATCAACTTTTCACTCCCAATTTTCTTTGTCAACCCTGCAGAATTAAACACCCATTATTCAAACTAGAAAGTAGTAAAATTCCACATTGGGTTGCCTTCGAAGCTGTGCTTAGCTGACAGTGTGGCACGACGTTATTCTTATTCACTTCAAGTTACTGCCGACTGGCCCATTAAAGACAATTCCCCATAATCATCTCTTAGTTTCAAAGCTTTGCATATGTTGGAAACAACCTCCTCATCATTTACTCTAAATTGTAGATCTCCACTCTCAACGTCAACTACAGCTCGCGCAATGGCTAAGAATGGCCTTCCCAAGATTATTGGCACATCTGTATCTACCTTGCAATCAAAAATCACAAAATCTACGGGGAAGATAAATTTATCCACCTTCACCAACACATAATGTATGATTCCCACTGGTCTTTTGATAGTCCAATCAGCCATGAGTAGTTGTATTGTGGTTGGTAATGGGGTTTCCAAGCCCAATTCCTCAAATATAGCTATGGGCATGAGATTTATGCTTGCCCCCAAATCGCAAAGAGCTTTACTGAATTTTGAGGCTCCTATTGTGCATGGAATTGTGAACTCCTCTGGGTCTTCTTTCTTTGCCACCAATTTTTGAGTCAAGATTGCACTGCAGTTGTGAGACACTTTAATTGGTTCATACTCAAGAGTCCTCTTTTTTTTTCACCAATTCTTTCATAAACCGAACACATCCAGGGATTTCAATTAATGCTTCCATAAGTGGAACATTTGTTGACAACGAATTGAACATAGAAAGAAACATTTGAAACTTACATCCTCCTCTTTCTTTTTCAACCTTTGTAGGAATGGAAGATTAACTTTAACTTGAGGTGTTTTAGGCCTCACAACTGGACTTGAATTTTAGGGGAGTCTTATTGGCTTTTGCTACATTATCCCCGTGTAGCCACCGTGTCACTAGGTAGTACTCCTTTTAGATGTTGATTTAAACAAGCTGAAGTATTTTCAAGTTGAGTCTCCAAATTTTTAATGGACGCTGACTGAGATGTCACGGTTTGACTCAGCTGAGAAAAATTAGTTTTCATTTCCTTTAAGACCTTATCCAAGGCCTCCACCTAACTCAAGATTTGGGAAAGCATATCCTCGGTTCAAGGATTCTCTTAATTAACTACTGGTTAAGCAGCCTTCACCCTATCATGAGGTGGAATTACCTACCTCCCTCACAGTTCCGCCAACCCCCAACTTGAGGTTGATCAGTCCATGAAATCTCACTACTCGGAGTTGTTCCAACCTTGATTCCCAAGTGTCCTTTGAAAAGCCGACCAAGAACCTACCATTTGGTATCCCATGTAATGACATTCTTCATTGTAATTGTCTTCGAATGGTGCACCCTCAAACACCACCTCTTTGGTAGCCCCCACAGTATTAACACTCTTCCAATTTCCTCCAATGACGTGCTTTGTCAAAAGATCAAGTTGGATTAATATCTTAGCCATGTTTTCATCCCTTTCTTGGTCTTTATCAAGTTGCTCCTTGGCTTGGCCTCTGTGGCTTAAAGGTACTATGTCATCTCTTGTGTACCATGCGCTATTAATCTTTGTCATGCCATCCAAGAGGTTACAAGCTTCAGTGAATGATTGTTCATTCTCTTCTCACTAGCTGATCAGCTACTCCTTTGTTTGAAGAATCAAGACTCACATAAAAGTATTTCAAGAGCATATGGTCTGGAATTCCATGGTTAGGGAACTGAAGAAAGAGTTTTCGCAATCCAATCCATGTTTCATGCAATGGCTCGCCTTCAAGCTGCTTGAAGTTCTCAATACTTTTTCTCAATTTTATTATCTTCGAGGGAGGGGAAAATCTTTCAAAGAATGCATTTTGAAGCTCCTCCCATGAAGTAATGGAATCACGAGGTAACTCTGTTGGCCACCTCAATGCCTCTCCGATGATGGAGTAAGGAAATAACGTTAGTCGAATAGCTCCCTGGCTCACTCCCTAAAGTTGAATAGGAGACACACATCAATAAAGTTCCCTAAGTATTCTTGAGGATCTTCGTGGCCGAGCCCTCCAAATAATCCCTTCAGTTAGAGGAGTTGCAACATGGTGCTCGTTACATAAAAATTAACTACTCCAGCCAATGGGGGTAGTCGAATAGCACCATTGCTTCCAACACGATCCCAATTAACATCTTGCATCCCGTTCATCTCCCCAACATTCGCACCATGAAAGCTTTCATCATCCTCCATGTTTACATCTATTGTTCAATCAACAAAAACAAGTAGTAAATAGTTAAAAGAATTCTAGCTACAAGAACAAAACTCAACAAACTCTTCCAATTTGAACATGGCGATTCCCCGACAATGGCACAATTTTTTATGTCGCTCAATCCGACTACTCAAAGGCAGAAATGACAATCATCATCGGTATAGTAACCCATCTTTATAGGTCAGGGTTGATCCCACAGGGAATCGTTGTTCAAGGTTGAAGTCACTCGTTCGACCAAGTAACTGTAGGATTTGGGAGGCTGCAATAATCAAAACAAAGTTCAGCTAACAAGTTCTAATTAATGAATTAAACAACCATTAAGGGAGATGTTGGGGATGTGCAAATATGGGAATCCATCTACCAAATGGGTCTAGATACTTGACTACATGAGTTGATATTGAGTGAATAGGCTAGGTTGCTTGTAACCCAAATCACCTATGATACATGTGTGTTTTGTATGAATCAGCTAAGATATTACACACAGACCGCCGAAGACACGCTTGGCCTAAGAAGTCGCACCAAAATCCCTACTTCCTTAGCCATTGAATCCATGGTTGTGGATTTCAACTGAAACCCCATAAGGTTTCTGACCATTATATCCATTCCACACTCTAATAGTTCTTGCTAAGATATCAATCAGAGATCTAAAACAAAACCCCAAATTTGGAAACTTGAAATTTAAACATTGAACTTATGAACAAATATAAATTCACCCAAATCAACAATAGATAAGTGGAGATATCACAGATCCAATAAATCAAAGACCCATATCAAAATGAACACCCCAACATAGGGGTTTACCCACACATGCTAGAAATTAAAGATTAAATATCATACATAGTAGCAGAAGTCAAGGGAAACAAGATTGAGTACAAATAAGTTGATTATCACCAGCCAATCTTCTCCAATTTGATGCCAAAAAGCTTCAAAACCCTAACCTCCTTTGTACTCTAAGAGGGATATCCTATGTACTACTCCTACATACTAATTATTCTGATATGGAATGAAAAGATTATGTAAAATGTCCTTTCTAAAATTTCTTATCTACTCCGTGCAATTGAGTGAAAGTTTGTGCTATAAAATGTCATTCGACGGTCAAGGTCATTTAACTGCTTTCCTAAGCATCTTTATACGACTTCCTCCACTGAAACATTAGGCGATGGCTCTTTGCTCCGCCTATCAAACTTAGTGATGTGCCAAAATATTCTTCATATCGCCTTTTTATCAGTGTTTTGGAGTTTTGGGTGCTACAACTTTAGGCGATCACTGGTGCACTTTGGCGTATCGCCAAATATATTCTGCGACATCGATTGTGACCGCAATCTTTACTTGACCTCGAACCTTGATTTCTGCATATATAGGCGATCTCCATGAGCATTCGGCGGATCACCTAGAATTTCGGCGACACCACTTGGAGCCAAAATGGGACCTTACACTCCGGATATGTGTGCACGAATGAAACTATTTGGTTTATGAGTTGACAAGCCTGGTGGTGTTTTGTACTACTCTACACTTGATCAAGTAAAGGAATGGTGGTATAATTTTCGATCCTGCTACCGTGGTGGCAACTGTCTTCCCTAGTAAACATGCCATTGGTGATCCTTCATCAATCGGATTTTTTATTGAATTAATTCAAGGAATTAGTAGAATGAGCTTGATTTACTAGCCTTTCTCCTTCTGTTAAAGATTGATCAAAGAACTGAAGCGGAGTTCCAGTGTTTATCTTTCGCTTGCTGCTACCGGAGGAAGAAGGACGCTCATCGAGGCTGCGCCACTGGTTGACGGTGGAAATGCGGTGATTATAGTCGGTGGCGTGATGCGGTCATTGTCGGCGTCAATCGTATAGATGGATTGAGGAGTAAAGCGTGATTTGTTGTTAGGTATTGGGTTCTTTTTCTAAAAAAAGGAAACTCAGATTTTATTTCACACCCCCCCCCCCCCCCGCCAAAAAAAGAAAAATAGAAACTTATATAAATATGATATACTAAGAGAATATTTATCATTTATGGTAATAATCACATGGACATAATATATGTAGCACACATTTTAATAACCTTATGATATATTATGCCAATTTTAATTTTACAAAATTAGCATAACATTTTTTAAAATACTTATAATACACCTACATTGCACGTATCATTTCACTTTTAGTGTATGGTATAGACTTGGTGCAGATTTCTTATAGTATTATTACTTATTGTTATAAAATATAATAAATATTCCCCCATCCCATTTTAGTTGTCATGTTGCGTTTTTTGAAAGTCAACTTGTCTAATTTTCAAAATTAGATTAAATTACTTTGATATTTTAAAATAAAATTTATATATTGAAAAACTATAAGAAAAGTATTATTTGTTGCAACTTTTTTCATATCAATATGATGAAAAAGTATATATTAAAATGTTAATCAAAGTCTACATAGTTTAACTGCGAAAATAAAAACTATCACAACTAAAATAAAGCAGAGAGGATAAAATATTTCATTAAAATCAGTATTTATTTATGCACTTAACTAAATAATTTTTTTTTAAAGAGGACTCAGAAAAAGGAAAAGAAAAGATCATTTTGGCAAAAGTCAAGTTAATGACTATTTTGGAAAAAATCTAAAGAAACAAAAATCTTATTGCACAAAATCTAATCTTTTTTCAAGATACTAATTATTTATGTAAAAAAAAATAGAAAAGGTAAAGACTAAGTTTCATATATTAACGACTCTTTGACCATTTTTTTCGTTTTCCTTTTTGAGTCTTTTTATTATATCTTGACAACCTGCAAGGTTTTTGTTCTTCTTCGCCAACAACACACCACCCTTTACACCTTACTCCATTCATATGATTGACGCTGACAATGATCGTCGTTGTACCTCCCGCTATAATCTCTGCATTTCCACCGTCAACCAGTGGCACAATATTAATGAGCATCCTTCTTCCTCTGTAGCAGGAAGCGAAAGAGAAACGAAGGAACTCTGATTCATTTCTTCGTTCTGTATTTAACCGGAGGAGAAACACTAGTTATCACACCCCGGGAGGGCACCTTTGGCGTGGCCGACAATCAAAGACTATTGCTTATCCCAAAGCGAATCACTTGGCTTCATTACATTCATCCAATCAAGATTTAACATAATAGTGGAAGAGCAAAAAGAAGATAATAGATGGATAATCTCAATATATAAAGGCTATAGGCCAACAATCAAACTTTTGTTCTCTGACATAGAAATAGTTCCAAAGGGAAACAGCTAAGCGACAAAAAATCTCCACATCAACTCATCACTATCTAGTATATGAAGCCTCTAACTAAACTATCTAGATGGTGCCAATGACAGGCCATAGCTATCTCAACCAAACGAAGATAAAGTGCTAAACTCAAGCTAAATGATAGTAATATGAAAATTCTCTAAAAGCAAGGAGGTCTCACCAATTAGCTGAATGAGAATAGATCCTCAATGATGTGCCTGTTGACTATCCCTAATATCTAGCTCTGCATCATAAAAAATGTAGTCCAAATGGACATCAATATGTGGAATGTACAAGTATCTAAAATGTCTGAATGAAACATGCATAAAGGTAGAATACTATCAACTCAGATAACTCAAATCAAGAGATAAGAAACTCAATTAGGTAGCCAAATGTTTATCTAAAGCAAGAATAAAAACTAGACAATGACTAATCATAGAAAATCCAATCAATCCAATTGGAGTACTATTAGTGTGGAACTTTTATGACAGTTTTTCCTATCTAACAACAATCACTTAGGAGCCAGTGATCGTATCATAATTTCGTTGATGTTACAACAACCATTCAATATCTTTCCAAGTTAAGAATAAATCGAATCTATGATAGATCCAAACAATTGATGTAGCTCAAGATATACCTCCTTTTTGAAGTGTAAAATGATTGTTGTCAAGATATATAACCTAACCAAGGTTAGGATCGATCCCACAAGGAATGGGGTGGACTTAGAGAAATTTCAAGCAGTTCGAGCTAATTAACCTACTTATCTCCTTTGGGGGGGAGGGGGGGTTGTAAAACTATGGAAAGAAATTCTAAGACTAAGACAAGTGGGAAATCAGTATGAAGAGTAACTAGGATATTGTGATCCCCATGATTCCCTAACTTGGTATTACCATATAATCAAATTCCATTCTAGTGTATAGCATGCAGAATGGTAAATTAAGTTTACCAAACCCTTTGATCTATGCGAGAGGAAAATTTCACTACGTGATTTGATCCGCCCCCACCTTGTGACATTACTAACCCTTACCTATTGTCCCAGTACAACCTCCCCTTGATCCAATTCGGTTGATTAGACAAGAAACATCAATAGACAATGTTAATTAATCTCTTTTCCTATTCATTACTATCTTGATCTAGTCAGTAACACTAGGTGAGTTCTAACGTTTGCCACCATTAAAAAGCATTCAAATCGAAGAGAATAAAATCAATTCATACATGCACACTTTCAAATGATTACGACTTATCTGATTTTACCTTGTTAGTTCTTCATTGTTCCCACAACCATAGTTGTGGATTTTGCTACTCATTATCGGCGTAGATGCAAGAATTATCATATTAAATAACATAATTAAGAACTTACACAATGAAATTAAAAACAAGAAATCCAAGCTCTTCAATAAAGATCACAAGTATGAATTAAGAACACAAAATATTGTTTCACAAGTATGTCACAATGTTTTTCACTCTTTCTTCCAGTATCTCTAATGTTCCGTATGAAATATAACCTAAAACTACTATTTAGAGTATTTAAAATACAAAACCAAATCAAAAAAGGATAACTGGGTCGACAGGCTTTATGGGCAACTTTACGGGTCGTATAAAGTTCTACGGCCCGCAGTCGGGGCTTTGTGGATTCATTCTTCAAATTTGGGGGCGACTTCTATGAGACCTATCTATAGGTTGTATGAAGTTTTATGGCCCTTGGAGGGTTTTAACTGATGACTTTTCAGCAACTTCCTATTTTCTGATCCTCAAGGTACGGCAGCAGTTTACGATTAGTAGAATCTTTTACGACTCGTCTGTATGTTCGTAGATTAGACTTCCAAAATTCTCCCCTTCACTGTATTTTGCTACGAAACCTACACTACGGCTTGTGGAAACATACACGTCCCTTAAAGGGTGTCGTAGAACAGCAATTTCTTCAAGTTCTACACATTTAGCCTAAAAATCAAGCCAACCCTGTCATCCTGTAAAACAAATGTAAAAACATATCAAACCTACTAACATCGCTATGAGAACACAAAAAATTCCAAGTTTTAAGCATCAAAAGTATTGTATTTTCACAGCACATCAACACCCTCAACTTAAAGTTATTCGTTGTCCTTAAGTGATAGACTAAATCTACATAAGCAGTATGGTAACACACAGCCCTCAATCTAATGGCATACATTATATCAAACTCAAGCACATATACCCATACCATTTTTAAAAGCATATAAGATACATATCAAGCAAACCAATGTAGATCAATATAAGTGACAGTGCGACTATAACATGCAAGACAATTATTCATAAGCAACAGTCACTGAGTTACTCTAATATCAATAATGCAATACAAGTACCCTCATAGAAAGAAGTCTTATGTCCCACTCATGATGACATTTTCAGATTCTATGCTTGGGACTACACAAAATTACTCACTCTCACAAAAGACATTCAAATACTATGTTCAATATCATATGCTTGCCCCTATACTCATGATTATGAACTTATACTACTTGGACTAGGATCACTTTAGACTATATTGGTTTGTAACGTAGGCTCAAGGGGCTTTGGTATGATGTTTTTGCAATATAGTGACTAAAGGTCATCCATGACACTATGTTTTTCTACGGACCTGGGTTTTCAAACGACTTTATCGGATCTCATAACATTGGTCCGGGAGAAAATTTGACCAAGTGTCACTCTAGGGGAGGCCCACACATCTAGTGTAAAGCCACATGGATCGTGTGGCCTGTAGTGGAGAGGTACTTCGCAATAATTTCGATTACGAGAATTCAACAGAGAATTTCAGACTAAGAGAGGGCAACAACCACCTACATGGTCCATGTGGTGTGTCACGGGCCCTGTGGCCCACCGTATCGCTTGCAACATGAAATTTCTATAAGTATGAAATCACCATCTTGTAACTTCTTCATGCAAGAAATTTCTATGTGTCATTACACGACTCTTGACACAGTCCGTGTAGCTTCACACGGGCCGCGTAGCCATCCGTATGGCACACCTTTGCTTCAAAAAAGTTCTAAGTATTGAGCGTCGCAAAACCTTTTTAAGTGTCACCTCATGGGCACTATTCATGGACCGTGTAGTTGCCCGTGTAGCTTTGACGGGCCACTTTTTCATCCATTTCATTAATGATGTTTAGGTAATTACGATTCATTTTAACTGTGTTTTATGACCTTTTGCCTACCCTAAACCCCCTAGGTCAGTTGATACCCTTCTATTCTAATTCATTTTCATTAGAAACACTCTCACACTAAAATCAATTCCTAAGATCCTCTCTAAGATCTTCTCTCAAGACTCAAGCTAGGGATTCAATTGGGGTTTCAAATTCAAGCTAAATTCTTCTTAAATTCATCTTCCTAATCAATGTATGTGGGATTGATCCTTGGTCCCTTTCAACCAAGAAGACCAAAATAAAAACTCTTTTCAATTGATTTCATGAATTCTAGCTTACTTAAATGTGGGTTTTCATTATTTGATCTTAATGTAAATCTTAAAAATGAAACCAATGTAAACTGAAAATGAACTCTTTCTCAACATTGACAGTACAGCAAAATCAAGATTCAAGGTTGATAACAAAGGATGCTGTTTTGCTATAGCAAACTCACAAGGGTAAGGTAGATAGGCTCATAAAACAATAAGAAAGACCTATTTCTAATTGAAGATAGTCCCAAAACGAAACCTGTTTCACATGTAAAGGCAAAGCGAACAATTTTTTAACAACAGCAAAGACCCGGAGATTAATATTAAGGATGATAGCAGGAAACTCATTGCTAAGTTAACCTCAAATTTTCAACAAATTGGGAAGAGTAATAATGAACCATAACAACTCGTAAAGCCATTTAATAGTGAAGTACAGAAGAGAGAATATCAGCAACATCACATGATTACAGTTCAAACTCAACATCACTTCCATAACCATTAAATCACAGAATTCAATAACCTTATTAGGTAGATTTCCAATAAGTTGGAATTTAACTTATTTGCATCTCTGTGTGAGTTTTTTTCCATCTAAATGATGATGTTGAGTTATTTGCACCTCATCAGCATGACACCAACAACAGGGGGCAAGAGTACTACATAGCAAACAGAGTACTACAGTAACAACAGGGGGGCAAGAGAATTCCAAAATTAGCTCAGCTACTCCAATCACACAATCCAATTAAATCAACTATGTTTTAGAATTATAACTGAAGGTTCAGATTATCATCTCAAAATCTAAGTCATATGTAGAGAGAAAAAAAATAAAGGTAGAAGAAGAAGAAGATAGAATAAAGAAGAAGCAGAAGATGAAGAATAAAAAGGAGATTAGATTAAGTATGACCTTTATCATTACTGCCAGCAGATGGACGATTGATAAGTTGATTACCAGCCTCTTCTCTCGATGAATGAACATTAAATCTTAACATATTCGGATCAATTGTTAATCCTGGGTTAAGATTCTGAAGTTGAGCAATAATGTTCATTGTAATATCTCGTTCCATGTTGTCTTTTTGTGCTTCGAACTTTTCTTGCATTTTTTGTTGAATCCTCTCTTCTAGCTCCTCCATTTTTTTCTGCATCCTTTCATCATCTGCAGCAGTACTCGACAAAGTTTCAAAATCAGCTGCTTTGCGTTGCAAAAGAGTCTTGGTAACTCCACGTCCATACAACCTGACTCGACCAGGATGTTCAGGTGGCATAATTTTTGAATATGCATCAACTGATTGGCTACCATCTTCACTTTCTTGAGTTTCTATCATTTCCATTTCAGCCTACAAATAAGATTTAAGAGCAAAGAAAAATAGTTAAAGTATATAAAAACTGATGTAATATTTAAAAACAAATAAATGATCAAGAGCAACTTTGAACAAGAAAATTTCATACTATTATGTTGGTTGTATCCTCATATGAGTCCTTGTATACTCGGCCAGGTGTTCTTCTTCTAGTAGCCACAAAAAAATCTTTACTGGAAACACCATCCGGACTTTCCTTCTTTTTTTCCTGGTTATACAAAAGTAGACATCAATATCTTCACATTAAAGTATAAGTTCATAGTTAGATTACGAAAAAATATCAAACCTCACGGATTATGGCAAAACTTGTTTTGCCAACAGTGTGCGGATACTTCAGCTTTTTGCGATTCTCCTTGTTATTTTTTGACATATTCTGTAAAAAAATAAAGTTGATGTTTCAACCATACTCACAAAAAAACAAATAACTGTCACTTAAAGTAATTATATAGAGAATAAATGTATATGCTGAGAGATATTAACAAGATCAGATATACAAAATTGTCTTACCTCAGCTTCATCAGAATTCCAATATTGGAGGAGATCCTTAAATACAGATTCTGGAACATTTTTAGGTCTATAAGCCATTCGAATTTCATCATTGTCATAGGGATAAAAGTATTTTTTCTTAATCCTACTCTTATACCCTCTCCAAGCAAGATCAATTGCATTCAAAGCCCATTCCTTCCCAACATTAGGAATGTCATACTTCTCCTACAAATTGTGCAATTGGGTTAGTGCAAAAAATAAGAAATAGTTTTAACTAACATTAAAAACATTGAGAATTTCTAACCTTGATATAGTTCCACATATCATCGTGCGTCTTTAAGTTTTTCCAGCTAAGTATATTAAGAGGACAAAATGTCCCATTCCTTGCCAATGTGCCAAGGAAGCTACCCAACTCCTTTACCACCGCTTTAGTAGGACCAATAGGCTGGTGCAACTCATTTAAAATGATCAGTTTGCGCTCGCTACGTCCATGTACAGCTGCCATTATTGTACCACCTCTTTTTCTTTTATTTGTGGAATGACCTACAATAATATATTTTATAGTTACATAGAAAATTTCTGTAATAATAAGAACTTAATTATAAATACACTTGCCTTGCTCCTCGGATTGGCCATTTTCATCAAGATTGGTAGAATTCTGTACATGATCTTGTTGTATTTGTTCCTGAATTGCTTGCGATGCAGGAGTGGTGGGATGTACCGACTCTTGTTGCACTGGTTCATGTACTGCTTGTGATGGGGGAATAGTGGAGATTGTTTGTGCCTCAGAAGAAGTAGAATTCATAGACATGTCCTGTATTTGAGATCCAACCCGAATGTTTGAGGTATCTTGAACATCGGGAACGCTGTTTGAGGTATGCTTTTGCTGGTGACTTGATATCTTTTTGTTTCGCAAAGATACAAGTGATCCTGGTAGAACATACTTTTTGTTGCTAATTCTCATGTGTCTTCTTGAACACTCTTCTTGACTCATAATGGCTAACTCACTGTCTATAGAAATGAAATAAGAATTAAACCTCATATGAAACTATAAGTATGTAAAAATAGTTCGTAGCAAGTAAACTATTATAATATAGGCAGAAGACCATTGTAACTATGCTCTAAATAGCTATTATCAGAGAAAAGGTGCATCTGGTGCTAGCTGTGACTTTAAGGGAACTGCTACTTTAACTTCAACTGCACCAGTTTGTAAGTTCCCTCATGTATTCACTTATTTTCATTCTCAGTTCAAAGGTTTAATTTTTAACATTTCTTTTGTTTTGTTTTGTTTTTATTAATCAGCCACTGGTTCTGGATGTGTATATCAGTCCACTGCTAGTGATGTTTTCTAAGCCTATGTTATTGTAATATGTTATGTTGGATCTAGCATTGCATAAGCATCTCACTTTTTTCTGTCTTTGGGGGTTTTGGGCTGTATTGGAGGAGAAAAACTGCATCAGATACTTGTACAATCTGCAGGGTATCATTTCCTCCACCACTACTAAAAGTAAAGGAAAGAGGAACTTTGGTTCTATTGGAGGGTAAAGGCTTCCAAAAGTTGTTAATTTACTGTGCAGCAGAATTATATTCATTGAACAAAGAAGGTAACCAAACTATTTGCTTGATCATTCAATTGATCATGCGGCCAGGAAATGGAGTAATCCAATATTTATCATGATAGTTAGCTTCAATTATAGTATAGTATAGTATAGTATAGTATAGGCGAAGAGTCATTCCTGATTCCTTCTTAAGCCCATGAGAACAACTTTATCTTAGTATATTAAAACAAGTTGTTCAACCCACTTATCACTTCTAACACAGTGCTTCCAGTTGTTCATATAAGGAGCAGAGCAGAAAGACAGCATATATTTGTACAAATACAATGCAGATAGCAGCTATACAACACATTTTCGAGGAGGAGGAGATTATTTATTGGTGGCAACAGATATAGCAGCTAGAGGAGTTGATCTACCAGAGACAACACATGTATACAATTTTGATATCCCAAAAGATGCAGTCAGTTATCTTCATCGAGCTAGAAGAACTGGTAGAAAACCATTTTCAGATAAAAAGTGTTTTGTTACCAGCATTATAACATCTTGCTGATTCTTGCTTATTCTACATCTTTTTAGCATCTATTTAAAAAGTAACAACTTCTTAATTCCACACCAAAACTTCATCATCATGAAAAGCTAAGCAATGCAACTAACACTACAAAACCATAACCCAAATACTAGGCAAGAGTTTGGACAACACAATGTGGCAGAATGAAAAGCTAAGCAATGTGGCAGAATGATCCACATTCCCACTTACAAGCATAGTCAATAGTTTGGACAACACAATCCCAGCCAGGTAACAACCATGAGAAATCTCCAGGGCAGAGTGCCTGAAAGCTCAGTTGATAACAAGTGCACCATGTTACGAATATCAACAATGCATTAAGATGCATTGACAATCTATCTCCAACAACAACAACAACATACCCTTGGTGCTCTTTAAGTAGTCATAATTATGTCACTCCATTATTATACAGTAGTGCAGATACAAGAAAGGAATATACCACCATGAAAAAGATAAGAAAGAGAGGAAGGTACATACATTTTCTGGATGATGTTTCCTCTCTTCTCTTGAAAAGCCTGGAATAGTCAAATGCCAGTTTTTCTCTGTAGAGAATCACAACATTTAGATTAGAAAAATAATGATAGTGTTTCCTCTCTTCACTTGAAAATCTGGACTAGTTAAATGCCATTTCTTCTAGAAAAATACTTCAGCTTCCTTTATTTCTAACCCAACATTTAAATAACTGAATATAGATATACCGAGAGCACCAATGCTTAGTATTACCTGAAATACAACTTATCTCGCCTTTGAAATCTCTACCGAGAGCACCAATTCTTCAATTATATTTTAAAATTCCTGGAAAAAAAATGTGGAATTTGAGATTAAAAATATAAATGAAATGATTGATAAGATATGAACAAGCATGAGTATAAAATATGTTGTAACAGGCTATCCTCACTCACAAAATTGAAACTCAAAACGACAATGTGCATATATTTAAAAGAACTTCAGGACATCCTTGACTAATCGTCTTCCTCCATCCAATCCCAATCAGTACCATCAAGCGGATCCTCCTCTTCCGATGTTTCTACAACTATGTCTTCTGAATGTTGTTCATTATACGGAAGATCATCAACATCAATGGCCACATCTTCTCTTGAGCATCTAAAGTCACCCTCATTAAATCTAGTTGAAGGACCAATGTCATCATTAGACTCCCTCCAAAATGTTTCTCTTATATTAGGACAATTCTCTTCCTCAAGATCATACAAATCAACTGGCACTTTATTTCTTGCATAATACACATCTTCCTCAATAGGATCCGCGAGATAAAACACTTGATAAACTTGTGATGCCAACACAAAAGGATCATCTTTACTACATAACTTTTTGATGTATACCCGAGTCAACCCATACTCATCAACTTCATTCTTAAACCAATCACATCTAAATAATACAACACTAAAACAACCATAATAATCAATCTCTATGATATCTTGAATAACTCCATAATAAACAACCTCTCCATCGATGGGATTTTGGTCCCTAACACTCGCAAAACTATCAGTTGTCGCTGATAAAGTCACTCCACTATTTTGAGTCTTAAGTGGAGCATCGCGACTTTTTGTATGAAAACGATATCCATTAATAAAGTATGCAGTATATCTCTTGGCTACCACATTAGGCCCTTTAGATAACCATCTTATATGACGAGGTACTTCAACATTTTGAACTTTCTCTTCAAACCAATTGCTGAATTCACGACTGTGGCTCCTTGCTCTTGCCCATGCATTAGATCGAATATGATTACCCACCAAAGTCTTATGTTCCCTACAATGACGCATGTGACAAAATTTAATTATTAGACATTTATAAATGAATAATGCTTAAAATATATATAATTATTGTATAATTTATCTTACTCAATAAATTTTTCCACTTGGGCATCTCCCGTATTGAAAAGAGCATATCGATGTGCCTCATAACGGAATTGTGAATCCATCAAAAAGGTACAATCCTTTCTCTTCTCACGTCCAATTGGATGACCTATCCTAGGAAATATAGGTGAATGATTTTGATCAGATTCCTCATCCTCAGTTTGATATCTACTAAATCTTGTCTTCACACCATCATGTAAGTATCTCGAAGAAAAAGTCAACTGCTCTCCACTTACAAAACCTTCTACCATTGATGCTTCTGGACAATACCGATTACGAACAAGCCCCTTCAAGTCGCATAGCTCTCTCTCAATGGAATACATACCACGAAGATGAGTCGGGCCCCCAAGCCTAATCTCATTCACCAAATGAACACTTAAATGTACCATTATATCAAAAAAAGATGGATGAAAAATCATCTCAAGGTTGGATAATATTTCACCAATTTCAGACTCAAGTTTTACAAGATCTCTTTGCCTTATTACCTTACTACATATGGCTTTATAGAAATTTCCTAACCTAATTAATGTCAATGCAACATTTTTAGGCAGGACTTTCCTAACAGCAATCTGAAGTAGGTGATGCATCATAAAATGAGCATCATGACTCTTGTACCCACATATCTTCATCTCCTTCACATGCACACGATTTGAAATATTTGAGGCACATCCTTTAGGTAATTTGGCCTTTTTGAAGACGCTACAAAATAACTTTTTCTTTTTCGAATTCATAAAGAAAGAAGATTGACCAAAACTTACATTTCCATCATCATCTTCTATTGGATGTAGCTCCGTACGTATTCGCATTTCTTGTAAGTCATATCGAGAAGAAATATGGTCCTTTGACTTTCCATCTATCTCCAATAAAGTTCCAAGCAAACTATCACATATGTTCTTCTCTATGTGCATCACATCAAGATTATGCCTCAATTTGTTATGTACCCAGTATGGCAATTCAAAAAAGATAGACCTTTTCTTCCACGGACCATTATTATCTCGAGGCCTTTTTTTTCGACCCTTTCCAAAAGTATTATTGAATCCACTAAGCTCTTCAAGCACTTCGATACCTGACTAAGTAGTAGGTGCGGGTCTATGTTCCTCTTTACCATCAAATGACTTCTTATCTTTTCGCAATGGATGGTCATAAGGCAAAAATCTTCGATGACCCAAGTAACACATTTTACGACTATGTTTGAGATACTGAGAGCATGTGTCATAATTACAACTAGGACATGCCAATTTTCCCTTAGTGCTCCATCCCGAAAGCATTGCTAGTGCAGGAAAGTCACTAACAGTCCACATTAAGGCTGCCCGCATTTGGAATGTTTGCTTGGTCACAGCATCATATGTTTCTACTCCAGGTTCCCATAATTCCTTCAATTCTTCAATCAGTGGTTGTAGGTACACATCTATATCATTTCCCGGAGATGTTGGACCTGGAATAATCATAGACAACATGATATACTCTGGCTTCATGCAAATCCATGGAGATAAATTATAATTCATCAACATAACAGGCCACGTGCTGTGAGAAATACTCATGGTTCGAAATGGATTGAAACCGTCACTTGAGAGTCCCAACCGAACATTACGAGGATCGTTGGAGAAGAGTGGGTATAAACAATCAAAACTCTTCCATGCTTCCCCATCAGCAGGATGCCTTAAATTTCCATCATTGGGTCGTTCATTAGCATGCCATCTCATTGCAACAGCAGTTTCGCGACACATGAATAATCTCTGAAGCCTAGGCTTTAAAGGGAAGTACCTTAAAACCTTTGCAGGAATTTTAGAGCTTTTATTTGTTAAGGCACCATCAACACTCTTCCATCTGGAACACCCACAAATAGAGCAATTATCAACTTTTTCATTATCCTTCCAGAATAGCATGCAATCATTAGGGCATGCATGTATTTTTTCATAATGAAGACCCAATTTTTTAATCATATTTCTAGCCTTATTGAAAGACTCTGGTATCTGCGCAAAGGGAAATTCCTCTTTTATCAACACTAGCAAATCTGAAAATGCTACATTGCTCAACCCATGCAAGGATTTAAACAAGTATAACCGAATGGTGAAACTCAACTTACTGAAATTTTCACAACCCGGATATAGTTGTTGTTTTCCTTCCTCCAACAATTTAAAAAAATTCTTTGCATCTTCTGATAGTCCCTCTCTTACTCCTTCCGCATCCCCCAATTCTGTCTCTACATTTATAAATGTATCATGAAGTAGTCCATCAATATCATCATGCAAATTAGAACCTTCATCATTATTGATCTGCTGAGGTGTATTTCTCGATGAAGACCCTTCACCGTGAAAAACCCATTTAGTGTAACCAGCAACAAATCCATCAGCAACTAAGTGATCCTCGACCACATTTCTATAATGCCAATAGCGATTCATGCAATTTTTGCAAGGGCATAATATCTCATTTCCTTGAGAAGCTCGTTCAAATGCCTTATCGAGGAAATTGTTCACTCCATGAATATACTCATCGGTCCATCTTAGACAATTCATCCAATTTTATCCTCGTTATCCATTAAATTCCTATATAGAACAACCACATCATCAAGCAGATTACACATAATAAAAATAAGGTACCATATAAGATAGAGTTTTCCTTTTTGAGTCAATTAATTCAAAATTCTCAAATAAAATCTAAAGTAGGTTATAGAAAGACACATAATAACTAAAACAACTAGTGTAGACCACAACACACTACACATAGTGACTCTCAAGATATAGAGTGCAGCAAACATATTATTTTCACTTTCCACATACAACACCTAGAAAGACATGTAATAATTCTTCAAAGATAGTATTTAATACCTGGGATAGGGAACACCAGGAGAGTAGAGATAGTTCCTAAAATTTGGGTGCTTCCGATAATTTCAGAGGCAAGGCTTTTGCTCCCTGATATTGCTGCAGCAAAGGGTAGATGGTGGTGAATTTGAATGTGGTTTCTTCCTTAACTAAATAGGATTAACATTCGTCACTAGTTTATAACTCCAACACATTTTTTAATACTAATATGCTACACACACCTGGAGAGTAGTAACACAGAAATAAGCGAGACTCAAAGATATGAAATGTCTTAAGAAGATCTTTCTCCTGCAAAAACCACAGTAGGATGAGAAACCATCAAACTGAAAACAATTTAAGAAGATAAATGCATGGACGCAATATCTTTAAATAACTACGAAAATAATTCAGGGATGAATACTGGAATTCAAGATGCTCATAATCTTCCTTGGAAATTAGCGCCTGAGAAGAGATCCGACCAGGAGACGATGATTGAGAAGAGAAATAAGCGTCATAATATATGTTTACAACGACCTCATATTTTGACAGTATTAGATCTTTTTTGAGGAAACAGTATTGCATTTTTTAAATGCAACGGCAAGAAATTGCAAGAATGCCTTTACATAATAAGATCATGCATGAGTCACTTGCTAATGCAAAATTAACTAATGTGCTTCTTCCCTGAAGATACGATAAACATCAATGACCAAAAATGAAACTCTGATAGTTTCTTTTATAAATTCCGGGGGTAAAAAAGCACAAACAAACACACAATCAAAGATGAGGACAACTTTCTCAAAAGTGCATCTCAATTGCAAAGTTTAATATGAAGAGCTTTATTTTTGAAGAGTTTGAGCAATATAAGTTGAATCAATGGAAAAACTTAGTATGGATGTTGATTTCTTGTTTTTTTTCCTTTTGTTGAAGGTCATTGTGGGAATGAGGTGATGAATATTGTAAACCAGCAAGGCAGATCTTGGGATAGGCAAAGAGAAATTTCTCATCAATACCAACATTCTAATTCATTAATGATGATGAATAGTATGCAACAAGAGTCACAATATGTCTTGCAGTTTCCTTATGTTACAACAACAGGAACAACACAAATTTCTTCATCATCATCATCACACTCAGCAGCAGCAGCAGAACAAGGACTAGTAAAAGAGGACAGAAGAAGCAACAACAGTGATAATACCACAATTGCACCACCATTTATAGACTTTCTTGGAGTAGGAGCCACTTGAATAATTGAAATTTTTTTCATGAAAATCATCAAGAATTACCCTCCACCCCCACCCCCAACCCCTCAACCCCAACCCCCTTTCCTCCTTTTGAGTCTTTCCAATGAAATGGTAACAGTATTAGTAAGCATGTAGCAAGTGTTTTAGTTTCATTCCTCTTATAATATGTCAATTTGTGACACTGAAATATCAAAAGGATAAAAACTCCACTTTGCATAAACTGTTAACAAGAAAGTGTTGTCACTTCTTTGCCTTTTAGTATATGTTTTAGTAGTGAGATCAAATAGTGTGTGACCACAGTAAAGTTCATAATTTTTTGGGCATGGGAAGTAGGACTAGCAAAAATTAAAGGTGAAGGGGAGGGTGGGGACAAAGCAAGAAAAGTGGGGATATTGAAAACATCCTTTTCTCATGAGCCTGCAAAAAAAGAGGCAGAAATTCAGGGGTTTGGAACTGTTCCAACAGTTCAATACAAGACAATTCCTGGTGAAGAAATTGTCTTTCCAAATTACACAACTTTGACATACTTATTATTGAAACATGTAACTAAAAAAATAGGAAAGTAAGAATATATATATATTTTTTCACTTAAAATGTTAATTAACATCACTAAATCAAACACCAAGAAACTAAAGCAAAAGTTCCCTTAAAAGCTATTATGGAAAATTCAAATTTTCATTATTTAGATAATAAGTCAAATCAGGTTTCAAAATAATCAAGTTACAAAGAAGAACTTTGATATTGGAAGATTTAAAAGTCAATCCAGTATAATCAATCCATGGACAACCAAGTTTTTCATTTTCCTTTTAAATTAAGTCGAATTATACATCAAAGTTCCTCTTGACTGGAACTAAGGAACAAGTGTATTTACAGAGTAATACATATCTTCCTCATGCTAAAAACTTGCAGTAAAATAGACAAAATAAGTAGTCATTAGTTATTTTTCACGACTACACCTTACTGTGGACATACATCTTCATCCAGCAACAACAATAAACACCTGTGGTTTCAACCATGTAGACAGAACAACAAAATACTTACACCAATGCCAAAAGTCTTCTAAAAAATTTCATTATTAGAAGCAATTTAACCTAAGGAGCAGCTCATATACCCCCACCCCACCCCAAAAGAACCCACTAGAGTTCTTCCAGTCTATCACTGAGACTGATTTCACATTAAAAAAAACTGATTTCACATTCAAAAAGTGCAATACAGATTCATAAGTATTAAAATCTAGGATAAAGCACTCCTCTTTCTCAAATTAAATTAACACAAAATCGTCATTCCAAACTCTGTTTAACCCAAAGAAATCGAATAAAAAAATAACACAAAATCGTCATTCCAAACCCAAAATCGGGTAAAAGCTGAAACAAATCAAAGAAATTTAGGGTTTTTGGGTTTTAAGTGAAGAGAGAAGAGACTGAAAAAGAAATTTTACAGGAATTTCGAGAAGGGGTTTGAAGAAGACAACTATTGAGTAAGCGGACAACTACTTTGAAGAAGAAAATGATTTAAGAGTACCTTCTACCAACTTCTGGCAATTTCTTTGAAGAAGAACACGATTTAGTAGTAGCTTCGACCAATTTTGAAGAAGAAACCTCAATGCATGCGCACTGGAGCAGCTTCGATCAATTTTGAAGTGAGCTTTCGCACTGGAGCTTTCGCACTGGAGAAGAAGAAGAAAAGTGAAAATGTTTCGCACTGGAGCAGCTTCGATCGAGAAGGAGCAGCTTCCGCACTGTTGAGTCTGCTGGAGCGCAAGTGAGGGAAGCACGGAGAAGAAGAATCGTGAGGGAGAAGAAGACTGAAAGAGAGTGTATATTTTGTTTCTGGAAACAAAATATAATAAAGAGAGTGTATATTTTGTTTCATTTTTTTAATTAAAAAAGAAATATAATAAAGGGATTGTATATTAATTGGTGGAGGGAGTATAAATTAATTGGCGGAATAATGAAAATTGTGGAGGGAATTAAATAGCCGTAGCCATAGAAAGAGAACCGTTGCCATAAAGATTTATGGCAACGGTTCTACCAACCCGTTGCTATAGAACCCCTATGGCAACGGTTATCTGAATAATTGCAACGGTTGTTTGGTACAAACCAATATACTTTATGCAACGCCTATAACCGTTGCCATAGGGGTTCTATAGCAACGGTTTTCTAACCGTCGCCATAAATACCGTTACCATAGACCTAATTTCCAGTAGTGACCGTTTAAACCTTTTCAGGTAAGGAACGAATCAAAATCATATCCGCTCACCCAATATGGAGTTAGTAGTCACTAAGTCCGCCATTGTTTCAGGGACTTCTAATCAAGAGGGAACCATAGTATATGTGATGGTTCTAAGCCTCACCTACGTTTGGCGATGTAGTTTGACAAGTTTAAGTCGAACTAACTCTCACTCTTTCGGTGCTCGAAACTCCTCCCGTGACTCAATGCTTATACAACCATCAATCCAATCAAACCAATCAACTCATAGGGACATGGGCCCTATTATCAATCAATGTCTCATAGGGGTTTTAGCCTTCTCATCGATCAACATCTCATAGATTCTTTAGCCCTCTCATCAATCAACATCCCATAGGGTCTTTAGCCCTCTCATCAATCAATCTCAATCGCAGACTCAAGATTCAGAACAATCATTAAGAAACAATCGAATAGACACATCGATAGAGTTCATTTATAGAGAGTCGTAAGACAAAACAAATTCTATCAACTCATCATCATTTTGTCATCACAATCAACAATCTCAACTGAAGGCTCTAGACTCAATTCTCAAGTTCATTATGCATGCTTTTCAAACTAGTCATGTAGGGTTATGCAAATTCTCATGGAAATGTTCAATTTAAGAAAACAAATAGTATGATGATTATCAACACAAAAAACATGTAAATTTAAATGAATTTTCAAGAAAAAATCATCAAGGATCATGCATGTAGACTCTTGGAACCATCAATGAATCTATGACCATCTATGGGGCACATGAGAGAACAATCCCATGCTTTTAGTTTAGCCTTACATACATGAGATGAAGCTATCAATCAAGCACATCAAGGAATTCTTCTCGAACCTCTCAAACTCAAGCTCTTTCCTCAAGCCCTAGCCTTGTTAGAATGTTCGAATAGGACTTAAAAAGGGGGTTTTAGACCCTCTTTACGTCAAAACGACCTTATTAGATCGTGTATGGAGTTTAGGAGAGGTTGGGAATCGACCAGAATGCCCCTCGAAATAATTTAGAAGTTTTCAACTTGGAGAAGACCCAGTCCGCGATGCGGATTGGTCGCGCACAGTGTATTTTTAGAAAAAGTTTCTGAACGAGTTTCCTTAATTTCGTCAAAAATTTTCAGAAAAATATAAGTGCTGGTCCGTGATGGAGGCGCGATGTGCTCCTGTAGCGCACCAACTCTATTTTGCGCTTCGGATAAAAAATTATCTTTTGATCGGGTCGCTCTAAAAATCGAGCGAGACCATTTTCCCACTCAATATTTTGTGATGATCACAAATCTGGCCTTGGATTTTTCATACGAGCATTGAAAGATGCGTTACGTGCATACCCTCCCTCTAGGGGTATATTGGTAATTTTATTGAGCGTTACATCATTGTTAGCACCTAATTTTTTTACCAAACTTAAGTTATTTACTTTTTAGTATTTAAATATTTTTTTGAATCTAAATTAGATATTTTTATTTTTATCTTATTTAGAATAACTTGAAAACAACAAAAATAGAGTCATATAATGTAAGTTTTGTTTTAAAGAAGAGAAAATTTATAAAAATATACATTTTTTTTTAATCTTGATTCTAATAAATAATCCAGTATTATTAGTATTTTCTTGATTATATCTTAGTTTTATCTAGTTAACTTTTCTATTTATATTTTGATTTGAAATAGTTTTCTAACATTTTTATTTTTTCTTTCTTTCTTTAGTTTTCAAAATAAAAATGAAATAAAAAGGAAAATTTAAATAATCCTAAAAACTACCCATTAATTCCAACTCCTCTCCACTCACCAAAACTACCCCACAATGCCCCCACAAAAAACTCACTACTCCCTCACATTTTTAACATACACGACACAAACACAAGAATTTTTATCCATCTTTTTCTTTCTTCACATTCTACAAAGACACAAAACACAAAAACCATCTACTACTTTTCTTCTTTTACACACACATCTTAAACACTTTTAGGAAAAATCTTAGCAAGGAAATTGCACAAGAAACACATACACACAAAAAAAAAAAAAAAACTCTCAACAACACAATTGGAGAAAAACAAAAGTTGAGTTTAAGGTTTGCTTATGGAGTTTCAGATTCGTGGTTCCTATTGCAGTCTACTTTTTTTTGTAAATTATTCATCACAAGAGGTAATACTTATTTCTTTTGTCCACTTTAATATGATCATAATACATTAAAGTTGTCAAATTTTGTATGTTTATGACTCATTAATATTCTGACATTGTGTTCAAATCTTTCATATCAACTTTTGTTTAGATTTTTTTTTTATTGTTAAATTTAGTGTAAAATTGTTAGATAGTTTATTTCATGTTGAGTAAATTATTTTCATTGTTAATTTTTTGTGGTTTTGTGTGTATTTTTTTATGATTTAGTAAAAATAAATGATGAAAATAATCAATGACTAATCATTATGTAAAATATTTGTTTCAATTAACATATGTTTTTCTTTTCATTTTAATGACTAAAATAAAGAAAAGAAAAGATTAGTAATAATTCTCAACATATTCATACTACTGTTGCATGTACAAAATTTGTATGAAAATATATTTTGTGTTTCTCATAAATTTGTATTCATTTTTTTTTTAAACATAAACAAAATTTGTAACTTTCTTTGCATCTCATTTGAGTAATTTGTTTTTCTTTTGAATACTATAAACAAGTTTATAGTGATCCATCAATTAATATGACTTTTTAAACTATACTTTTCATAAGTCATAATGATTAGAATAAATAAATAAATAAAATTTTTCGATCTTGTATTTAAGAGAATGATTAGGTGAATAAATAATTATAGGCAAATATTAGGACTCAAACTTTATTAAATAAACTTTCTTTCGAAAACTACAAAGCGATAATTAATTCGTGGCAAGATTGGAAAGCGCTGCTATCAATACACCACGAACCAATAAGATATGATAGTTTTTTTCCTTAAAATGAATTTCAGATAAGTTGAAGAAGGTAAGTAAATAAATTTTTGCAAAACCAAGAAATATAATGTTTTCAAAATTAGTTTAAGCCATACATAAATCAATAAAGCAACCATGCTAGAACCATGGGACTCGAGGGGTGCCTAGCACCTTCCTCTCGGTCAATAGAATTCCTTACCCGAATTTCTAGTTCGCAGACCAAAAAGAAAAATAATCATAAAAATAAAATAAAGAGGCATTTCCTTTTGATTAGGGATAAAAAAAATAATTAGGTGACTTAGAACACCAATACTCAATTCCAAGTGACGATTCTGAATAAATAAAATAATCTCTTTTCAAAATGTCACTTTAATTGGAGAAACTCTATTGTTCAACATCACGACGTGGGGGAAAAATAGGGGCATGACAGATGGCGACTCTGCTGGGAAAAATCAAAATTTGAGCTTGTCAATATTGACTTGTATATGGCTTGGTTATTTTGAATATTGTTTTCATTGATTTAATGTGATATTTGCCCGCTTATTTACTACATTGAAAATATTTGAACTGTAATATAACTGTCTTCTCTCCTGTACCCATCTGAGTCTTTTGAAAATTCACTTCATTCGGAGATGCAATCTACACTCTCGAAACTTTTTTTGAGATACCAGAGATGCGATTACGCTCCTGGGAAGGATTTTAGTTGCACAAATATTATGACGGAAAGGTCCAAACAATGAGGCCGGAAAGCCCTGCTACCAGTAAGTTGTTCCTTCCCGACTCGAGTTGTCCATTCGTTTTACACCCGGTCTAGACACCAATTCATTAAGACATAAAATCTAGTTGAACTAGCCTCATACAATGATTGTTTCTAATAGGGTACGTTTATTTGCATCATGAGCATTTAAATTAATGGGACCCAATACTAGAGTCAAGTCCATATGAAACAGGACCCCTCGTTTGCAACCATCATGTGCATTCTTTGTGCTACTCATCACATTATAATGTCGACTGCCATAAGACGAATTAGTTAAAAAAAGTCATTTTATCTTTTTTAGATTTAATCAATTGTACTACTCCTTTATCAAAATTTTATTTTATTTTCCTATCCCAAGGCATTTCTAAAAAAAAAAAAGAAATTATTACAATAGAAAAAATTAATTATTTTTCTTGAAAAAAATCATTTACTACTAATTTTTTTTTAAAAAAAAATTGTTTAAAAAGGTCGAACTACCACACTTGATTCTTATCTCGATAAGATACGTAGGCAGCCCTTCTTGGATTCAGTGATCTTTATTGATAAAATTGCAAAAAAAAAAAAAAGAGAATATATTTCTTATTAGATGTAAAAATTACATTTTTTTTCTTATTCATAAAAGCAAAAGAAAATATTTATTTCTTATTCAAAAAATAAACACGAATATTTCTTTGATTTGAGAACTACGCTCACCTGATTCTCATCTAAATGAGCTACGTAGGCAACCCTCCTCGGGTCCGATGATTCTTCTTCAAAAAATAAAAGAAAATAATAAAAAAGAAATTCGTATTAAGAAAAATCATTAATCTTTATTCCGAAAATAAAATTCAAAAAGAAAGATTTTGTTTCTCTATTCATAAAAGCTGAACAAAAAAAAAAGAGGTTTTACTTATTCAAAAGGAAAAAATAGAACTTTTTATGTATATATTTTCAAGAACTACACACACCTGATTCTCACCTTGATGAGATACGTAGGCAACCCTTTCAGGTTCGGTGATTCTTATTTTAAAAAAAATAATAATAACAATTCTTTATCAAAAAAATAACAAAACAAATTTTTCTCTTTAAAAAAAGGATCCTCATTCAAGAAATTTTAAAAAGGAAGAACTTATTTCTTTTGTAGAAAAGAAAAATATTTTTGTATTTTTATTCAAAAATAAATTAAATTTTTTTTTTATCTCTCTTCAAAATAAATATACTACAAATAAAAAGATACTTCTTGTCTTGATTGGTACCAACCTACTTAGAAGTGTGCATGAAAAAGTGTTAACTATTTGAAATAATAGAGTGAACCAACTTTGTTATGACCCATATAGATTCTTTTGATACTTCTTGATTATACTTATGTCACACTTGGAAATTCTTTTGCTCAAAGTTAAGGGCTAAAAAATTTCGACCTCATTGATTCATGTGCATTGTGTGGTGAGCTTTAGATATAAAGTTCAATGACATGACTTGTTGATCTAGAACATGACCCAAATGTTTGTTGAGGCGAAATTTTGAGCAACATCTAATTTGAAAAAGGATTATAGGCTTTCTTTGATTCAATAGTGTCTATAAGCCTACCAAATGATGTGTCATCCCTACTGTTTTCCTTTTTGAGCCTAAAATATTTTTTTGATAACCATATCTTAGTCCATATCCTTTTGAGTGCACAAACGCACCACTCTACTTTTCTCCCATCTCCAAGAATGCACGGACAAAATTTTGAGTCAGATGGCAAAGTGAAAGATGAAAAATATGGCAGTAAAAAAAAAACTCCAAAAGGAGAGAAACTCAAAAAAAAGAAAGTCCAAAAAGAAAAGATCAAATGTGAAAATGAAGAAAATAAATAGAGAGCATAGTCCAATGTTTGGGGAGAAAATAGTCGTTTTATCCAAAAAAATTATCTTACCCATTCCAAGCCTACATTTTAAGCCGAATACAAATCCTACTTGATTTCATTTTCGATGTTCTCACATTAGCAGATACTTACATGAGGGTCAAGTATATGGTATCACAATCTCATGCATTGAACATTTTTCTGAGTGTGAGTGACTCTCAAAATGTCCCACGATCTCAACTCTTCTATTTTGTGTAAACTAGGACCTTTTTTTCGATGAGGCACTTGAAACATGAGGACATGAATAATTTTAACTTCATATTTGATGCAAGATGAATAGATCTTGGTAATACTTAAGTATGCTTGAGATATCATTTGAAACTACAGAAATTACTTCAAAAGTTGGCCTCAAATATGCCAAGAAATACTCAAAGGTGATTTATATGCATAAGTCTAGTTGTTGGTACCATCTAAAGCCAAGATATGATCAATCAAAAATCAACCTCTTTCCATCTAACAATCTTTTCAAAAGATATTATCTTGCAAATATATATATATATATATATATATATATATTTGGTTCATATGAACTACGTTAGATCTGATTCTTGCTATGGTGAGATACGTAGGCAGTCCTACAAAAGGGCTCGTTCTCAAATAAAAAGAATATATTTTTTTCTCTCTCTCATATTTTTGAAAAAAAATCAAATTGGGGAATTTTGTTTTTTCTAAAAAAAGATAATAAAATAAAAAATAAATTCACCAATAAAAAGATTAAAAAAAAAGTTTCAAAATTTCTCAGTTTCAAAACTGGGGCATATTTTATTTTATCTTATTTTTAAAAATAAAAAAAAGTAAAATCAAATAAAAATAATTCATTCGCTTAGGGAGCGAATCCTCATAATATTCGCTTAGGGAGCGAACCCTCATAATATTCACTTAGGGAGCGGACCCTCATAATATTCGCTTAGGTAGCGGACCCTCATAATATTCGCTTAGGGAGCGGACACTCATAATATTCGCTTAGGGTGCGGACCCTCATAATACTCGGTTAGGGAGCTGTCACGCCCCGGGAGGGTACCCTAGGCGTGGCCGGCACTCAAAGACTATTGCTAGCCCCTAAGCAAACCACTTAGCCTCATCACATCGTTCATCTTAAACATAGCGGAAGGAAATTCGTAAACAACACTTTTAAAGTAGTGGGCCAATGGCCAAACCTCAAGCTGATCATCAAAACCAAACAAAGAAATATTGCTCAGTTATCAAAACATTCACCTTGACTACATCATTATGTCTACGAAGCCTCTAACATTATCTAAACCGTCTAAGAAGGGGACCATGACATGCCATGGCTACCCGACTCAATGAAATAATAGGATAGCACCAAATAAAGGTTTCCTCCGAAAACAGGGAGGCTCACCACAGTCAGAACTTTCAAACGCTTGGCTTCAACGGGGAGGCTGCTGAAGTCCTCTAGCTCCTGTATCTGCATCATAAAACGATGCAGCGCCAAATGACGTCAGTACGTGGAATGTACTGGCATGTAAAATAGCTGAATCACATCATTAGAATCATCCGAACATGACATACATCATCATGAGACTTTAACGTTTATATCAGGGAAACAATAACATTGACCTTTACATTAATATTGACCTTTACATTAACATTGACCTTAGAGTACTATTAGGGAAACCTTTTCTGAGGGACCTAACTGGGAGTTTCT
This sequence comes from Solanum rostratum, assembly GCA_029948455.1. Classification (NCBI taxonomy): domain Eukaryota; kingdom Viridiplantae; phylum Streptophyta; class Magnoliopsida; order Solanales; family Solanaceae; genus Solanum; species Solanum rostratum. The sequence goes on from CM057054.1 coordinate 43,915,803, forward strand.
TTAACCGACAACCATCACTTATGAGTCAGTGATGATATAACGAAGCGATGCCGTTGCCACATCCATCCATTACCCTGCCCAGGGTAAAGGACATAACATTAGTGGATCCACAAAACATAACATTAGACCTCATTTGGGACAAGATAAGAGCCATCCGCATTGCGGTTCAATCCTCTCTTCCTACGCGGGCCACGTAGTTAATGGACTCAAGTGGGACTCACTTTTGTCCATTTCGGTGCTCAATACTCCTCCCAGGACTCGACATGCTCATAAAACATCAACATCATTAGTCCCATAGGGACACGTTACATCATCATTAGTCCCCATAGGGGCATAATACATTATCAGTGGCATCAACATCCACTTGTCCCATAGGGACACATTACATCGCCATTAACATTAACATCGTCATCATCTCACCTTGTTAACCTTAGCATCATCATCATCATAGACTCTAGGAACACTAGATTAGGAGCTTTAACTCTCAACCTAGAGACAATTACACATTCTCATGCTCATCATTCATCAGTCATTATTTTATCATTACTCTAGGCTCTACACACACACCCATGTTCATCATGCATGCTTTTCTAGAATACAATAGATATAAGGTTTTCAACTAAATGCTTTTCATGAAAATAGTTTAAAAACATATGAGAGTTTTTATGACGATCATCATCAATGCATGAAATATATATGTATATGCATACAACAATGCCAATTACTCTCTACATCTATTAACTAATTCATACTTCAATTTGTTACCCTATCATCATGACATTAGGACATCCATACCTACATCATAGGGGCACATGGGAGGACATTCCCATGCTTTTAGAGTAGTCTTACATACCTGGAAAGAGTAGTCACACGAAACACTACAATCCCTTCTTGATCACCTCAACCTTCTTCAAGCCCTAGCCTTAGAAATCCTTAGGAGAACACTTCAATGGGGGGTTTTTGAACCCTTTTTCGTGTAAACCGACCTATATTGGTCATAGGGGTACGTTTGGGATAGATGGGAATGGACCATAATGCCCTTAGAAATTTTAAGAAATTAAATCCCGACCTGAAATAACACAGTCCGCGACGCGGACTGGTCGCGGACAGTGTGTTTTCGGAAATTTAACTCCGTCGAAATTTTTCAGAAAAACATAAGTGTGTCTCCGCGACAGGTCCGCGTCGCGGTTCCATCGCGGAGGCTCACTACTTTTCGTTTTGGAACAAAAAATTATTTTTCAACTCGGTTGCTCTAAAAATCGACCGAGACCTTTTCTCCACTCAATTTTCAGTGCTGATCATGAATCCACTCTTGGATTTTATATCCGAGCATCGGAAGACACGTTTCTCGCACACCTCTCCTTTAGGGGTATTTTGGTAATTTCGCGGGCGTTACATTATCTCCCCCTTGGGATCATTCGTCCTCGAATGATGAGTAGGAAAGTATTTTAGCACGAATAGGTTCACGACTCACCTCGACATTACTTCGATATCCTACTACCTTCACCTTTCATTGGCCTTTAAACTCATTTATTCAAACATCAACAATTTCACATGGAGTTCATGGAATATACATTAATTTACATCAAGTAAGAACGTTACCTTCAACACTTTTATCATCTACGGGCGCGAACAGGTGCGGGTACTTTGCTTTCATCTCTTTCTCAGCTTCCCATGTGGCTTCCTCAATGAATTGATTCCTCCACAGAACTTTGACAGAAGCTATCTCTTTATTCCTCAGTCTGCGCACTTATCGATCAAGGATTTGGACTGGGGTTTCCTCATAGGACAGGCTGTCCTTGATTCCTGTGCTCTCTACAGGCACCACCAAGGCAGGATCCCCCAAACATTTCTTCAACATCGAGACATGAAACACTGGATGAATCCCATCTAATTCAAAGGGTAATTCCAGCTCATAAGCAACCTTTCCAACCCTCCGCAAAATTTGATAAGGACCAATATAGCGAGGACTTAACTTTCCCCTTCTCCCAAACCTCATGAAACCCTTCATGGGTGATACCTTCAGATAAACCCAGTCATTCACCTCAAACTCTAAATCCCTTCTCCTTACATCTGTATACGACTTCTGGCGGCTCTGGGCAGTCTTTAATCTCTCTCGTATAGTCTTCACCTTTTCCATGGACTGGTGGACAAGGTCCGGCCCGATCAGCTCGGCCTCTTCAACCTCGAACCACCCAATGGGAGATCTACATCTTCTCCCATACAAGGCCTCATAAGGGGTCATTTGAATACTCGCATGATAACTGTTGTTATATGCGAATTCAATCAGGGGTAAATGGTCGTCCCAGTTTCCTTTGAAATCAAGAACGCATGCTCTCAACATATCTTCTAACGTCTGGATAGTGCGCTCTGCCTGACCATCCGTCTGTGGATGAAATGTTGTGCTCAGGTTCACCTTGGTACCCAGCCCTTTCTGGAAAGACTTCCAGAAGTGAGAGGTAAATTGGGCTCCTCTGTCTGAAATGATGGAAAAGAGAACTCCATGCAACTTCACAATCTCCTGAATATACATTTTGACATAATCCTCGGCAGTGTCAGTCGTCTTGACTGCTAAGAAATGCACTGATTTTGTCATTCTGTCTACAATCACCCATATGGAATCATGTTGTCTCCGGGATTTCGGTAAGCCCGTGACGAAGTCCATATTCACCATCTCCCACTTCCATTCAGGAATTTCAAAATTCTGGGGCAGAACATTTGGCCTTTGGTGCTCAACCTTGACTTGCTGGCAGTTGGGGCATCTGGAAACGAATCCTGCGATATCCCTCTTCATTCCACTCCACCAATAGACCTCTCTCAAGTCATGATACATCTTGGTGGAACTCGGATGGATGGAGTATTTAGCATTATGGGCCTCAGCCAAAATCCTTTCTCGGACACCATCAACATCAGGGACATATAGTCTGTTCTGGTACCTCAGTACCCCATCTCCCCCTTTAGAGAAGACCATCACTTTTTGCTTCTGAACATCCTCTTTTAGTTGGAGTATAATGGGATCTCGATCCTGCTTCTCTTTAACTTCAGTCACCAAGGATGATGAAGACCCATTTTGAACACTAACTCCTCTTTCGTCATTCTCTTCAAGTTGGACCCCCAATCGGGCCAACTTTTGCACATCTTTCATCCGTTCTCTCTTTTCTTCCTCAACATGGGCCGTGCTACCCATAGACAACCTACTAAGAGCATCAGCAACAACGTTAGCTTTACCTGGGTGGTACATGACGCTCATGTCATAGTCCTTGAGCAACTCTAACCATCTCCTCTGTCGCAGATTGAGCTCCCTTTGGCTGAATACATACTGCAAGCTCTTGTGGTCTGTGAACACATCCACATGCACTCCATACAAGTAGTGGCGCCAAATTTTTAAGTGCGAACACAACGACTGCCAACTCAAGATCATGGGTCGGATAGTTCCTTTCATGAACCTTAAGCTGTCTGGAAGCATAGGCTATCACCTTTCCTCTTTGCATTAACACGCATCCCAACCCAACTCTAGATGCGTCACAGTATATCACGAAGTCGTCCGTCCCATCAGGCAAGGTCAAGACAGGTGCAGTGGTCAACCTGGTCTTTAACTCCTAGAAGCTTTTCTCACATTCGTCAGACCACTGGAACTTTGCCCTTTTCTGGGTCAGTTTGGTCAATGGTGCAGATAGGGAAGAAAACCCCTCCACAAACCTTCGGTAGTAGCCTGCCAACCCCAAAAAGCTTCTTATGTCAGTCGGAGAGGTTGGCCTTGGCTAGCTTGCCACCGCCTCAATCTTCTGGCTATCAACTCGAATACCATCACCCGAAACCACATGGCCTAGGAAAGCCACTGACTTAAGCCAAAAACTCACATTTGGAGAACTTTGCATACAACTCATGGTCCTTAAGAGTTTGAAGGACAACTCTGAGATGCTTAGCATGCTCTTCCTCATTCCTCGAATATACCAAAATATCATCAATGAAGACGATTACAAACATATCCAAGTAGGGTCTGAACACCCTATTCATCAAGTCCATAAAGGCTGCTGGTGCATTTGTCAACCCAAAGGACATCACTAAAAATTCAAAGTGACCATATCTTCACCTGAAAGCTGTCTTTGGGATATCACACTCCCTCACCTTTAACTGGTGGTAACCCGATCTGAGGTCTATCTTTGAAAAACATGAGGCACCCTGAAGTTGGTCGAACAAGTCGTCAATCCTAGGAAGAGGATATTTGTTCTTGACTGTGACCTTGTTCAATTGCCTATAATCTATACACATTCGAAGCGACCCATCCTTCTTTCGCACAAACAAAACTGGAGCACCCCACGGAGAAACACTGGGTCTAATAAAACCTTTCTCTAACAGGTCTTTCAACTGTTCTTTCAACTCTTTCAATTCAGCGGGGGCTATCCTATATGGTGGAATTGAAATAGGCTGCGTATCGGGGAGTACATCAATACCGAAGTCGATCTTCCTATCAGGAGGGACTCCTGGTAAATCCTCAGGGAACACTTCAGGGAACTCATTAACAACTGAGACCGACTCAAGAGTAGGGGTCTCGACATTATCAGCTTTAACTCTTACTAGGTGATAGATACACCCCTTAGAGATCAACCTCCTTGCCCTCAGGTAAGAAATAATCATACCTTTGGGTGCAACATAACCTCCCTTCCATTCTAAGACCGGTTCATTTGGGAATTGAAACTTAACCACTCAGGTTCTACAATCTATGGATGCATGGCAAGCGTGAAGCCAATCCATCCCAATGATCACATCGAAATCCACCATCTCTAATTCTACCGAATCAGCCAATATATCCCTATGATAAATAGATACCACACAGCTCCTATAGACCCTCTTAGCCATAATAGACTCTCCAGTAGGAGTCGAAACAAAGTAAGGCTCATATAGACGTTCTGGGATGACCTCAAACTTATTAGCCACATAGGGCATCACAAAAGATAATGTGGCACCTGGATCAAGTAATACATAACAGTTATAAGAAAAAACTCAGTATACCCGTAACAACATCTGGGGCAGCCTATTGATCCTGCCGATTTCCTATAGCATACAGGCGGTTCGCTCCGCTTCCGACATTCGCAGTAGTAGCCCTCTGTTGACTGCCCGTAGGGGGCGCTGTAGATGATTGGGCTCTATTTCCTATGTCATTACCCCTCTGGCTCCTCATAGGACACTCGCCTGGAAATGGCCAGGCTGTCCACAAGAATATCATAGATTGGTGCCTTCCCGGCATGCACCAAGATGCTGTTTGCCACATCTGTCACAAGTTACTCTTCCTCTCGGACCTTGGGCAACACTAGCCTGGGACTGAGATACCTGTGCTCTGAAGTCCTGGTGACCCTGGGTCTTCTGATCATGCCTGTGCTGCTGAGAAGGTGTATTCGCCATTGGTGTTGCATGGCGAGGAGGCTTCCTCTGAAAGAAGTTCCTGTTACCCTTGTCCTGCTTCTGCTGGTTTTGCTCCTGGCCCGCAGCTTTGGCTTTCTTGCTCTGCTGCTCCTCCCTGTCCCTTTTCTTGTCCTCTTCGGTCTGTTGAGCATAGACCATCAGCCTGGAAATATCCATGTCTGGAATCAGCAGTGCTGCCTTGCACTCTCTCTTCACATGTCTGCCCAGCCCAGACACAAATTTTCTCATCCTGGCCCTCATATCAAGGACCATCTCCGGAGCATATCTTGATAGTTGGGTAAACTTTAGGCTATACTCCTTGGCAGTCATACCCTCCTGTTTTAAGTTCACAAACTCCTCAACCTTGGCCTCCCTTAACTCCTGGGGAAAGAATTGATCGAGAAAAGCATTCTCGAACTCTTCCCACTCAGCTGGTTCAGCACTCTCACCTCTGCCATCCTCCCATTGGTTGTACCAAATGTTGGCAACATCCTTAAGCTGATATGAGACCAGCTCAACTCCTTCAACCTCACTTGCATGCATCGCCCTTAGGATCTTGCGCATCTCATCAATAAAGTTCTGCGGATCCTCCTCAACCTTAGAACCCGTATAGACTGGCGGGTTCATCCTCAAGAAATCCCTGAGCCTGAACGCAGCAGTTGGCTCTTGGGAACTGGAGCTTGGGGCCTGGGGACCACGACTGCTACTTTGCGAGGCCACCAACTGGGTGAGCATGGAAATGGCTACCCTGAAGTCTGCCTCTGAAGTGGGGGCTGACTGAGCTGGAGGTGCTGGTGGAGCCTCAGTAGCTCTAGCAGGTCATCCTTGCCTAACGTTCTGGCAAGGGGTCCTCAGTACTTGGGACGGGACCGTCTCTTTGGGCAGCAGTGCGTTTTGGAGGCATTACTAGCAAACGCGTAACACACGAATTAAAGGGGTTTACTTAAAGTCAAGCTCTAACGCACGACTCAGAATATCAAAGAAGTGGAACCATTTCCTAATGCCCTATAGCATCCTGTTTATGAAGTGTGGTGCACAACACACGCATAAACGAGACTCTACTAGACACGGCTTCGTAGACTCCCTAGGACTCTTGAACTTTGTGCTCTAATACCAAGTTTGTCACGCCCCGGGAGGGTACCCTAGGCATGGCCGGCACTCAGAGACTATTGCTAGCCCCCAAACGAACCACTTAGCCTCATCACATTGTTCATCTTAAACATAGCGGAAGGAAATTCGTAAACAACACTTTTAAAGTAGTGGGCCAATGGCCAAACCTCAAGCTGATCATCAAAACCAAACAAAGAAATATTGCTCAGTTATCAAAACATTCACCTTGACTACATCATTATGTCTACGAAGCCTCTAACATTATCTAAACCGTCTAAGAAGGAGACCATGACATGCCATGGCTACCCGACTCAATGAAATAATAGGATAGCACCAAATAAAGGTTTCCTCCGAAAACAGGGAGGCTCACCACAGTCAAAACTTTCAAACGCTTGGCTTCAACGGGGCGGCTGCTGAAGTCCTCTAGCTCCTGTATCTGCATCATAAAATGATGCAGCGCCAAATGACGTCAGTACGTGGAATGTACTGGCATGTAAAATAGCTGAATCACATCATTAGAATCATCCGAACATAACGTACATCATCATGAGACTTTAACGTTTATATCAGGGAAACAATAACATTGACCTTTACATTAACATTGACCTTTACATTAACATTGACCTTAGAGTACTATTAGGGAAACCTTTTCTGAGGGACCTAATTGGGAGTTTCTTTAACCGACAACCATCACTTATGAGCCAGTGATGATACAACGAAGCGATGCCGTTGCCACATCCATCCATTACCCTGCCCAGGGTAAAGGACATAACATTAGTGGATCCACAAAACATAACATTAGTCCTCATTTGGGACAAGATAGGAGCCATCCGCATTGCGGTTCAATCCTCTCTTCCTACGCGGGCCACATAGTTAATGGACTCAAGTGGGACTCACTTTTGTCCATTTCGGTGCTCAATACTCCTCCCAGGACTCAACATGCTCATAAAGCATCAACATCATTAGTCCCATAGGGACACGTTACATCATCATTAGTCCCCATAGGGGTATAATACATTATCACTGGCATCAACATCCACTTGTCCCATAGGGACACATTACATCGCCATTAACATTAACATCGTCATCATCTCACCTTGTTAACCTTAGCATCATCATCATCATAGACTCTAGGAACACTAGATTAGGAGCATTAACTCTCAACCTAGAGACAATTATACATTCTCATGCTCATCATTCATCAGTCATTATTTTATCATTACTCTAGGCTCTACACACACACTCCCATGTTCATCATGCATGCTTTTCTAGAATACAATAGATATAAGGTTTTCAACTAAATGCTTTTCATGAAAATAGTTTAAAAACACATGAGGGTTTTTATGACGATCATCATCAATGGATGAACTATATATGTATATTCATACAACAATGCCAATTACTCTCTACATCGTATTAACTAATTCATACTTCAATTTGTTACCCTATCATCATGACATTAGGACATCCATACCTACATCATAGGGGAACATGGGAGGACATTCCCATGCTTTCAGAGTAGCCTTACATACCTGGAAAGAGTAGTCACACGAAATACTACAATCCCTTCTTGATCACCTCAACCTTCTTCAAGCCCTAGCCTTAGAAATCCTTAGGAGAACACTTCAATAGGGGATTTTTGAACCCTTTTTCGTGTAAACCGACCTATATTGGTCATACGGGTACGTTTGGGATAGGTGGGAATGAACCATAATGCCCTTAGAAATTTTAAGAAATTAAATCCCGACCTGAAATAACACAGTTTGCGACGCGGACTGGTCGCGGACAGTGTGTTTTCGGAAATTCAACTTTGTCGAAATTTTTCAGAAAAAACATAAGTGTGTTTCCGCGACAGGTCCGCGTCGCGGTTCCATCGCAAAGGCTCACTGTTTTTCGTTTTGGAATGAAAAATTATTTTTCGACTCGATTGCTCTAAAAATCGACCGAGACCTTACCCCCACTCAATTTTCAGTGCTGATCATGAATCCGCTCTCGGATTTTAGATCCGAGCATCGGAAGACACGTTTCTCGCACACCTCTTCTTTAGGGTTATTTTGGTAATTTCGCGAGCGTTACAGGAGCGAACCCTCATAATATTCGTTTAGGGAGCGAACCCTCATAATATTCAGGGCACGAACCCTCATAATATTCGCTTAGAACACAAACCCTTATAATATTCACTTAGGGAGCAAACCCTCATAATATTCGCTTAGGGAGCGGACCCTCATAATATTCGCTTAGGGAGTGAACCCTCATAATTTTCGCTTAGGGAGCGGACCCTCATAATTTTTGCTTAGGGAGCGAACCTTCATAATATTCTCTTAGGGAGCGGACCCTCATAATATTCGCTTAGGGAACGGACCCTCATAATATTCGCTTAGGGAGCGGACCCTCATAATATTCGCTTAGGGAGCGGACCCTCATAATATTCACTTAGGGAACGAACCCTCATAATATTCACTTAGGGAGCGGGCCCTCATAATATTCGTTTAGGGCACGAACCCTCATAATATTCGTTCATATCTTCATAGTGCATGATAGGCCCCAATTTTGTTTTCCATAAAGCATAAAATCTAATTTCATTCAATAATGGAGTATTTGTTTTTTTCCTTATTTTAATCATTTTATTATTTTTATTTAATATTATGTTCAAGTCAAGCAAAATAACCTACAAAATATTTCTTAGCACAAACTGCGCAGAAAAAATTTGTTTTGTTTTTTTTTCTTTGATTGCAGACAGGTCCCTCTGCGACCACAAATTTGGACTTCAATAATGGAGTAAAATTTGTCCAATCTGATAAGTGAAAATGACATTAAGAGTCAGTTCGAACCCGTTATAGCAACTCAATATTTGAAGATTCAACTTCCCAACTTCAATTCAAGAAACAAGTGTTCAAGAATAGTCTACTAACTTTCCTTTGGAGAAGCATCGGCAACTCAATAGAGATTTCAAGTTCAAGCCTCAAACTCAAACTTCGAGCTTAGATTTCGAGATCAAGGTGCTCACAAGAAGAAGGCGAGGTGATAACTAAAGATGCAAAGAAGGACTTGAACAAAAAAGAGGGCCAAGACAAGTAGAATAGACAAGATCTTGTATAGTTTCCTTTCAGTTTTATTATCTTCAATGTAACAATAGGAGCCACGGACAGAGATCTCGACAGGGCAAGACTCAACTCTCTAATCCATCCATCCATCCATCATTGCACCTATTTGAACTACACGTGATCTGATTCTCTTATAACCCGAGATATGTAGGCTGCCCAAAGCCAGGATTCGGTCACTCTTGCTTACTCTTTATTTTTTCCCTACCTTTTAATAATGGTTAGGCAAAAATTAGGCCCTTTCATTTCTTTGCTTGAAAACTCTTCATGTTCTCAAGCAAAAAGGGGCATCCTGCTAGCGCGTAATTTTTTACCAAACTTAAGTTATTTACATTTTAGTATTTAAATATTTTTTTGAATCTAAATTAGATATTTTTATTTTTATCTTATTTAGAATAACTTGAAAACAACAAAAATAGAGGCATATTTTAATGTAAGTTTTGTTTTAAAGAATAGAAAATTCATAAAAATATATGTTTTTCTTTTAATTTTGATTCTAATAAATAATCCAGTATTGTTAGTATTTTCTTGATTATATCTTAGTTTTAGCTAGTTAACTTTTCTTTTTATTTTTTAATTTGAAATAATTTTCTAACATTTTTATTTTTTCTTTCTTTCTTTAGTTTTCAAAATAAAAATGAAATAAAAAGGAAAATTAAAATAATCCTAAAAACTACCCATTAATTCCAACTCCTCCCCCACTCACCAAAACTATCCCACAATGCCCCCACAAAAAACTCACTACTCCCTCACATTTTTAACATACATGACACAAAAACAAGAATTTTTATCCATCTTTTTCTTTCTTCACATTTTACAAAGACACAAAACACAAAAACCATCTACTGCTTTTCTTCTTTTACACACACATCTTAAACACTTTTAGGAAAAATCTTAGCAAGGAAATTGCACAAGAAACACAGCAAAAAAAAAAAAAATCTCAACAAAAACCTTTTGGAGATTCATTTCGTGGTTCCTATTGCAGTCTACTTTTTTTTTTGGTAAATTATTCATCACAAGAGGTAACACTTATTTCTCTTGTGCACTTTAATATGATCATAATACATTAAAGTTGTCAAATTTTGTATGTTTATGACTCGTTAATATTCTTTGACATTGTGTTCAAATCTTTCATGTCAACTTTTATTTAGATTTTTTTTATTGTTAAATTTAGTGTAAAATTGTTAGATAGCTTATTTAATATTGAGTAAATTATTTTCATTGTTAATTTTTTGTGATTTTGTGTGTATTTTTTATGATTTAGTAAAAATAAATGATGAAAATAATCAATGACTAATCATTATGTAAAATATTTGTTTCAATTAACATATGTTTTTCTTTTCATTTTAATGACTAAAATAAAGAAAAGAAAAGATTAGTCATAATTCTCAACATATTCATACTACTGTTGCATATACAAAATTTTGTATGAAAATATATTTTGTGTTTCTAATAAATTTGTGTTCATTTTTTTTAAAAAAAAATAAACAAAATTTGTAACTTTCTTTGCATTTCATTTGAGTAATTTGTCTTTCTTTTGAATACTATAAACAAGTTTATAGTGATCCATCAATTAATATGAATTTTTAAACTATACTTTTCATAAGTCATAATGACTAGAATAAACGAATAAATAAAATTTTTGGATCTTGTATTTAGGAGAATGATTAGGTGAATAAATAATGATAGGCAAATATTAGGACTCAAACTTTATTAAATAAACTTTCTTTCGAAAACTACAAAGTGATAATTAATTCGTGGCAAGATTGGAAAGCGCTGCTATCAATACACCACGAACCAATAAAATATGATAGTTGTTTTTCTATAAAATGAATTTCAGATAAATTGAAGAAGGTAAGTAAATAAATTTTTGCAAAACCAAGAAATATAATGTTTTCAAAATTAGTTTAAGCCATACATAAATCAATAAAGCAACCATGCTAGAACCAAGGGACTCGAGGGGTGCCTAACACCTTCCTCTCGGCCAATAGAATTCCTTACCCGAATTTCTAGTTCGCAGACCAAAAAGAAAAATAATCATAAAAATAAAATAAAGAGTCATTTCCTTTTGATTAGGGATAAAAAAATTAGGTGACTTGGAACACCAAAACTCAATTCCACATGGCGATTCCGAATAAATAAACTAATCCCTTTTCAAAATGTCACTTTAATTAGAGAAACTCTATTGTTCAACACCACGCGCGGGGGAAAAATAGGGGTGTGATAATCATCTCCCGCTTGGGATCATTCATCCTCGAATGATGAGTAAGGGTGGATATCAGGGCACGGATAGACTCAAGACTCATCAACAATCAACTCAATCAATCAAACTCTCGACTTAAGAATAGAAAGTCACATGAATAATAGATCAATAAATTTAGTGAAGGGTAAGGAATATACCTTCAATACTCTCATCATTTGGCACGAATAGGTGCGGATATTCGCCCTTCATCTCTTCCTCAGCTTCCCATGTGGCTTCCTCAACAACTTGATTCCTCCAAAGGACTTTGACTGAGACTATCTCTTTGTTCCTCAACTTACGAATCTAGCGATCAAGGATTTTTTGAACCGGAACCTATTCGTAAGATAGACTATCTTTCACACTAATGCTATCAATAGGGATCACCAAGGTAGGATCTCCCAAGAATTTCTTCAACATCGACACAAGGAATACCGGATAAACTCCCTCTAACTCAGAAGGCAACTCTAACTCATAAGAAACCTTCCCAATCCTCTTTACAATCTGATATGGTCCGACGTAGCGTAGACTCAACTTCCTTTTCCTCCCAAATCTTAGGACTCCCTTTATAGGTGACACTTTCAAACCCAATCATCTAACTCAAACTCCAAGTCTTTTCTCCTCACGTTAGTATACGATTTTTGGCGACTCTGGGCAGTCTTTAACCTCTCTCTAATGACCTTGACCTTCTCCATCGATTGGTGGACAAGATCAAGCCCAATCAACTCCACTTCTCCAACCTCAAACCACCCAATTGGTGATCTACATCTCCTCCATACAAGGCTTCGTAGGGAGCCATTTGAGTGCTTGCATGATAACTATTGTTGTATGCGAATTCAATCAATGGCAGGTGATCATCCCAGTTCCCCTCGAAATCAAGAACATAAGCTCTCAACTTTTCCTCTAATCTTTGAATTGTGCGCTCTGCCTAGCCATCTGTCTTTGGATGAAAGGATGTGCTCAGGTTCACCGTAGTACCTAATCCTTTTTGGAACGATATCCAAAATTGGGAGGTAAATTGATCTCATCTATCTGAGATAATGGACAAGGGAATCCCATGTAACCTCACAATCTCATTAATATACAACTTGGCGTACTCCTCTGCAGTATTTGTTATCTTAACTGCCAAGAAGTGAGCTGATTTAGTCATCCTATCCATAATCACCCATATCAAATCATGTTGCTTTCGAGACCTTGGTAGACCAGTAATAAAGTCCGTATTAAGTCGAATGACTTATGCCTCGGTCTATTAGTGAACCATGTCTCCAGGGATTGTGAAAGATGTTCTATTAGAAATTCGCCCATTGCGGAAAATTCCCCACTACTGCCTCCCACTGCCATTTTGGAATCTCAAAGTTCTGTGCCAATACACATGGCCTTTGATGTTCAACTTTCACTTGCTGGCAATTCAGGCACTTCGAAACTAACTCAACAATATCCTTCTTCATTTTACTCCACCTATAGACTTCTCTCAAATCGTGGTACATCATGGTAGAGCCAGGATGAATGGAATATCTAGTGTTATGGGCTTCCGCGATGATTCTGTCCCGAACGCCATCAATATTTGGAACACACAATATACTTTAGTACCTCAACACTCCATCTCCTCCTTTGGAGGAAACCATCACTTTCTGTTTGTGGACAACCTCCTTTAGTTGGAGTATGAAAGGATCTTGGTCTTGCTTTTCATTCACCTCCAACAGTAAGGATTAAGAAGACCTGTTCTAAACATTAAATCCTTCATTATTCTCCTCAAGTTGAACTCCCAACCGAGCCCATTGATGCACTTCTTTGGCTAACTCCTTCTTTCCTTCCTCTACATGGGTTGTGCTACCCATTGACAACCTAGTAAGAGCGTCGGCAAGAACATTAGCCTTACTTGGGTGGTAGAGAATACTCATGTCATAATCCTTGAGCAACTCCAACCATGTCCTCTGTCGCAGGTTGAATTCTTTCTGACTGAAAACATACAACAAGCTCTTGTGGTCAGTGAACACATCCACATGCACTCCATACAAGTAGTGGCGCCAAATTTTATGTGCAAACACCACCGCTGCCAGATCGAGATCATGGGTTGGATAGTTCCTCTCATGAACCTTGAGTTACCTAGAAGCATAGGCTATCACCTTCCCTCTCTGCATCAGTACACATCCCAATCCAACTGTCGAAGCATCACAATAAATTACAAAGTCCTCTGTCCCGTCGGGTAAGGATAGGACCGGTGCAGTAGTCAACCTCGTCTTCAACTCTTGGAAACTCTTTTCATATTCATTGGACCACTAAAACTTGGCCTTTTTCTGAGCCAATTTAGTCAATGGTGCGGATATAGAAGAAAATCCCTCCACAAATCTACGGTAGTGGCCTGCCAACCCTAAGAAACTTCTAATGTCAGTCAGAGTGGTCAGTTGGGGCTAGTTCTTTACCATTTCGATCTTTTGGGCATCCACTCAAATAACATCACTGGAAACAACATGGCCTAGAAAAGCCGCTGACTTAAGCAAGGACTCACACTTTGAGAATTTTGCATACAACTCATGGTCCTTAAGAGTTTGGAGGACAACTCTGAGATGATTAGCATGCTCCTCCTCACTTCTCGAATATACCAAAATGTCGTCAATGAACACAATCATAAACATATCCGGATATTGTCTGAATACTCTGTTCAGTGCATTCGTCAACCAAAGGACATGACCAAGAAATCAAAATGGTCATATCTAGTCCTAAAGTCTATCTTTGAAATATCACATTCCCTCACCTTCAATTGGTGGTAGCTAGATTTAAGGTCTATCTTGGAGAAACAAGAGACGCCTTGAAGTTGGTCAAACAAATCATCTATCCTTGGGAGAGGATATTTATTCTTTATCGTGACCTTGTTCAGTAGCCTATAGTCGATACACATTCTGAGGGACCCATCTTTCTTTCGCACGAATAGGACTGGAGCACCCCAAGGTGAAACACTAGGCCAAATGAAGCCCTTCTCTAGCAAATCTTTTAGTTGCTTTTTCAATTCGGCGGGGGCCATCCTATAAGGTGGAATAAAAATAGGCTGGGTATCAGGAAGAACATCAATCCCAAAGTCAATCTCCCTATGAGGAGGGACCCCAGCCAGATCATCAGGAAATACTTTCTAAAACTCATTAACAATCGAGACTGACTCAGGAGATGGGGATTCGACATCATCAGATTTAACTCACGCGAGGTGATAGATACAACCTTTGGAAATCAACTTTCTGGCTCTAAGATATGAGATAAACTTTCCTCTAGGTGCAATAGAATCACCCTTCCACTCTAGAACTAGTTCATTCGGAAATTGGATCTTAACGGTTCGGGATCTACAATCAACAAGATCTAACTCTAAAGTAAGATGAAATAATAATAGGGGATCCTCTGAAATAGGGTAGGCTCACTAATTAGCTGCGAATCTTGGATCTTCAATGGAGCGCTTGTTGACGATCTCTAGTACCCGCATCTGTATCATAAAATGATGCAGTCTAAAAGTGACATCAGTACGTGGAATGTACTGGTATGTAAAATAGCTAAGTGAAACAGAAACGGGTGGAATAATATGGAAACAACATCAACTCAAAGTAATCATCAGATAAAATCAAATCGTCAAATGTCTATCTACGCAAGAATAAAAAGTAGACTAGTGAGCCATCAACCAATCATCCTAATAAATCAAATCAAACACATCTCAAAGGAGCTCACCTCCTCTTATCTCATCTCATCTAATCTCATCCCATCTCGACTCAAAGTACTCAAGGTAGGAAATTTATGGGTGTTTCTCTTATCCGACAACAATCACTTATAAGCCAGTGAATGTACAACAATCACGCTAATGTTGCCACAACCATTCCAAACTTGCCAGGTAGGGAACAAACGCCCTCTCATCAATCAACATCTCATAGGGACTTTAGACCTCTCATCAATTAATCTCAATCGAAGACTCTAGATTTAGAACAATCATTCAGAAACAATCGAATAGACACATCGGTAGAGTTCATTTACAGAGACTCTTAAGATAATCAAATTCTATCAACTCATCATCATTCTATCATCACAATCAACAATCGCAACTCAAGGCTCTAGACTCAAGTTCATTATGCATGCTTTTCAAATTAGTCATGTAGGGTTATATAAATTCTCATGAAAATGTTCAATTTAAGAAAACAAATAATATGATGATCATCAATATTGAAAACATGTAAATTTAAATCAATTTTCCAGAAAAACCATTAAGGATCATGCATGTAGACTCTTGGAACCGTCAACTCATCTATGACCATCTATAGGGCACATGAGAGAACAATCTCATGCTTTTAGTTTAGCCTTACATACATGGGATGAAGCTATCAATCAAGCACGTCAAGGATTTCTTCTCGAACCTCTCAAACTCAAGCTCTTTTCTCAAGCCCTAGCCTTGTTTGAATGTTGGAATAGGACTTAGAATGGGGGTTTTAGACCCTCTTTACGTCAAAACGACCTTATTAGATATGTTTGGAGTTTAGGAGAGGTGTGAAATTGACCAAAATGCCCCTCTAAATAATTTAGAAATTTTCAACTCGGAGAAGACCCAGTCCGCGATGCGAACCTGTCACACACATTATATTTTTAGAATTTTTTTTGAATGAGTTTCCTCAATCCCGTCAAAAATTTTAAGAAAAATATAAGTGCTGGTCCGCGATGAGGCGCGACGCACTCCTATCACGCACCAACACTATTTTCCACTTCGAATAAAAAAAATTATCTTTTGATCAGGTCGCTCTGAAAATCGACCGAGACCATTTTCCCACTCAATGTTTCGTGCTGATCATAAATACGGCCTAAGATTTTCTATACGAGCATTGGAAGATGCGTTACACACATACCCTCCCTCTAGGAGTATTTTTGTAATTTTACCGAGCATTACATGTTGCATCCTTTACTATGTGTTTTCCAACATCCCTAAACTGTATTCCTGAATTGATCATGAGAGCTCCACATGATGCAATACTTGAACTCTGCTCTTTGTCTTTTTACTGGTTTCACCTCTGTCACATGTAAAGGGCAGTGATCATTGACTCCCTCATTTAGGAAGTTTGTTCTGCAGTCTGGCATCTCATCCACCTATTCTCCATTAATGAAAGACCAATATATTTTTGAGAAGACCCTGTTCATACTCCCTTTGTCATTCCAAGTATAGTTTTGCCTGTTTCTACCCATCTCCTCTATCTTACAAGTTTTCAAACATTCTTGGAAGTCAATCACTTCAGGTAGAGTTACTGCATTCCCCCCAATTCTGTTATAACTATGTGGTACATTACTAAAATCCCCAAGACTAATCCATGGTTTTTTCATCCCAGTGCTCCATTGTGTCATGTATTTCCATAGCTCTTTCCTTTCCTCCCTTCCATTTTGTGCATATACAAAGGTATATAAGAACTCTTTCTTCATAGTCACATTCTTAACCAAGCATGTTATTGCTTGGTCCATTTCATTTTTAATACTCACTTCACATCTATCTTCCCACCACGCTATCAGTATCCTCCCATTGTAATAGGAGTTATGGTTGCAATAATATTTCCATCCTTGAAACATTGATTCCACAACTCTCTCCATACTTCTCTGCTTTATTTTTCTCTCTAACAGTCCCACTAAACTAACATCTAACTTGGTACTTCCCTCTGTTTACTAAGTAGACTAACCATTCTCCAATGGGGTTGGTTCTGTAACAATGCCCTTTTTCATATTATATACCTATGTTTCTGTAGTTACTGTTGTCTCTTCATTCTCCCTTTCAGTGCAGGCTGGTTCTTGATCTTCTTTGTTGCTATTCATTTTAGTATTTTTTTTTGAATATAATCTAATAATTCATTTTTTGCACAGTTAAAACTTGTAATATCTATATAATTCTTATTTTTGGACCCTTATTTTAAGTCCATTAGATTTTTGAAACATTTATATAATTTTTTACATTGTTATAATAAGAACAATGTGGTGTTTTATTTTCAAGCCGCCAACCCCATTTCTTCTTCAGTATATTTTTTGCCCATTTTTGGCCATTGATTTGAATCAATCAAAACCACTAGCAAAACCCCAAAGCCCCTCTCCGTTCTTCTATCCTTTTTGAGATTCACCACCATCGTTTCCGTAACCTGTCACTCCTTTTTTCCTCACCTCCTCGTCCAACCATAAAAGCTCCAACAATGGGCCCAACCACACCAACTGGACGGAACAACCCACCCTCAAACCACCCAACGACCCCATTTTCTAGTCAACAAACAAATCAACAACAATGGACCCACATCGCGATCCTCTGTCCTCCGGCGAGACTTTGACCAGAGAATCCATTGAAATGGTGAAGCTCTTTTTTCTCTATTTTTCATCTATTTATTTTTAAATATTGTCTCGGGTGATTTTACAAGTGAGTTGACCCCACCCCCCCCAAATAAGTTGTTTAGTTACTCTTTTTGAGTGAGTTTTGTGCTACTTTAGTTGTTAAACCTTTTTATACTATTAAATAATATTGCTTGTTAAAATTGACCAATAAAAAAAATTTATTCATCGGATTTCGAGACCTTT
The DNA here is from genome assembly GCA_029948455.1 of Solanum rostratum. Taxonomy (NCBI): domain Eukaryota; kingdom Viridiplantae; phylum Streptophyta; class Magnoliopsida; order Solanales; family Solanaceae; genus Solanum; species Solanum rostratum. The sequence goes on from CM057054.1 coordinate 43,934,217, forward strand.
CCATTTAAAATACGGAAAAAATTTATTTTAGATTAATATTTTCTTTTGTTAAAATTGATCGATGAAGAAATTGTTGTCCATTTCCAAGGGCTTCCATGTATATGAAACGAAATTTATCTTTAGTTATTATTTTTATTGCTATTTATTCATTACTAATATTTTTACTAAGTGTTTTTACATATACACAAAGTTGTGTTTTTTATTTACTTATTTATTTATTTATTACGTATATTATTGATGCTAGGCAAATCTTAGGCCATTTTTTGTATTATTGCTTTATTTAATTTTTTATATGTTTATTATATTTGTGATATTATATTATTTCCTCCTCAATTTAAAAAAAATGAGTCCAGCCAGGATCAACAGTTGTAGATGGAATAACTTCCTTACTCAGAATTTTTTGGTTCATAGGCTTTTTTTATAAATAATTAATTGGTTTTCTGTTATCCTTAAAATTAGGTGGCGACTCTTAAATTAATTAATTTTTTCTCAAAATTATTTTTAAATTTTTTCAATTTAATCAAATTCTTTTATTTTGCCGGTTACCACGATATTGCGCCTTTAGAATGTCAACCCTATTGTAACGCCTAGTAAATCTATCAAAATACCCCTGGAGGAGGGAGGTGCACATAACACATTTTTCGATGCTCGTATGACAAATCTAAGACTAGATTTGTTATCGGCACGAAAAATTGAGTGGGGAGAAAGGTCTAGGTCGATTTTTAGAGTGACCGAGTCAAAAGATAATTTTTCGTTCCGAAACGAGAAACAGTGGAGGTGCGTGACAGAGCCGCGTCGCGCACCTATCGCGGAGAGGGACTTATGTTTTTTCAAAAAAAATTGACGGGATTGAGAAAACTCATTCAGAAAATATACTGGTACGCGACTAGTCCGCGTCGCGGACTGAGTCACTCCGAGTCTGAAATTTTTCTAAAATTTTTTAGGGGCATTCTGGTCCACTCTTAACACTTTCTAAACTCCATATACGATTAATATAAATCGTTTTTGTGAAGAAAGGTTTCAAAACCCCATCCTAAATCCTCTTCCTAACAACGCTAACAAGCTAGGGCTTGAGGAGAGTAGAGGAGAATTGAGATTGAAGAGTTCAAGAGGAGATCTCAAGAGAGAATTTTTTAGCAATCATCCCTGGTATGTAAGGCTAACCTAAAGACATGAAGTTGTTCTTCCATGTACCCCATTTTGATTGAATTGAGTCCATAATCGAAGATAATGAGTCTATATGTGAAAATCTTTGAGTATTCTACTGAGATTTTACTTATTCCATGTATTTTCTTAAATTGATGATCATCACAAACATGAGTTACTTTATAAATGGTTTTCATGAATGATTTCACTAAACTCTATGTGTATTTTATTAAAGATTGCAAGAATGAACATAGGGGATGGGTCTAGAGCCTTGACAATAATGATGTACTTGATGTTTGTGATTGTGGTCTGAATGTTGAGAGTGTTAATAATGATTTTGATGAGAATGAAGTTCTTTGAGTCTTAAAAAGCTTGAAATTTAATTCTCAAAGAACGTTTCGAGTCTAAGAGTTAATGTTGATGAGATGAATTGATGTACTATGTCTCTATGGGACTGATGATGAGAGATCATAATGTTGATGTTTTATGAGCATGTCGATTTCTGGGAGGAGTATTGAGCATCGAATGGGTAAGAGTGAGTTCCACTCGAGCTCATTAACTACGTGGCCAGCGTAGGAGAGGATTAAACCGTAAAATAGATGCTTCCTTTGTCCCAAACGAGGACTGATGTTATTTACTGTGGATCCACTGATGTGATGTCCTTTACCCTGGCAAGGTATTGGATAGATGTGGCAACAACATTGCTTCGTTGTATCATTATCGGCTCATAGGTGATGGTTGTCGATTAGAGAAACTCCTAGTTAGGTTCCTCACTGATAGAACTCTAATGTTAATGTGATGGTATGAGTCTTGACGGATGTCAATGATTGATTGTCTACTCTTTATCCTTGTCCTAGATGGGCATTGATCCTTCGAGTTGAGTTGAGTCAAGTTTCCTTGATACGAGTCTGATGTGTTGATGATGTTGAAATGAGATATTGATGAGTCACTTGTCTACTCTTTATTCTTGCTTTAGATAGACAATTGACATTCTGATGGGGTGTGATGTGTCACGCCCCGGGAGGGTACCCTTGGCGTGGCCGGCACTCGAAGACTATTGCTAGCCCCCAAGTGAACCACCTAGTCTCATCACATCATCCAATCATATACTTCTAATGATCAGCAGAAATTATATGCAAGCAGTGGACACAATTCATCTAAAGTTCTCAATATATTAAAGGTAATATAACGAAGGCTAGTAGAAAGAACTAGCTCAAAATCTCAACATCAATACTCGACACCTGTCTATGAAGCCTCTATCACTAATTCATGTGGTGCCAATAACAAACCCATGGCTACCCAAAGCAAAATAAGAAGATAGTCCAATCCTAACTCTAAAGCATGATGAAATAAAATAATGGTTCCTCCGGAGTAGGGGAGGCTCACCAAATCAACTTCGGATCTCTAATCTTCAACGGAGCGCCTGTTGATGATCTCTAGTACCTGCCTCTACATCATAAAATGATGCAGTCCAGAGTGGACGTCAGTATTTGGAATGTACTGGTATGTAAAATAGCTGAATGAAACAGAAGCCGGTAGAAATATGGGAAGTAACATCAAGTCAAAATAAACATCATAATCACATTAACCGCCAGCTTGCCCATCTACGAAAGAGTACAGAGTGTACAAGTGACACATCATTATCTCAGACTCATCAAAAGTCTCAACTTATCACATGAATTATCTCAGAGGAGTTCACCCCCTCTCATCACATCTTATCTAGACTCAGAGTAAGCTACGAAATTTCCCGGGAGTTTCTCTTAACCGACAACACCCACTTATGAGCCAGTGAATGTACAACAATCACCCTGATGTTGCCACAGTGGTCCCAAACTTTCCAGGTAAGGAACACTGGATCCCATGTCAATATACCCGACATGGAATCAAACTGAACATATCCTCTATTGCTTTCAGGGACTGTTAAACCTCGAGGGAAACCATATGTATGTATGTGATGGTTTAGGCCTCTCCTACGTTTGGCGACGTAGTTAATGAGTTCGAGTGGGACTCGCTCTTGCTCATTTCGGTGCTCGATACTCCTCCCGACTCAATGCTCATAAAATCAACCTCAACCAGTCTCATAGGGATTCACTCCCCGTCAACGACTGCCAGTCTCATAGGGACACACTCCCCGTCCACGACTGATAATTCACCGGGACCTTGGTCCCTTTTCATCAATTACCTCATAGGGACTTCCACCCTATCATCAACATCCCATAGGGATTTGAACCCTATCATCAACACCTCCTCAATGACTCAAGACTATACAACCGTCATTAGGAAACAAGTGAATAAACACACCGGTAGAGTTCATTTATAGAGATTCATACAACAATCAATCATCAACTCATCATCACAGTCAACAATCCCAATGCAAGGCTCTAGACTCAAGTTTCAAGTTCATTATGCATGCTCTTCAAAATAGTCATGTAGGGTTATGCAAATTCCATGAAAGTATTCAATTTAAGAAAACAAATAGTATGATGATCATCAACATAGAAATCATGTAATTTCAAATATAATTTTCAAGAAAATCCATCAAAGAAATCATGCATGTAGACTCTTCAATCATTAACTCATCTATGACCTCTATGGGGCACATGAGAGAACAATCTCATGTTTTAGTTTAGTCTTACATACCTGTGATGCAACTGTTCAACCGGGTGATGTCGAGGATCTCTTCTCGTATTCCTCATCCCAAGCCTTTCTCTCCTCTCCTCAAGTCCTAGCCTTGTTAGATTTTGGAATAGGACTTAGAATAGGTTTTGTTAGGCTCTTTTTGTGTAGAAATGTCCTTATTAGCTGTGTATTAGTGTTTAGGAGGAGTTAGGGATTGACCGGAATGCCCCTCGAAATAAATTAGAAATTTCTAGCTCGGAATATACACGGTCCGCGACGCAAACCTATCGCGAACTGTGTATTTTTTTGGAAAAGTGTTTTTAAACGAGTTTTCTCCATCCCGTCGAAAATCTGGAAAAATAGATAAGTGCCCCTCCACGACAGGTGCGCGTCGCGCCTCTGTCGCGGACAGTCACTATTTTGTGACTTGGATCGAAAATTTATCTTTCGATCGGATCGTCCAAAAATTCGACCCGGACCATTTTCCCACTCCATTTTTCATGCTGATCACGAATCCGATCTCGGATTTGCCATACGAGCCCCGGAAGATGCGTTATGCGTGTACCCTCACTCTAGGGACATTTTGGTAATTTTACCGAGCGTCACATCATCTCCCCCTTGGGATCATTCGTCCTCGAATGTGGAGTGGAGGTGGGCATTAAGGCACGAATAGACTTACGACTCATTCCCACACTCAAATTCAATAAATCCACCCTCGACTCAATGATAGCAAGTCACATAAAAGAATACAGCACTTAGCTTAGTGAAGAGTAAGGATTTTTACCTTCAGTACTTTCACTATCAGTTGGCACGAACAGGTGCAGATACTTTGCCTTCATCTCCTCCTCAGCTTCCCATGTGGCCTCTTCAACGAATTGATTCCTCCACAGGACTTTGACCGAGGCTATTTCTTTGTTCCTTAATTTACGAATCTGACGATCCAGAATTAGAACCGGAACCTCTTCGTAAGATAGGTTATCCTTCATGGCAATGCTGTCAACCGGGATCACCAAGGCTAGATTTCCCAAGCATTTCTTTAGCATTGACACATGGAACACCGGGTGTACCCCATCTAGCTCGGAAGGCAACTCTAACTCATAGGCCACCTTCCCAATTCTCCTTACGATTTGATAGGGTCCAACATAACGTGGAATCAACTTTCCCTTCTTCCCAAACCTTAGGACACCCTTCATAGGTGATACCTTCAAGTACACCCAATCATCTACTTCGAACTCCAGATCTCTTCTCCTCACGTCAGTGTAAGATTATTGGCGACTCTGGGCAGTCTTTAACCTCTCTCTAATGACCTTGACCTTCTCCATCGACTGGTGAACAAGATCAGGTCCAATGAGCTCCGCTTCTCCAACCTCAAACCACCCAATGGGCGATCTGCACCTCCTTCCGTACAAGGCTTCATAAAGAGCCATTTGGATGCTCGCATGATAACGATTGTTATATGCAAATTCAGCCAGAGGCAAATGATCATCCCAATTCCCTTTGAAATCAAGGACGCAAGCTCTCAACATATCCTCCAATGTTTGAATTGTACGCTCCGCCTGACCATCCGTCTGTGGATGGAAGGCCGTACTCAGGTTCACCTTCGTACCCAAGCTTTTCTAGAATGATCTCCAGAACTAGGAGGTAAATTGAGCTCTTCTGTCCGAGATGATAGACAAGGGGACTCCATGCAACCTCAAAATCTCCTGGATGTACAACCTGGCATACTCTTCCGCAGTGTTCATTGTCTTGACTGCCAGGAAGTGAGTTGACTTAGTCATTTTGTCCACGATCACCCATATCGAATCATGTTGTTTCCGAGACCTTGGCAGACCAGTGATAAAGTCCATATTAATCATCTCCCATTTCCATTCCGGAATTTCAAAGTTCTGAGCCAATCAACATGGCCTTTGATGCTCAACCTTCATTTGTTGGCAATTTGGGCATTTCGAAACGAACTCCGCGATGTCCCTCTTCATTCTATTCCACCAATAGACCTCCTTTAAGTCATGGTACATTTTGGTGGAGCCAGGATGAATGGAATATCTAGTGTTATGAGCTTCTGCCATGATCCTGTCTCGTTTGCCATCAACATCAGGAACACACAATCGACTTTGATATCTTAACACTCCATCTCCCCCTTTGGAGAAGACCGTCACCCTCTGATTTTGGACATCCTCCTTCAATTGGAGTAGGACAGGGTCTTGGTCTTGCTTTTCCTTCACCTCCACCACTAACGAGGAAGCAGACCCATCCTGGATATTAATTCCTCCTTCGTTGTTCTCCTCGAGTCAGACTCCAAATCGAGCTAACCGGTGCACGTCCTTGGCTAACTCCTTCTTTCCTTCCTCCACATGGGCTGTGCTACCCATTGATAACCTGCTAAGAGCATCAGCCACGACGTTAGCTTTACCTGGGTGGTAGTGAATGCTCATGTCATAATCCTTGAGCAATTCTAACCATCTCCTCTGTCGCAAGTTCAATTCTTTTTGGCTAAAAACAAACTGCAAGCTTTTGTGGTCAGTGAACACATCCACATGCACTCCGTACAAGTAGTGTCGCCAAATTTTAAGTGCAAACACTACTGCTGCCAATTCGAGGTCATGGGTTGGGTAGTTCCTCTCGTGAACCTTGAGTTGCCTGGAAGCATAAGCTATCACTTTCCCCCTTTGCATTAATACACATCCCAATCCAACCATCGAGGCATCACAATAGATTACAAAGTCTTCGGTCCCATCGGGTAGAGTTAGGACTATTGCAGTAGTTAACCTTGTTTTCAATTCCTGAAAACTCTTTTCACATTTTTCGGACCACTGGAACTTGACCTTTGTCTGAGTCAATTTGGTTAGTGGCGCGGATAGGGAAGAAAATCCCTCCACAAACCTGCGGTAGTAGCCTGCCAGCCCCAAGAAACTTCTGATATCAGTTGGAGTGGTCGGTCGAGGCCAATTCTTAACCGCCTCAATCTTTTGGGCATCCACTCGAATACCGTCACTGGAAACAACGTGTCCTAGGAAGGCCGCTGACTCCCGCCAGAATTCACATTTGGAGAACTTTGCATAAAACTCGTGGTCCTTAAGAGTTTGGAGGACCACTCTGAGGTGGTTAGCATGCTCTTCCTCACTCCTTGAATACACCAGGATGTCGTCGATGAACACAATCACAAACAAATCAAGATATGCTTGAACACTCTATTCATCAAGTCCATAAAGGCGGCAGGTGCATTCGTTAGTTCGAAGGACATGACCAAGAACTCAAAATGGCCATATCTAGTCCTGAAGGCTATCTTTGGAACGTCACGCTCCTTCACCTTCAACTGATGGTAGCCAGATCTAAGGTATATCTTAGAGAAGCAAGAGGCGCCCTGAAGTTGGTCAAACAAATCATCTATCCTTGGGAGGGGATATTTGTTCTTTATCGTGACCTTGTTCAGTTGCCTATAATCGATACACATTCTAAGAGACCCATCTTTCTTCCGTACGAATAAAACAGGGGCACCCCATGGCGAAACACTTGACCTAATGAAGCCCTTTTCCAGCAAAATCTTTTAATTGCTCTTTCAATTCTTTTAACTCAGCGGGGGCCATTCTGTAAGGTGGGATCGAAATAGGCTGGGTATCTGGAAGAACATCAATCCCAAAGGCAATCTCCTTATCGGGAGGGACTCCGGGCAGATCATCAGGAAAGACTTCTGGAAACTCGTTGACAACCGGAACTGACTCAAGAGTTGGGGACTCAACATCATCAGATTTCACTCTCACCAAGTGATAAATACAGCCTTTGGAAATTAACTTTCGGGCTTTAAGATATGAGATAAACCTCTCCCTAGGTGTCACTTAGTCACTCTTCCACTCTAGAACTGGTTCATTTGGAAATTGGAACTTAACCGTTCGGGATCTACAATCCACAAAGGCATAATAGGCGTGAAGCCAAGCCATCCGAGGATCAAATTAAAGTCAACCATCTTTAACTTGATCAAATCAATAATGGTGTCCCTATGATGGATAGACACTACATAAGCTCTATAGACTCTTTTAGCTCGAATAGACTCACCTACCGGAGTAGAAATATCAAAGGGTTCAAGAAGACTCTCGGGGGTTGTATCAAATTTACTAGCCACATAAGGAGTTACAAACGACAATGTGGCACCAGGATCTATCAAAACATAACAATCAAAAGTAAAGACTCGGATCATACTCGTCACGACGTCTGGAGAATTTTCCTGATCTTGGCGACTCCCCATAGCATATAAGTGGTTTGTGGCCCCGCCTACACCTGACGTAGTGGCCCTTGGGTTCCCTCTAACCGGTGGGGCCGATGCCGCAGACTGGGCCTGGCTAGCCCGTTTTGGACAATCCTTCTTGTAGTGGCCTACTTGGCCACACCCGAAGCATGCGTCATTCATATCACGACGTCTCCCCCAATGCGCCTTTCCACAGTTATCACACTGTGGCCTACTCTGAGAACCTTGAGCCACACTAGCTTAGGACTGGGGTCCGTGGTTCCCTGTATTCCGGAACCTCTGATCATATGTGCCTTTAAGCACAGGTGCGCTAGCAGCTGAGGGTGCTGGAAATCGATTCCCATTACCTCTCCTTCCACCTTCGTGGCTGGATGTCTTAGCTCTCTTGCGCTTGAACTCTTCCCTGTCCTGTTGTCTTTCTTCGTCAGCTTGCTGCACGAATGTCATCAGTCGCCCAATGTCCATGTCACTCACAAGCATAGCTCCTCTTCCATCTCTCTTGGGTCCTCTGTTCAACCCATCTACATACATTCCCATCCTTCCCCGCATGTTAGAAACCATGTCTGGAGCATAGTGGGATAGTTGCGTGAATTTCAATCCATACTCCTGCACGGTCATGGAGCCCTGCTTCAGATTCAAGAACTCCCTCACCTTAGCCTCTCTTTTCTCCCTTGGGAAAAAGCGTCCCAAGAAAGCCTCCTCAAATACCGCCCAAGTTACATATGAAGCATCGTCCCCTTTGCCCTTCTTCCATTGGTCGAACCACAGCCTGGCCACCCCTTTGAGTTGATAGGCAGCCAATTCAACCCTATCAGCATCAGCCACGTGCATCACTTGGAACATGGAACACCTTCTCAAGTTCCTCTATATAGTTCTCGGGGTCTTCAGTAGATGCCGACCCCGTGAACTCAGGCGGGTTCATCCTCTGAAATTCTCGGACTCTAGAGGTGGCATGAGAGTCTGTCCCACCTGCACCTTGCCTCACAGCAGGTGCTGCGACAGCTTGGGCCAAAGTTTGAATGGCTTGGCGTACCTCAGCATTCGAGATCTCAGCTTGAGGAGGTTTCCCAACAGGGACAGCTGGATCCATGTTGAAATGAGATATTGATGAGTCACTTGTCTACTCTTTATTCTTGCTTTAGATAGACAATTGACATTCTGATGGGGTGTGATGTGTCACGCCCCGGGAGGGTACCCTTGGCATGGCCGACACTCGAAGACTATTGCTAGCCCCCAAGCGAACCACCTAATCTCATCACATCATTCAATCATATACTTCTACTGTTCAGCGGAAATTATGTGCAAACAGTGGACACAATTCATCTAAAGTTCTCAATATAATAAAGGTAATATAACGAAGGCTAGTAGAAAGAACTAGCTCAAACTCTCAACATCAATACTCGACACCTGTCTATGAAGCCTCTATCACAAAATCATGTGGTGCCAATGACAGACCCATGGCTACCCAAAGCAAAATAAGAAGATAGTCCAATCCTAACTCTAAAGCATGATGAAATAAAATAATGGTTCCTCAGGAGTAGGGGAGGCTCACCAAATCAACTTCGGATCTCTGATCTTCAACGGAGCGCTTGTTGATGATCTCTAGTACCTGCCTCTACATCATAAAACGATGTAGTCCAGAGTGGACTTCAGTACTTGGAATGTACTGGTATGTAAAATAGCTGAATGAAACAGAAATTGGTAGAAATATGGGAAGTAACATCAAATCAAAATAAACATCATAATCACATTAACCGCCAGCTTGCCCATCTACGAAAGAGTACAAAGTGGACAAGTGACACATCATTATCTCAGACTCATCAAAAGTCTCAACTTATCACATGGATTATCTCAGAGGAGTTTACCCCCTCTCATCACATCTCATCTAGACTCAGAGTAAGGTACGAAATTTCCCGGGAGTTTCTCTTAACTGACAACACCCACTTATGAGCCAGTGAATGTACAACAATCACCCTGATGTTGCCACAGTGGTCCCAAACTTTCCAGGTAAGGAACACTGGATCCCATGTCAATATACCCGACATGGAATCAAACTGAACATATCCTCTATTGCTTTCAGGGACTGTTAAACCTCGAGGGAAACCATATGTATGTATGTGATGGTTTAGGCCTCTGCTACGTTTGGCGACGTAGTTAATGAGTTCGAGTGGGACTCACTCCTGCTCATTTCGGTGCTCGATACTCCTCTCAACTCAATGCTCATAAAATCAACCTCAACCAGTCTCATAGGGATTCACTCCCCGTCAACGACTGCCAGTCTCATAGGGACACACTCCCCGTCCACGACTGATAATTCACCGGGACCTTGGCCCCTTTTCATCAATTACCTCATAGGGACTTCCACCCTATCATCAACATCTCATAGGGATTTGAACCCTATCATCAACACCTCCTCAATGACTCAAGATTATACAACCGTCATTAGAAAACAAGTGAATAAACACACCGGTAGAGTTCATTTATAGAGACTCATACAAAAATCAAGATTTCATCAACTCATCATCATAGTCAACAATCCCAATGCAAGGCTCTAGACTCAAGTCTCAAGTTCATTATGCATGCTCTTCAAAATAGTCATGTAGGGTTATGCAAATTCCATGAAAGTATTCAATTTAAGAAGACAAATAGTATGATGATCATCAACATAGAAATCATGTAATTTTAAATATAATTTTCAAGAAAATGCATCAAAGAAATCATGCATGTAGACTTTTCAATCATTAACTCATCTATGACCTCTATGGGGCACATGAGAGAACAATCTCATGTTTTAGTTTAGTCTTACATACCTGTGATGCAACTGTTCAACTGGGTGATGTCGAGGATCTCTTCTCGTATTCCTCACCCCAAGCCTTTCTCTCCTCTCCTCAAGCCCTAGCCTTGTTAGATTTTGGAATAGGACTTAGAATAGGTTTTGTTAGGCTCTTTTCGTGTAGAAACGACCTTACTAGCCGTGTATTAGTGTTTAGGAGGGGTTAGGGATTGACCGGAATGCCCCTCGAAATAAATTAGAAATTTCCAACTCGGAATATACACGGTCCGCGACGCAGACCTATCGCGAACTGTGTGTTTTTTTGGAAAAGTGTTTTTAAACAAGTTTTCTCCATCCCGTCGAAAATCTGGAAAAATAGATAAGTGCCCCTCCACGGTAGGTGCGCGTCGCGCCTCTGTCGCGGACAGTCACTGTTTTGTGACTTGGATCAAAAATTTATCTTTGGGTCGTCCTAAAATTCGACTCGGACCATTTTTCCACTCTATTTTTCATGTTGATCACGAATCCGGTCTTGGATTTGCCATACGAGCCCCGGAAGATGCGTTACGTGCGTACCCTCACTCTAGGGACATTTTGGTAATTTTACCGGGCGTCACATGATGTTGAGTTGATGTTATGCCTATATTATTCTACATATGTTGTTATATTCATCCATCTTACATATCGTACATTCCACGTACTGACGCCACTCGGTGCTGTATTATTTCATGATACAGATACAGAAAAGTAGAGAACTGTAGCAGACGCATCATTGAGGTTTTGAGGTTTCTAATTCCAGCCATTGGTGAACCCTCTTTTCTATCCAGAGGGGCCTTTTTCTTTATCAGTTATTTGATTTTATTGAGTTGGTAGCCATGGCCTGTCATGGTACCATCCTAGACTATCGAGTTGAGGTAGAGACTTCATAGACTAGAGTTGAGGATTTGATGTTGGGGTTTTTCCTTTCCTTTAGTCGAGTTAGTAATAATATTTACTTATCTTAGATGTTGAGACTGTGGTTGTTGGCCTATGGCCCTTTTTATTGATGTAGACTTGACTGAGAGGCTCACTACCTTTATTCTTTTATCCTAGTAGTTTCTGCTATGTTTGATGTTGAATGACTGGCTTGAGATCAAGTGGTTTACTTTGGGATTAGCAATTGTCTCTAGGTGTCGGGCACGCCTAGGGTACCCTCCTGGGGCATGACAAACTTGGTATCTGAACACAGAGTTCAAGAGTCCTAAGGAGTCTATGAAGCCGTGTTAGTAGAGTCTTGTTTATGTATGTGTTTTGCACCACACTTCATAAATAGGAAGCTATAGGACATTAGGAATGGTTACACTTCTTCTATATTCTGAGTTCGTGCGATAGAGTTTGACTCTGTAAAACACACTTCTAATTCATATGTTACGCGATTGCAGATCATGCCTCCTAAATGTACTGCTGCCAAAGAGATGCCTCTGCCCCAAACACTGAGAATCCCCCCACCCCCCGGAGGCCTCTACTCAGACTGAGACGAGGAGACGGGGCCGACCTGCCAGAGCTATGGAGATTCCACAGGCACCTCCTGCTCAGTCAACCTTCACCTCAGAGGAGCCATTGCTATGCTCACCCAACTAGTGGCCTCCGAGAGTAATAGCTAAGGTCCCCAAGCCCCTAGCTCTAGTTCCCAAGAGCCCACGGCTGCAACTAGGCTCAGAGATTTCTTGAGGATAAACCCACTAGTCTATATGGGGTTAAAGGTTTAAGAGGACCCACATAACGTTATTGATGAGATGTGCAAGGTCTTGAGGGCTATGCATGCGAATGAGGTTGAGGGAGTTGAACTTGCCTCCTATCATCTTAAGAATGTTGCAAACGTATGGTATAACCAATGGGAAGATAGTCGAGGTGAGGATGCTGAGTCTACTGAGTGGGATGAGTTTGAGAGTGCTTTCCTTGACCACTTCTTTCCCCAAGAGTCAAGGGAGGCAAAGGTTGAGGAGTTCGCAAACGTAAAGCAAGAGGGGTTGACTGTCAAAGAGTACAAGCTCAAGTTCATTCAGCTGTACCGATATGCCCTAGAGATGGTCCTTGATATGAGCGCGAGAATGAGAAATTTTGTCTCTTGATTGGGCAGGCATGTAATGAGGGAGTGTAAGGCAACATTGTTGATCCCAGGTATGGACATCTCTAGACTTATGGTCTATGCCCAGCAAACTGAGGAAGACAAGACAAAGGACAGGGAAGAGCAGCATAGCAAGAAGGTCAAATCGGCAGGGCATGAGCCTAGCCAACATAAGCAGAATAAGGGTAACAAAACTTACTTTCAAAGGAGGACTTCTAGCTATGCACCCTCTGTGGCAATTGCGCCCGTTTAACAAAATAGGTATGATCAGAAATCCTATGGTCACTAGAATTTCAGAGCTCTGGGTCCTCTGTCCCAAGCTAGCGTGACCCAAGGTTCGCGAGGAAAGCCACCCTGTGGCAGATGTGGAAAACTTCACCTAGGTGCGTGCTGTGAGGGAAAAATGTTGTTATATATGCGGACAGAGTGGCCACTTTTGGAGTGAGTGTCCTACGAGAAAATGGGGTGATAGGAGTAACAAACCGCAATCGCCTGCAACACCCACTACAAGCAGCCATCAGAAGGGAACTACTACAGGTACAGGAGGCGGGACAAACCACCTGTATTCGATGAGTAATCGACAGGATCAGGAGGTTGCACCAGATATTGTTACGGGTATGCTTCAAGTCTTTTCTCACAATTTTTATGCATTTCTTGACCCGAGTGCCACTTTATCTTTTGTGACTCCCTATGTGGCCAATAGATTTGAGATTCTTCTAGAGTGTTTTCTTGAGCCTTGTACTGTTTCCACTCCCACTGGTGAGTCTATCCTAGCTGAGAGGGTCTATAGAGATGTAGTATCTATCTATTATAGGGATACTCTAGCTGACTTGGTAGAGTTGGAGATGGTTGACTTTGATGCAATCTTTGGTATAGATTGGCTCCATGCCTGTTATGCCTCAATAGATTGTAGAACCCAAGTTGTCAGGTTTCAATTTTCGAATGAACCGGTCCTAGGGTGGAAGGGAAGTTTTGTTGCACCCAAGGAAGTTTATATCTTACCTACGAGCTAGGAAGTTAATCTTTAAAGCCTGTATTTACCACCTCGTGCGAGTTAAGTCTGATGATATTGGGTCCCCTACCCTTGAGTTAGTTTCGATTGTGAATGAGTTTCTGAAATGTTCCTTGAGGATTTACGTAGAGTCCCTCCTGATAGGGAGATCGACTTTGGGACTGGTGTTCTTCCCGATACGTAGCCTATTTCAATTCCACCATATCCGCTAAGTTGAAAGAGAAATTGAGGGATTTGTTAGAGAAGGGATTTATTAGGCCAAGTGTTTCTCCTTAGGGTGCTCGCGTTCTGTTTGTGCGAAAGAAAGATGGGTCTCTCAGAATGTGCATAGACTATAGGAAATTGAACAAGGTCATTATCAAGAATAAATATCCTCTCCCCAAGATAGATGATCTGTTTGACCAACTTCTAGGTGCCTCATGCTTTTCAAAGATAAACCTCTGATCGGGTTGCCATCAGTTAAAAGTGAGAGAGTGTGACATTCCAAAGACAGCTTTCAGGACTAGATATGGCCACTTTGAGTTCTTGGTCATGTCCTTTGGGTTGACAAATGCACCTGCAACCTTCTTGGACTTGATGAATAGAGTGTTCAGACCCTATCTTGCATGTTTGTAATCGTGTTCATCGACAACATTTTGGTGTATTCAAAGGATAAGGAGGAGCATGCTAATCACCTAAGAATTGTCCTTCAGACTCTTAAGGACCATGAGTTGTATGCAAAGTTCTCGAAATGTGAGTTTTGGCTCCAGTCAGTGGCTTTTCTAGGCCATGTTGTTTCGGGTGATGGTATTCTAATAGATGCCCAGAAACTTGAAGCGATTAAGAACTGGCCAAGAGCGACCTCTCCAACTGACATAAGAAGTTTCTTGGGGTCGGCAGCCTACTACCGCAGGTTCGTTTGACGGATTTTCTTCCCTATTCGCACCATTGACCAAATTGACTCAGAAAAGGGTCAAGTTCTAGTGGTTTGAGGAATGTGAGAAGAGCTTCCAAGAGTTGAGGACTAGGTTGACTATTGCACCTGTTTTGATTTTTCGCGATGGGACGGAGGATTTTGTAATATATTATGATGCGTCAAGAGTTAGGTTGGGTTGTGTGTTGATGCAGAGGGGGAAGATGATATCCTATGCTTCCAGGCAACTTAAGGTTCATGAAAGGAACTATCCGATCCATGATCTCGAGTTGGCGGCAGTGGTGTTCGCACTTAAATTCTGGCGCCACTACTTATATGGAGTGCATGTGCATGTGCTCGCTGACCACAAGAGCTTATAGTATGTTTTCAGTCAGAGGGAGCTCAATTTACGACAGAGGAGATTGTTTGAGTCACTCAAGGATTATGACATGAGCATCCTATACCACCCAGGTAAAGCTAACATTATTGCTGACTCCCTTAGTAGGTTGTCAATGGGTAGCACAACCCATGTTGAGTAAGGGAAGAAAGAGCTAGTGAAGGAAGTGCATAGATTGGCTCGATTGGAAGTCCAACTAGAGGAGAATGACGAAGGAGGAAGCAATGTTCAGAGTGGGTCTACATCATCCCTAGTAGCAGAGGTAAAGGAGAAACAAGATCGAGTCCAATCATACTCCAATTAAAGGAGGTTGTCCACAAACAAAAAGTTATGGTCTTCTCCAAAGGAGGAGATGGGGTGTTGAGATACCCGAGTAGGCTATGTGTCCCTGATGTTGATGGCGTCTCAGAGAGGATCATGGCTAAAGTCCACAATACTAGATATTCCATTCATCTGGGTTCTACCAAAATGTATCACGACTTAAGAGAAGTCTATTGGTGGAATGGAATAAAGAGGGATATTTCTAAGTTCATTTCAAAGTGCTCGAATTGCCAGAAAGTGAAGGTTAAGCATCAAAGGCCAAGTGGCTTGGCTCAGAACTTTGAGATTCCAGAGTGGAAGTGGGAGATAGTTAACATGGATTTCATCACCGGCCTACCGAGATCCCGGAGCCAGCATGATTCCATATGGGTGATTGTAGATGAGATGACTAAATCAACACACTTCTTGGCAGTTAAGACAACTAATGCTGCGGAGGAGTATGCCAAGATGTACACCCAAGACATTGTAAGGTTGCATGGAGTTCCCTTATCCATCATCTCGAATAGAGGAGTTCAATTTACCTACCACTTTTGGAGATCTTTCCAAAAGGGATTGGGTACCAAGGTAAATTTGAATACAACCTTTCATCTACAGACGGATGGTCAGGCGGAGCATACATTCATAGAGTAGAAGATATGTTGAGAGCCTGCGTCTTGATTTCAAAGGGAATTGGGATGAACACCTACCATTGATTGAATTTGCATATAACAACAGTTATCATGCACGCGTTCAAATGTCCCCTCTATTTAGCCTTTTACGTTAGGAGGTGTAGATCACCCTTTGGGTGGTTTGAAGTTGGGGAAGCCGAGTTGATTAGGCTTGACCTTGTCCACCAGTCCATGGAGAAGGTGAAGATTAGTAGAGAGAGGTTGAAGACTACACAAAGCCGGCAGAAATCTTACACCGATATGAGGAGAAGAGACTTATAGTTCGAGGTGAGTGATTGGGTGTACTTGAAAGTATCACCCACGAAGGGTGTCATAAGGTTTAGGAAGGAGGGAAAATTAAGTCCTCGCTATATTAGCCCTTATCATATTATGAGGAGGATTGGGAAAGTTGCTTACGAGTTAAACTTGCCTTCTGAGTTAGATGAAATTCATCTGATATTCCATACCTCTATGTTGAAGAAGTGTTTGGAAGATCCTGTCTTGGTGATCCCTGTTGAGAGCACTGGAGTAAAAGATAGCTTGTCTTATGAGGAAATTCCTGTCTAAATCCTTAATGAATAGGTTCGCAGATTGAGAAACAAAGATATAGCCTCCGTTAAGGTTTTTTAGAGGAATCAATTTGTTGAGGAAGCCACGTGGAAAGCTGAGGAAGAGATGAGATCCAAATACCTGCACCTATTCGTTCCTGATGACGAGATTATCAAAGATAATGTTCCTATCCTTAACTTAACTTGATGTTTCCATCTTGAGTTGATGTGTCAATTCTTGACGTTCTGAGTAGAGTTACCGTGGCTGATGAGGAGTTGAGAGTTTGAGTTATTAATTGAGTGTCGAGATGAGTCTTAAGTCTATTCGTATCATATTACCACTCCTTCTCATCATTCAAGGATGAATGATCCCAAGGGGGAGATGATCTAACGCTCGGTAAAATTACCAAAATACCCCTAGATGAGTCACTTGTATACTCTTTATTCTTGTTTTAGATAGACAATTGACATTCTGATGGGGTATGATGTTAAGTTGATGTTATGGCTACATTATTCTACCTATGTTGTTATATTCAGCCATCTTACATACCGTACATTCCACGTATTGATGCCATTCGGCGCTGCATTGTTTTATGATGCAGATATTGGAGGTAGAGGACTGCAGCAGACGCATCATTGAGGTTCCGAGGTTTCTGATTCCATCCATTAGTGAGCCCTCTTTTCTATTCGGAGGGTCATTTTTCTTTATCAGTTGTTCGATTTTATTGAGTTGGGTAGCCATGGGATGTCATGGTACCATCTTAGACTGTCAAGTTGAGGTAGAGGTTTCATAGACTAGAGTTGAGGATTTGATGTTAGGGTTTTTCCCTTCCTTGAGTCCAGTTAGTAATAATATTTATTTATCATAGATGTTGAGACCGAGGTTGTTGGCCTATGGCCCTTTTTATTGATGTAGACTGGCTGAGAGGCTCACTACCTTTATTCTTTTAACCTACTACTTTCCGCTATGTTTGATGTTGAATGACTGCTTGAGATCGAGTGGTTCGCTAGGGGACTAGCAAAAGTCTCTGGGTGCCGGCCACGCCTAGGGTACCTTCCCTGGGCGTGACACCTATGAACAATTAGCTTGTCACCTAAAGAGTGACAAATTTAGATGGAGTCTTGCTCATAAAGAAAAAATAGTATTGCCAAGAACTCATAATGCTTGTAGCTACTCTTAAAAATTGTCTTAAGAATTTTCTGTCACGCCCCGGGAGGGTATTCTTGGCGTGACCAGTACTCGGAGACTATTGCTAGTCCCCAAGCAAACCACTAAGCCTCATCACATCATTCAATCAATAAACTCTACTGAACAACAGAAAGTATAAGTAAGTAGATTGGCACATCTCATCTAAAATCTCAAAATAAATAGATAATAATGACGGCTAGTAGAAAGAACTAGCTCACAATCTCAACATCAGCGCTCGACCATCATCTATGAAGCCTCTATCACTAATTATGTGGTGCCAATGACGGACCCATGGCTACCCAAATCAAAATAAAAGAAATAGTCCAAAATCTAACTCTAAAGCAAGAGGAAATAATCATAGTGGATCCTTCGGAATAGGGGAGGCTCACCAAGTTAGCTGCAAGTCTATGATTTTCAACAGAGCGCATGTTGGCGATCTCTACTAGCTGCCTCTACATCATAATACGATGCAGTCCAGAGTGGACATCAGTACTTAGAATGTACTGGTATATAAAATAGCTGAGTGAAATAGAAAAAGATAAAATAATATGGAAACAACATCGACTCCAAATAAACATCGAATAACATCAAATCGTCAAATGTCTATCAATGCAAGAATAAAGAGTAGACAAGTGACACATCAACAACTCAAACTCATCAATAATCATAGACTAATCTTAAAGGAGCTCACCTCCTCTCATCTCAGAGGAGCTCACCTCCTCTCATCTCGACTAAGAGTACTCAAGATAGGTAATTTATGGGAGTTTCTCTTATCTGACAACACTCACTTATGAGCCAGTGAGTGTACAACAATCACACTGATATTTCCACAGCTGTTCCAAACTTGCCAGGCAGTGAATGCTCCGAAACCATATCAACTCACCCAATATGGAGTTAATACTCAATAGATTCGTTGTTGCTTTCAGAAACTGTTACTCTCGGGAGATATATGTGATGGTTTTATGCCTCACCTACGCCTGGTGACGTAGTTAATGATTTCGAGTGGGACTCACGCTTACCCATTTGTTCTCGCTATTCCTCCCATGACTCAATGCTCATAAAACCTCCATCTCAACAAATGTCATAAGGACTCGAACCCCGTCAACGATTGGTATCTCATAGGGACTCGAACCCCATTATCATTCAACTCATAGGGACTTTAATCTTCTCATCAATAACTCAAGATTTAGAACAATCATTAAGAATCAATTAAATAGACACATCGGTAGAGTTCATTTTTAGAGTCTCATAAGACAATCAAATTCTATCAACTCATCATCATTCTCTCATCACAATCAACAATCTCAATTCAAGGCTTTGGACTCAATTCTTAAGTTCATTACGCATGCTTTTCAAATTAGTCATGTAGGGTTATGCCAATTCTGATGAAAAATGTTAAATTTAAGAAAACAAATAGCATGATGCATCAACATAGAAAAACATGTAATTTCAAATAAAATTTTTAGAAAAACCATCAAAGGTTCATGTATGTAGACTCCCCAAATCGTCAACTCATCTATGACCATCTATGGGGCACATGAGAGAAAACTCCCATGCTTTTAGTTTGGCCTTACATACCTGGGAAGCAGCTATCAATCAAGCACGTCGAGGATTTCTTTTCAATTCTCTCAAACTCAAGCTCTTCTCTTCTCCCCTCAACCCCCAGCCTTAGTAGAATATTAGAATAGGACTTAGAATGGGGATTTTGGACCCTTTTTTATCAAAATGACCTTATCAGATCGTGTATAGAGTTCTGTAGGGGTGGGGAATTAATCAAAATACCCCTCCTAATAATTTAAAAAAATTTGACTCGGAAAAGACCTAGTCCGCAACACGAATGGTTGCACACTATGTAATTTTAGAAAATGTTTCTAAACGAGTTTTCTCAATACCGTCAAAAATTTTAAAAAGAATATAAGTGTTGATCCACGATGGGTGCACGACGCGCTCCTGTCACGTACTAACACTATTTTTTACTTCGGATCGAAAAATTATCTTTTGATCAGGTCGCTCTAAAAATTGACCGAGACCATTTTCCCACTTAGTCTTTCGTGCTGATCACAAATCCGGCCTCAAATTTGTCATACGAGTATTGGAAGATGCGTTATGCGCATACCCTCCCTCTAGGGATATTTTGATAATTTTACCTGGCGTTACATCATCTCCCCCTTGGGTCATTCGTTCTCGAATGAAGAGTATAGGTGGATATCAGGGCACGAATAGACTCAACACTCATCTGAAGACTCAACTCAATCAATCAAACTCTCGACTCTAGAATAAGAGATCACATCAAGAATGGATACATCAATTTAGTGAAGGGTAAAAAATTTACCTTCAACACTCTCATTCTTTGGCATGAATAGGTGCGGATATTTGGCCTTCTTCTCTTCCTCAGCTTCCCATATGGCTTCTTCAATGAATTAGTTTCTCCACAGGACTTTGACTGAGGCTATCTCTTTATTCCTTAACTTATGAATCTAACGGTCAAGGATTTGGACCGGAACCTTTTCGTAAAATAGGCTACCTTTCACAACAATTTTATCCACAAGGATCAACTAGGCAAGATCTCCCAAGCATTTCTTCAACATCAACACATGGAATATCGGATGAACACCATCTAACTCAGAAGGCAATCTAACTCATAAGCAACCTTCCCAATCCTCTTTACAATCTGATAGGGTCCTATATAATGTGGACTCAACTTCCCTTTCCTCCCAAATCTTAGGACACTCTTCATAGGTTACACTTTCAAATACACCCAATCATCTACCTCGAACTCTAAATCTCTTCTCCTCACGTCGGTAAAAGATTTTTGGCTACTCTGGGCAGTCTTTAACCTCTCTCTAATGACCTTTACCTTCTCCATCGATTGGTGGACAAGATTAGTTCTAATCAACTCTGCTTCTCCAACCTCAAACCACCCAATCGGTGATCTACATCTCTTCTCATACAAGGCTTCGTAGGGAGCCATTTGAATGCTTGCATGATAACTATTGTTATATGAAAATTTAATCAATGGCAGTTGATCATCTGAATTCCCTTTGAAATCAAGAACACAAGCTCTCAACATGTCCAATAATGTTTGAATTGTACGTTCTGCCAGACCATCTGTCTGTGGATGAAAGGCGGTGCTTAAGTTCACCTTAGTACCCAATCCTCTTTGGAACGATCTCCAAAATTGGGAGGTAAATTGAGCTCTTATGTCCAAGATGATGGACAAGGGAACCTCATGCAACCTCACAATCTCTCGTATGTATAACTTGGCGTACTCCTTCACAGTGTTTGTTGTCTTAATTGCCAAGAAGTGAGCCGATTTATTCATCCTATCCACAATCACCCATATCAAATCATATTGCTTTCGAGACCTTGGTAAACCAGTAATAAGTCCATATTAATTATCTCCCACTTCCATTCTGGAATCTCAAAGTTTTGAGCTAATCCACATGGTCGTTGATGCTCTACCTTCACTTGTTGGCAATTTAGGAATTTGAAACAAACTCAGCAATATCCCTCTTCATTCCACTCCACCAATAGACTTCTCTTAAGTCATGGTACATCTTGGTAGAGCCTGGGTTAATGGAATATCTAGTGTTATGGGCTCCTGCCATGATTCTATCTCGAATGCCATCAACATCTGGAAAACACAACATACTTTGGTATCTCAATACTCTATCTCCCCTTTTGGAGAAGACCATCACTTTCTGTTTGTGGACAGCCTCCTTTAATTGGAGTATGACAGGATCTTGGTCTTGCTTTTCTTTCACTTCTGCAACTAAGGATGAAGCAGACCCATCCTGGACATTAACTCGTCCTTCATCATTCTCCTCAAAGTTGAACTCCCAATCGAGCCAACCAATGCACTTGCTTGGCTAATTCCTTCTTTCCTTCCTCCACATGGGTTGTGCTACCCATTAACAACCTACTAAAAGCGTAAGCAACAACGTTAGCTTTACCTGGGTGGAGTGAATTTCATGTCATAATCCTTGAGCAAAAGTCTCTAGGTGTCGGTCATGCCTAGGGTACCTTCCCCGAGCGTGACACCTATGAACAATTAGCTTGTCACGTAAAGAGTGACAAATTTAGATGGAGTCTTGCTCATAAAGAAAAAATATGATTGCCAAGAACTCATAATGCTTGTAGCTACTCTTTAAAATTATCTTAAGAATTTTCTATCACGCCCCAGGAGGGTACCTTTGGCGTGGCCGGCACTCGAAGACTATTGCTAGTCCCCAAGCAAACTACTTAGCCTCATCATATCATTCTATCAATTAACTCTACGAAACATCAGAAAGTATAAGTAAGTATATGGGCACATCTCATCTAAGGTCTCAATATAAATAGATAATAATGACGGCTAGTAGAAAGAACTAGCTCACAATCTCAACATCAACACTCGAACATCGTCTATGAAGTCTCTATCACTAATCATGTGGTGTCAACGATAGACTCATGGCTACCCAAATCAAAATAAAATAAATAGTCCAAAATCTAACTCTAAAGCAAAATGAAATAATCATAGTGGATCCTCCGAAATAGGGGAGGCTCACCAAGTCAGCTGCAAGTCTCAGATCTTCAACGGAGCGCCTGTTGGCGATCTCTAGTACCTGCCTCTATATCATAAAATGATGCAGTCCAGAGTGGACATCAGTACTTAGAATGTACTGGTATGTAAAATGGATGAGTGAAACAGAAACAGGTAGAATAATATGGAAACAACATTGACTCAAAATAAACATCGAATAACATCAAATCGTTAAATGTCTATCTATGCAAGAATAAAGAGTAGACAAGTGACACACCAACAACTCAAACTCATCAGTCATCTCAAACTCATTTCAAAGGAGCTCACTTCCTCTCATCTCAGAGGAACTTACCTCCTCTCATCTGATCTCATCTCAAAGGAGCTCACCTCCTCTCATCTCATTTCAACTCAGAGTACTCAAGATAGGAAATTTATAGGAGTTTCTCTTATCCGACAACACTCACTTATCAGTCAGTGAATGTACAACAATCACATTGATGTTGCCACAGACATTCCAAACTTTCCAGGTAAGGAACGCTCTGAAACCATATCAGCTCACCCAATATGGAGTCAATACTCAACAGATCGCTATTGCTTTTAGGGACTGTTACTCTCGAGGGAACCATAATATATGTGATGGTTTTATGCCTCATCTATATTTGGCGACGTAGTTAATGAGTTCGAGTGCGGCTCTTACCCATTTTGGTGCTCAATACTCCTCCCGTGACTCAATGCTAATAAAACTTCCATCTCAACCAATCTCATAGGGACTCGAACCCCGTCAACGATCGGTATCTCATAGGGACTCGAATCCTATCATCATTCAACTCATAGGGACTTTAACCCTCTTATCAATCAATCTCATCAATAACTCAAGATTTAGAACAATCATTAGGAATCAATTGAATAGACACATCGGTAGAGTTCATTTTTAGAG
>CM057054.1:43958066-44178066 GCA_029948455.1 Solanum rostratum
ATATATATATATATATAAAGTAATGATTCTAACTCTAAATTATTTTATAATATGCAGTAAGAGTACGAGCAGCACATACATAAGCTTGGAGATGAGGTCCAACTTACGCCAGAACAGTCCACCAAAATTTGGACTAAAAAGTAGTTGTCGGGAGCCATAGCCGAGGCCCTTGACCAGGTTCAGATGGCTGTTATGTCTCAAAAAATTGCAGAACTTACAAGCGTATTGGCAACGTTTGAGGCAAGGAGGGTTGAGGAGAAAGAGAATATATATATATATATATATATATATTGAACAAGTTCATCAAATTAGAGAACAAGTGCTCAACCTCACCCATCCTTCCACTCTTGATGAATCTGACAAGAGTGATGAGTTTGTTGAAAATAGTCCCTAGATTCATTTTTATTTCAGTTTTAAACAATTTTAAATGTTTGGTAAACTTTGAAACAATTTAAAACATTATAAATTATGAATTTATTCATTTGTAATGTTTAATTATGCTTGTTATTACGTATTTTGTATGTTTTAATTTTTGTTAATTGTGTTGGATTGGGCTGTATTGAATTGAATTTTTAATGCAAGTGGGTAGCAGAAACTGTTTGTAAAAAAAAATTGCAAAAAAAGCGACAGACTATGTCCCTACGTCTGTCATTTTTCTGGTTTTTTTTTTAAAAAAAGAAATTTCAGAAAAGCGATGGACAGGGACCCTAAGTTTGTCGCTTGTTTTTATAATTTTTTTTAAAATTCTGATCCAGTCTGTTGCAAAATATAGGTAATTAAAAAAATTAAAATAAAGAGACGCAATTCGTCGCTTTTTATTATTTTTTTATTAAAAATTAAGGGCAATGCAATCCTTTGCTTTTTTGTGATGCAGTCCCTCGCTTTCTTGAAAGCGTCAAGTAATAAAGCGACAAAAATAACTGCAATGTTGAAAAATTGATTTTTACGTTTTTTCTTAGTAATGCACTCTAAATTGATCAAATAAATTATGAATACATGATATTTGGTACTTATTCTTGATGACCATCTATTATTCAACTACTTGTAATTGATACATATCTATCTACATAAAATCATTCTTCTTTTTTATAAATAATACTATAGCACCCCACTAAATCTAACCCCTTGCCTAATAAATCTTGCAATTGCTCCATCAATCTCTTCAACTCTAATTAATTATCATGTCCCAAATCTAGGAAGGCGCAATCAACACTCATTTGATCAAACCCAACAAACAAAACCTGTACAATCCAAACATTTCAAGAAATAATGCAATTTGATGGGTCAAAGGGCAACCTAAACATACTACAACAATTATTATTACCATCATATATGTTTATGTAACTCATCAAACATATTTAACTCAACCCAACTCATGTAATGTTGTCATTTAAAAAAAGATAATTTAAAAGTTAATGATTTAAATTAAACTTTAGATGGAATCTTACAACAAAGATAATTTAAAATATAAAAATATTATAATATACATAAAAAAAATTAAAATATGTATTGACTTTTTGGAATACTAAAAGTTCTGTTAAGTCATACAAATACTTTAGTATATAGCTTACCATGGTCAAGAATTTCTTTTAATTTTTTCACCTCTTTTTTTTTTTTTTAATGTTTCCTTTCTTTTTTTCGTTTAGAGCACTTTAAAATGAACCTTCATTAACTCATATTTTTCAACTTCTATTTAGGATTCATTTGGTGATAAAAATTATTCACTTTATTTTGAAAACTAGTATTAAGCCATGAAGATCTCAAATTCAACTACAAATTTAGAAAAGCACACTCTATGACCAATTGTTTTCAAACTCACTTTTCAATTTGAAGTTGTATTTTAGTATATTCAAACATGAATATTATTATTCTAACCAATCTTTGCAGAAAATAGAACCAAACACAACTCTATTTTCAACTTACATAAATTTCAAGTAAAATAACAAAATTTTTAGAATTCATAGCCAAACACCATTTAAATCATAATCACATCTTTCACGTTCCTTTTATGTCAATAACCTTCAAATATTTATGGCAATGTTTCACGAGTTGTTATATATTTATGTATATATTTGTATTAGAGTAGTGTTAATTTTCTTAGACTGATATACCCTTATTCCTCAAGTGTTTCGACTGAGAAATTTGGCAAGAGCTAGAAATTTATATTAAATTACATTTTACAGATAAATAAATGATAGTAAAGCACACTATGAATAGCATTGCATGCATATATCTAACATGGTGGCATTGACCCCTAATTTTGAATAGAATGACCAATCCCAGGACTATGACCCCGCCCAAAAGGACTGAATCCGTCCACACGTCCAGGTGGTGTAACGGGTGCCATTGGTGGTGCAAGTGGGGGCTCATGCTCATCAAATGTTTCCTTATTATTACTTTGCATTTTTGATGCCATAGTGTGACTATGAGGTCTCCAGGCATCATCCATATCTTCAAACTTCATGAATCGTCCCTCCACTGATCCAAAAATGTGAGAGAACAAGAACATTATAATGAAAAAGTAATAAGTAAGGATAATTTGTACCTTTGTTTCAGCCATATTGAATGAATTGATGAGAGGGATGTGCTTAATATACTCTTTAATCCGCTAGTATTTATAGCAAAACAAGTCACATGAAATTTAACTTGGTCCACACTAGTTGGAGATTCTCATCATGTGCATTAAACTAGAGATGTAGGAATTACATTTTCTTAATATATTGTATGGTACATAAAAGCTACAATGCTAGTCTGCCCTCTTTAATTTGTTCGTATTAAGCCATGCAAGTCGTGTTTGGACCAGTTTGCCTATATCAATTAACTCCATTTTACGGTGAAAAATTTTGTTGCTCATATAACAAAGGTTAATATACAATATGGTAGTTTGTATCGATTGAAAAAAAATATTGTACCTTATTATACATAAATAATAATATGATTGATCTAAACGTTAATAGTTAAAGGTCTAAAATCCCTCGGACTAAAAGCTTCTTATTTTAACTACAAGATATAAACCAAATATCTAACTATGTATAGTCACATACATATACATAATACATATTACACAAACTAGACACTTGTCATTCATTTCATGCATGAAAGAGTTTTAACTACGTACCGTCAAAATCATCATTCTCCATCTTATGTAAATTGAGGTTAAACAAATTGTGGTTATCAATTTATTGTATTGCACAAAATAAAATTGAATTTAAATTGACTGAACTGACTAGATGTGGTAATGATAAAACATTTTCACAAACAAAATTGAAATTATCAAATATTTAAGATTGTTCTAGATCATAAATTTCAAAAGCTTATTTCTTTCTTAAATTGTGTCAAAAATCAAACAGTCACATAAATTGGAATAGAAAAAAAATAATTTGATTTAAAAAGTACTCATTTTACTCGATCTTAATAAGATGATTTATAACCATACAAATATCTAATACTTTCTCTGTTCCATTTTATGTGACACCATTCTTTTTCAGGCTGTCTTAAAAAGAATGCCACTTTACTATAATTAAAAATATTTAACTCTAAAATTTTCCTTTTATCCTTAATAAAAAGATTACCAGCCACACAAATATCTAAGGATTATTTTCGACCACAAGTTTGAAAAGTCTTCTTATTTTTCCTTAAACACAATGCCACATAAAATGAGTAGTTATTTTAGACCACATAAAATTTTATACATCATCACATAAATTGAAACAAAAAAAATTTAGGGTGATAACATAAACATGAAAGTTGAAGGGACATATTGGAGTTTAGAGAAAATGTTGTGGTTTACATGGGCTCCCACTGAGTAGTTATTTTTAGTTTAGAGTGTAAGCATGCGCTAACTACTTTCCAACTGGAGATTCTTATGGATTAGATTTTTTGTACTTTAAGTTTAAACACCTCTTTGTGAGTAGCAAGGGACTAAATCAAATTATACTAGTTTATTTGACCTTGAAGTAGTACTAGCTACCTTCTGCTGACGGAACAAATTAAAAATGTGTGTATCTTGGAGTTGACCCATCAAAGACTCACAGGGTCACGGTTTTAATTAAGGACTTTTTTAAATGGAAAATCACACAACTAATGTACTTAATGACCTTTACTTTATATAGTATTTTTTTATTTTGCAAAACATAATAATTTAGGTTTGTACTGAAAAATGGGGTTTGAACTGATTATCCGGGAGTGGGGATTAATGGGTAAAGAGCACATAGTTGTAATATAATAACGTAAAAATAGTCATAGTTTGCTAAAATTACGATTTGTAACTACATATTATAGGAGAGAGGCGAGTGAGATTGAGAGAGGCCAAAGAGTGGAGAGAGGTGAATTGCATATGTATATTTGTAAAATTGTATGTGTATATCTGTCAAATAATTGTATATGTGTAACTAATATATATATATATGTATATGAATATGTATATCTGACAAGTGAAATTGCAAGAGGGAGGAGAGAGGCGAGGGAGAGAGGGCAGATAGTGGAGAGAGGAGAATTGTATATGTATATATGTCGAAATAAATATGCACGTCTGTAAAATAATTGTATATATGCAACTGGTGTACATACGTATTTGTATATCTAGCAAGAAATTGCAGAGGGGAAGAGAGGAAAGAAAAAATAACTACAAAATCTTAACTATAGCTATAAATTGTAATTCTTTTAAACTATAATGCTATAAGGTAAATGCATACCATTTGTTTACCTAGTTACGTATAAAAAAAAGTAATTCAAAATTCTTTCCATCATTTTCTTCACTAATAATCATCCAAAAACCTTTTTCACAAGTCAACATTTCTTCTTCTTCTTCACCATATTTTTCCATACCATTGTATGTTTTGAAGATCTTCTTTAATCAATTTGGTGTTTACGAGTTCAGATTTTTCTTTTTAATTTCATTACTTGTGAAAATGTGAATCGAAAATCTTCGCTGAAATTGATTTTGAATGCATATTAACATTGTTTCGATTTAAAAAAAGAAGACCTTGCTATGTATGAAATGTATACATAAATTGATTTTTCAGAGTCGGCTTAGACACTTATATTGTAAAATTTTCAGACTAAACTTTTAATGTGAGCATTCGTATTTGAACATGTTTTTTAAATCTATGAATTTATATGAATATTGGTTGATTAACATATTTATAGAAATATCTTTTGTATTGCTTGAATATGTTCATTGTTTCATTTTTGCTTGAATAAATACAACAGATAGAGTGTTATCATTAGTAAAAGTTATGAATACTTTCTTCCATTCGAATGGTATCAATATGTCATAAGTGTCAGCATGAATTAAATTTATCTATCTCTCTCTACACTATTATGACCTCGATTCTTGGGTCATAGCATAAAGTCATATAGTTATACCTAACTTTCAATTTCAAACATAATGAGAAATTGTATCAAAATAATTTTTCTCTTGCTTATACTATCTATATTTCTCGTGACTCCACCAATTTAATCTAGTTTTCTCTTAATTCTTCAAATTTAAATTAGAGATTTCCCTAAATACTCACTTAAAGATTTTAAGCATGGGTAAGTGTATGTACGTATTTAAGATTACTACTGAAGAAAAGTTGTCCAAACATAAACTATCAAAGATGTATGCTATTTTCTCAATGTATCATGTATATTGAAAATATATCATGTATCAATTAGGCAACTCAATATTTGGCTTCATATTTTTTAAAGTTGACAATTTTAAGTGTATCATTTTTTAAATAGTTCAAAATATACTTTTTATAATTATTTAAAATAATTTATTAATAATTATTTTTATTTTTCAAAATATTAGAATTTTTATTAATTTATTTTGAATTTTATTCATTAATGTTTTTGTCACAGTTTGTTGAACATAAAATATTATTTTGATTTTATTAAATGATCATTTCTTGTTAATTTGCAATTTTTTACATGGTGTTTTTATATTCATTACATTTGACTATATTCATTTTAGTATTTTTAGCGCATGTATTGAAATATAAATTACAGAATTACATACATAGATATTTAATCAGCTCATGATTTTATTAAAAAGATGGTTTTAAAATTTTTTATATAACCCTTTAATTGGTTCGAAAGTAAAAAAAGGGTGGTGGATAAATTTTAAATAATTTCAAATTTGGAAAACCCCAGTGAATTCTAACATTTAGGTCTTCAGTAGTCAATTATGTATGTTGCTATTGTTTGGCCAATTTTTGAGATGTTATGTTTCCTAATTTGCTCCTTTTTTTTTTTTTTTACATAATTTTTTGAATAATTAAATTAAATTGACTAAGAAAAATTTCTTCATTGATTTTCGAGACCTTCCATTTTAAAAGATGAAAATGTACTATAAGTTCATGTATATTTTATATTAAATTTGACGAACGAAAAAATTTTCAGCGATTTTTAAGGCTAGCCATTTTCATAAGATGAATTTTTATTTTAAGTTATTATTATTTTGATTTATATTTTATCCCTTACTAATACTTTTACTACGTATTTTTATAGGTATTAGAGTTGTTTTCTAAGAAAGTCATTCGAACATTTATTTTATTATTCATTATTATACTTTATTAGTTGTGTCTATTTTATGCTTATTATACTTGTGAAATATTTTTATCTCCTTCTCAATTGAAAAAAGAATGAGTTCAGCCAAAACTCCCCACTATGAATTTTAAAGAAATCACTTAAACCCTTACCTATAATCTATTAATTTTATAGATTATTTTTGTTAAATCCCAAAATTAGGTGACGACTCCTAAATTTTTCTAAAATTCTTTTAAAATTGATTTAATTGAATTGTTTTTTGAATTGCCTTATTTGCAAAAATAGGAATATCAACAACATGCACATATTTTGTATTCCCAAATTAACATCGTCATCCTAACCAACTCACTCTCTCATCTCACGTTCATCACCCCTATTCTTTCTCTGTCTTTCTTCCTTCTCCCTCATCGAAAAATGAGGAATACAATTTTGAGTTTGTAACTACCATTTTAAGTCATATGTGTGATTTTTCTATAGCTTTCAATTCATAATGTCTTCTAATTTTCGATAGTTATATCAAATTAAGGTAAAACTTTGAGATTTTTTTAATATGCTTTCAAAGTTAGTGACAACAAAATCCTTAATAGACGTACAACACAGTATCATTATCTATCAAAAATAGAGCTTCATTTACTGAATAACAACATATTGCAACATTGATACAAATAAGTAGTGTATCTGGATTCATTAGTCTTATAAACCAGATACACCATATATATAAACATGCATAGTTGTATACTCAAATACATCATACATAAACTAATTAAGATAATATGTTAGAACTCAAATACACATATCTGAATTAAGACAATCCAGATATACAATAAATATTAAGCAGAAACAAACTCATATACAAGAATTGTTCAATTTTTTTGGAATTTGTGATACCATCATACCGGAGAGGCAAACTACTCAAAATTTATTAAAGGAGTGATTTCTTTCTTAGTTATCTTCATTAATTAACTATGCATTATATCCTATATTTGCCTTAAATAGATCTCGGATATATGTATGTAAAAATATGTATCTCATATTCGAATTTTGATACCACTAGTAATACTGAAAACTAATGTGAACAAAAGCAATTTACTCATAAATTATTGAAATTTGTATTGTTTACCACTACCTCAAGAAGTTGTTCGAAGACAACATTATCATGATAAGGAGGACATTAACTGCACAAAGTTTGACAAAATTTTCATCCTCTCCGCCCCTGTACTATCGGGGTTCATCCGATCCCTTTAGACAAAAAATTATACTATTTATGTATGATTAAAATAATTTTTTTATATATATATATAATAGATGTTGAACCCCTTAAACTAGTTAATATGTTTACTGCTTCAAATTTTGAACTCTATTAATTGAAAATCTGGCTAGGCATCCTAATTAAGAAGATTTGACAACTTGTTGACTGAAATATTTCAACAAAACTGACAAACCAACATCAACCATCAAATTAAATAGAGGAAAAAGTAACAAAGGAAAAGGCATGTTGTACCATTTACTAGAAAAAAATTAGGACCTTTAGTTTTTTTAAATACAAAAAGGTAAGTATAGAAGATCCTCCATGCGTGATTTATTAGTTTAATAATCATGTGAATTAAGTACAACAGCACTTATATACCACAGCCTAGCAAAGATGAAAAGTGCTAATGTTCTTTTTAGTTAATTAATACTAAGTGGTTAGTTATTTTGGTAGGGAAAGGACTAAAGTGGACTTCCAGGACTCAAGGAGCCAACAATAAATGTAGAGTCATTTTCAAAGAATCTACGTTTCCAATTATTAATTTTATAATTTCCCACTTTTGCCTTATTTAAGATCACAACTAACCAATTACTTATAGTATTATGTAATGACATGGTATTTGGAAAAGCTCATTTAGAAGAAGAGAATTGGTACTCTAATCAATTATAACACCCCCTTCATGTTACAAATCCTAATATTTATGGGCTACGCCTTCATATACAATATTATACAAAACTTTAAACTTTCTATATCAATATTAAGAAATACAATATACGATATCATACCCTTAACATATAAAATTTTGTCAAGTGCTATATAACCAGATAAGCTAAGTATTATATAATATGCTACAAAATTATGAAAGGTCTTATACCCCTATACAGTCCTATACACTATTATAAAAAGAACAACTGATTTTGCCTTATTTCTTGAGTCCAAACATCAAATTCATCTAGAAACACCTCAAAAACTATATCAAAATTGTCCTAAAAATGAGGATGTCAATGGGGCGAAACGAAGCAGGGTTGATTGAGCTCAATCTGTAAATTTTTGACTCGCTCCGCCCCACTCCACATAGACCCGTCCCGCTTAATTTCTTAAGGTTTTTATTTTTTAATTGAATTTAATATGAAAAATAAAAACTCGTAATTTTTTTAAAATTTTTTTAGCTAATTGACATTTTAACAACTAATTAACTATTTTTAGTTGACATTTCAACAATTATTTCTTAACTGTTAATTAAAAGCCTCTAATTACTATTTCAACAACTAACAAATTACCGGACATGTCTAGTTAAAATTTTAGAAAATAAAATAAAATTAAAGCCAATGTTTAATATAAAAAGTTTGTATTTTTTATTTTTACTAATTACAAAGATTTAATTTTCTTCAAAAATCCTATTTGGTTCTTTAAACCCGCTCCGTCCTGCATTAGTTTTAAATATAGTTCCTTCAACCCGTCTTGCACCCGCCTCGCCCCACGTAACTTTAGATCTGCCCTGCCCCACATTGCTCTAAACCTGCCCCATACCCGCCCCGCGCCGCCACGTTACCATCTCTAGCTAAAAATTCAGATTTAGGCTCCTGAATATGTATCCAATATTTTCGACTGTATCCACTCTAAACGAAGCTTATTTGTGAATATACAAATTTCCAACATTGAATTTGTTAGCTTCAACAATAATTGTGTAAACTTTTTCTTCTTCATATTTATGTTCTCAGACATAAATCAATGGATAACCACATTTTCAGTAAACAACATTTTTCAAAGAGAAAGAAGGTACTTATGGGATAAAAAAGCTAAATAGAAGAGGAACATCATTAAAGCATGTGGTGTAATGATTGAGCTAATTTTTTTTAATTAAAGGTTTTACATTCGAATTCTAAATATGATTTTTTTTTGTAGAAAGCGCTTTTTTCTCAAATGAAACCCTATGCAGCATAAATCAAATCTGAATTAGTTGTGCTTCAATCCTATATTGAAAATCAAAATGAAAAATAAAAAGAAAAAAAAATCCTAAGCATGAAATAAACAAGACATAATACTTAAACATGACCTTTCACTTGGCCTCAGTTGTTGCCATCTATACTCTCGAACATTGGATGTGCACAAATAGACAGTTGTATAAACTTGAACAAATTGACACATACAGGATGCAACTTGGTCACGTAGGACACCACATAGGATATATATGTCTACTCGTTCAACTTTATATAAATTTAAATATTTATTCGTGCACTATTAAAATTGAAGAACATTGAAGCTAATTAAAAATATATATTGATCAATTATGCCAATAAATAAAGATGATACTTTGATAACATCCTCAATAAAATGGAATCATCTTGCTGAATTAATAAGAGAACCTAAACCTTTGCTTATAGAATTGCAAAAGAGAGGATAGAAGGCTAGTTTGGTAGGAAAATATTTTTCTTAGAAAATGGAGTGGATTATTTATTTATTTTTTAGTGATTTGTAAGTAAGTAAAAAATATTATTTTTTATTTGATTTATGAGATACTTTTGTTTTTATGTGTTCAAAAGAATGTGACATTCCTATAATTTAAAAAATAACTTATATTTCTTTATTTATGGCCACGCAAATAATTAAGGAATGTTTTAGACTGTACATTTTGAAAATCCTTTATCGTTTTTAAATAAATTGTGTCAAGTCAAGCAGTGTCACATAAATTAAAATGAAGAAAGTATTACAAAATATTTATATATAATCTAGCAAAATATTAAATTTTTAGCATCACTTGTAATATAAAACTATTTTTTCTATTTCAATAAAACAAATTATTTTTTTTCATTTCAAAGAAACTCTTTTTTTTAAGAGAATATTTTGACCAATCGTGATAAAAAAAA
This sequence comes from Solanum rostratum, assembly GCA_029948455.1. NCBI lineage: Eukaryota > Viridiplantae > Streptophyta > Magnoliopsida > Solanales > Solanaceae > Solanum > Solanum rostratum. The sequence continues at coordinate 43,968,714 of CM057054.1, forward strand.
GAAATTAAAATATTTTCCTCCATATCAACATATCCAGAATATTGATTAATGATGATTTAGCTTCAGTCAACTTACCAGTAGCCTATAGCCATCCAATAGAAAATGAATTCTTTTCATTAGTGGTAGCTGCTTTTCACACTAATTAAAAAAAATAATGATGAACAAATTTTTTAATTAAATATTAAATTCATCACTAATTTTATTTAATAATAACTTAATGATGAATTTCTATTAACTATACGTAAAATAATAATGAATTAGTGATGATATTAGTAATTAATTCAAGTTTTTATAATTATGTTAGATTAGAAAATCATATTTCCAAAGAACTTTAATCCAAAAAGGAAAAAAGAGAAAAAGGATAAAAGCACCTTTTGTTCCTAACCGTAAATTCAATTTCCTTTTTGATTCTTGTAAGCTGTAGATATATAACTTAATATATTCAAATCTTTAATTAATTGATATTACATTTTAAGAAAACAATGTGTTATATTTAACTATTTATAAAATTACATTATTGTTAAATATGAAACAATATTACAAATTTAACAAATCGCATGACTAAATAAGTGGCAAAATGATTAAAGATTACAGTAAATTTATGAATATTAACGAGCAAAAAGATTAAAAATGATTAATTGTTGAAGGATGAAGGGTATCTTTTACTAATCCAAGTAGTTAGTTAAAATTGTTAGTAGTTAATTAAAGTTGTTAGTAGTTAGTTAACAGGCCGTTAACTACTAACTTTATATATAAACAAGTTGATCTTGTATTCTAGTTACATGAAAAAGATTACAGAATACAATAATTCCTATCTTTCTCCTCCTCCTCCCCTTCTTCTTCCTCTTAATCTGATCTCTTGAATCTGTTATTGAGTTCATCAAGAACTCTACATTGTATCAAATCATAACATGGTATTAAAGCCATACAGTATAACAATATAGATTGTGAAGTTGTTCTGTAAATCTCTACATCTATACGGGTTTGAGTGTTAGATCCTCAAAATTCTATAATGGTAGAGGGTCTTGATTTAGCTAGGTCTAGAATATCTAATTCATATGGCAATGCCGCTGGTAATACTCAAGGATTGGGGATTGATTACAACCACCCATTATTTTTGTCTCCTGGTGATCAAATTGGCATACAGATTGTGTCATTTCAACTGACAAGAATTGAAAATTTCATTTTTGTAACACCCGGTAAATTATCAAAATACCCCTAGGAAAGAGGTGTGCGTAAAATGCGTATTTCGATGCTCGGATTGAAAATTCGAGAGCGGATTCGTGATCAGCACTAAAAATTGCGTGGGAGAAGGGTCTCGGTCGATTTTTAGAGTGACCGAGTCGAAAGATAATTTTTCGTTCCAAAACGAAAAATAGTGTGACTTCGCGATGGAACCGTGTCGCGGACTTGTCGCGGAGCCACACTTGTATTTTTCTGTGATTTTTCGACGGAGTTGAGTTTTTCGAAAATACATTGTCCGCGACAGGTCCGCGTCGCAGACTGTGTTATTCCAGGTCAGGGGAGAAGTTCTTTTAAATTTCGAAGGGCATTCTAGTCCATTCCTATAATTCCTAAACATTCCCCTACGACTAATAAAGGTCGATTTCTAAGAAAAAGGTTTCAAAAACCCCATTCAAAAGCATTCTTCCTAGAAGTCACTAAGTCAGGCTTGAGGGGAGTTGAGGTTGAGGAAATCAAGAGAAGTTTGTGCAAGAACTGTGTTAGCAAATCATCCCAGGTATGTAAGGCTAACCTAAAGCATGAGAATGTTCTCCCATGTATCCTTCTGAGTAAAGTGAATTGTGTCTTGAAGCATAGTGAGGTTACTGTGAAGACTTTGAGTATGTATACTTAATTTTACTTTATGCATACATTTTTACATGAATTGATGATCATCACAAACTTATCATGTGTCATAATTCATTTTCATGAGTGTGTTTTAGAACCCTATGATTATTTTATTAAAAGATATAAGAATGAACTGAGAGATGAGTCTAGAGCCGAATTGAGTTTGATGTTATGATGTTGTGATTGTGTTTCTGTCACGCCCCGAGAGGGTACCCTTGGCGTGGCCGGCACTCAGAGACTATTGCTAGTCCCCGAGCGAACCACTTGGCCTCATCGTCACCTCATACTCAACAGCGGAAGAAACATCCTCAAGGAAAAGACTTTAAAGCAATTAAAGTAATCAAGTCTTTATATAAAATGTTAATTTCCAACAAAGAAGAGTTGAAAAAAAAAATACATCACATCCTCTACTCAGTGTCTATGAAGCCTTTTACTCAAACATCTAGATGGTACCATGACAGGCCATGGTTACCCAACTCAAGGAAAATAAAGTACTACTCAAGCTAGATGATAACAATATGGAAATTCTCTGAAAACAAGGAGGTCTCACCGATCAGCTGAATGCGAATAGATCCTCAACGAAGCGCCTGTCGATAATCTCTAATACCTGCTTCTGCATCATAAAACGATGCAGTCCTAGAAGGGGACATCAGTACTTGGAATGTACTGGTATGTAAAATAGCTGAGTACTAGTATGTAAAATAGCTGAGTGAAACAGAAACAAGTAGAATAATATAGGAATAACATCAACTCAACATCATACTCCATCAGAATGTCAAATGTCTATCTAAAGAAAGAATAAAGAGTAGACAAATGACCCATCAATATCTCATCAATGCATCATCAATACATCATACTCACCTCAAGGAAACTCAACTCAACTCAACTCGACTCGACTCAACTCAACTCAAGGAACATCAACATCAATTCAGCTCAGGGAACATCGACATCAACTCAACTCGACCCAAAACATCACATCAACATGAACATCAAAGTTATATCAAAATGGAACCTAACTGGGAGTTTCTCTGACCGACAACCATCACCTATGAGCCGATGATGATACAACGAAGCGATGCCATTGCCACATCCATCCAATACCCTGCCTGGGGTAAAGGACATAACCTCAGTGGATCCACAAGAAAAACCTCAGTCCTCTTTTGGGACAAGATAGGAACCATCCGCATTGCGGTTCAATCCTCTCTTCCTACGCGGGCCACGTAGTTAATGGGTTCAAGTGGGACTCACTCTTACCCATTTCGGTGCTCAATACTCCTCTCAAAACTCGACATGCTCATAAAATATCAACCTCATCAGTCCCATAGGGACATAATACTTTGTCATTAGTCACATAAGGAGATGATATAATACCTCAACATCAACATCGGCCTCATAGGGACATAGTATAAAACCTCAACATCAACATCTATCCCAGAGGGACATAGTATAAAACCTCAACATCAACATCTGTCCCGTAGGGACATAGTACCTCACCTCATAACACCAACATCAACATCATGAACTCAAGATATGCTTTTAGAAATTAAACTTCCAATTTTAAGACATCATAAAACATCATTCTCATCAACATCATCATCAAGACTCTCATCAAATGTGAAACACAATCACAACATCATCATCGTCAAGGCTTTAGACTCATCCCCTAAGTTCATCATACATGCTTTTAAATAATCATGTAAGGTTATGAAAAATCTCATGAAAAATGTTAACTTCAAGAACACAAATAGTATGATGATCATCAATATAGAAAACATGTAATTTCAAATCAATTTTTCAATGAAAAACTCTCAAGTGTTCATGCACACATACTCTTCAACCATCAACTCATCTTTGACCTATATGGGGCACATGAGAGAAAAATTTCATGCTTTTAGTTTAGCCTTACATACCTGGAAATTTGATATTACAATCAAAATTTGATGAATTCTCGCTTCTTGGAGAAAATCCTCGATCTTGGTAGTTCTTTTAGAATGGAAGAACTTGGAAAGACATCGTTTGAAGAGCTTCTTTTTGATTCTTGACTTCTTGACTCAGAATTTTTAGAGTTTCTTGATGAAGAACCCTAATTCATTGAAAGAAGAATCAATGAATCCTTTCTTGGGATTCTTGAATTCGCTTTCTTGAAACCCTAAGTTATAATTTAAGATTCTATTAGGGATTTCGTGAACAGATAGAAAAATTATCTTAAAGCTTATGAAAAATAACTCACCTTGATGAAGAATCTTGAAAGTTAATCCTAACTTGATGACTTTCTTGATGATTCTTGAACGTTTTATGTTTAGGAGTGAAAGAGAGGGTTTTGACTCATGAAACTGACGTATTATGCATTTATAGACCCCCAAAGGATTTAGGATAGAAGTACCCTCAAAATAAAATAAAGGATTGTTGGTTAGCTTATCCAGAAAGGGTTCGCGATAGGTCCGCGTCGCGGACCTTCAGACAACTCTGCAGGTCTCCAGTAAAATGGTCATAACTGTCCACTTCGAACTCTGTTTAATGCGAAATAAGATGCGTTGGAAAGATAACTCAAAGATCTTTAATTTCTTATATTATGGGTCACATAGCGCATTATAATCTAGGAGATATGGTCATTTGAAGTTGACCCATCTATCAACTCATACGAAAACTTAGTCGGTAGAAATTCTTTGGACTTGACTTGATGTAAAAGATCCTTAATAACTCTAAATCACATCTAATATACTTTAAATACTTATGAATTGATCCTATCATATGAAGGATGGCTCAATCTTAGTGAAAAAAAAAGTTAGGGTGTTACATTATCTCCCCCTTGGGATCATTCGTCCTCGAATGATGAGTAAAGGTAGACATCAAGGCACGAATAAGAATCGGAACTCTTCTCAAAACTCACTCAATCAATCAAACCCTCGACTTCTCATCAATCTTAAACCATCTCCATTCGGACTCAAGAACGGACATATTAACTCAAATAGACAACTCAATTTTAATCGAGAGTAAGGAATTACATCTTACATTCTCTTCATCAAGCACGAATGGAACATCGAAACTCAATCAATTTGAATCATTTAGACACCTTGTCAATCAGTCCTTCGAACTCAGGAAGGAAGCCATCAACTCAAATCGAGATTAGGAACATCGTATAAACAAGACTCTGAGGACACTCTCATGCTCAAGTCCCCACCTCAATTGTGCTCTTTTTTTCATGGCACTTTACCCCATCAATGCAAACTCATAGCTCTTATTCAAACCTCTACCTAACCACCTCTTCTTCTTCCCTTCAGGCCCAGTTCTAAGCCTCAAGGTTCTATTCTTAAGGTGATCATATTCATACAAAGCTAATCCTCAATACTCAGCTCTATACTCGAAACACTTATTATGAAGTCTTCAATAGTCTATCATTCATACTCGCACAATAACAACCACACATTTAAGCCTATCACCCTAACCACTTTAATTATGTCTCAGAATTTTTCAAGCCTACTTGTCACTTCTACCTCCACCATTCAATCAACTCTCACTCAAAGTCACATCAACATAATCTTACCTATCGATTACGCATCATATGATCCCATCTCTTTCCTCATCCCTATCTCAATCCTTTCATGACACAAGTTTAATACCGATATCACAATGAGGATACATTCACTCCTTCTCATCCACCCTCACTCTCAGTCTACTATTATCAACATCACTATTTGAACGTGGAGGAACTCATCATCTCTCCCTTTGACGAAACCCCCAAACTACTACCTCTCCATGTAGCATAAGCATGATGATACCTCTAAAATTTGATACTCTACATCATACCATCAACAGTGGCATAACAAGCCAAAGGTCAGTGCACACGTAAGGTGACATCAGAATCAAGAACTCTCACTCTGTAGTAACCTGTACTCAGAGAATACTGCTCGTCCTCATCACTCTAATACACTTGCATAATAGCATCCATACATTTAAGCCTACCATAACAACTAACACCCTCGATCTCATGAACTCTTACCACGGGGGGTACTAATATAGTTTTACCTATCTATATGACTCCTCACAATTTATCTAACTCCTCCTCCTCATCTGTAACCTTAAAAAGGAAATGACATCACATCATCATCAGAATTAAGAACTCTTATTCACTCGTTGAATTCATCCATCTCAACCTCTTCTCCTCTTCTCTCAAGCCCTAGTCTTATTCAATTGTTAGAAAAGGACTTAGAATGGGGTTTTAGACCCTTTTTTCATGTTAAAACAACTTATATTAGTCGTATAGGGAGTTTATAAGGTGTTAGGAATGAACCAGAATGCCCCTCAATAATCTTAGAAATTTCCAGCTTCGAAGTGACTCAGTCTGCGACGCGGAGTGGTCACGAACAGTACATTTTCTACAAAAATTTTCTGAACGAGTTTTCCCAATCCCATCGAAAAGTTTAAAAAAAATGCAAGTCCCTCTCCGCGATAGGTCCGCGATGTGGCTATGTCGCGAACCTTCACTGTTTTTGTTTCAGAACAAAAAATTATTTTTTTACTCGGTCGCTCTAAAAATCAACTGAAGCCTTTCCCCCACTCAAATTTTTGTGCTGATCATAAATCCGGCCTCGAATTTGCCATCTGAGCATCGAAAGACGTGTTATGCGCACATCTCTACTCTAGGGGTACTTTGATAATTTTACCGGACCTTACATCAACTCTTCCTTAGCTCTCAAGGTCATTACTCTAAGTTTGTAAATCAATTTCCTCTACTAGGCTATAAGCATATACCTCCACATGGTCAAGGAATCACTATCCACAAGAATATCTTAACTCTTCTGTTATGCTATAATCACATACATATAACTAGCCACTCAGACTCTTTTCAACTCTATCACTCTTAGCTCTTTCCAACCTCTATGGAATTCTCTCTATATTTTCTATCCTTATGGTGTACATAGCCACTTCCCATAACTCTCACAATCTAACCTCTTCTTATCTATCTAACCTCATAACTCGATGAGTCTCATGAACTCTTAATTAAAAATCATATGCCTAATTTAGATCTATCACATTGAAAGCACTCTTTTTCCTCTATTCAACATCTACACTTCACCCCCAATAGTATGAATACTATAACACATCAACATAACTTCCTTCTAGTTTGAGCATGCTCTACCACATTCTAACAACAACTCTTCCTCTATACCTCATCATGAAAATCACTAGAGTACTTATGACTCTTTCATCAAACTTATGTCAATCAACTTAGCACATCATTACTTACCTAATAAATACATAACTTTAATTATAAGCCTCAATCAACCATCACTCTTGCTATCTCATCCCTTTCTTTCCATCATCATCCTTCTAACTCTGGGATGATTAGATTCTACTCAGGGTTCATAAGAACTCACATCTCACTCTTAGGTGGTAACATTAAACTCTTTAGAGACATAAGCTCCTATATCATGGGTCACGTCGGAAGCAATTTTTGAAAAAAAGAGGGTCTAGGTACATCTAGAGTTAACTCAAATGCACGACTCATATGAGTAATAGTGCACTCTTTCTAGTCAATCAACTTCGCACCTCAGTCGGCTTCTCTCAAGCCTAGACAATCTCTCAACCATTCTGATTACTTAATCTCAGAGGATCTCATCTATAAGAGTTTGAACATTACTGTCTCTATCACCTCGTGGATGAGGCATAGTTGAAAGGTTTAGAGCAACGTACGAATCATCGTAGATTTCTTAGGAAATAGCTCTATCGCATGATTCAGAATCTGAAAGAAGGAAAACTCTTCCTAATGTCCTATAGCCTCCATATTATGGATGTGGCGCGCTTCACACCAATAATAAGGACTCTACTAGACACGGCTTCATAGACTCCCTAGGACACTCGAACTCTATGCTTTGATACCAAGTTTGTCACGCCCCGAGAGGGTATCCTTGGCGTGGCCGCCACTCAGAGACTATTGCTAGTCCCCGAGCGAACCACTTGGCCTCATCATCACCTCATACTCAACAGCGGAAGAAACATCCTCAAGGAAAAGACTTTAATGTAATTAAAGTAATCAAGTCTTTATATAAAATGTTAATTTCCAACAAAGAAAAGTTGAAAAAAAACAATACATCACATCCTCTACTCAGTGTCTATGAAGCCTCTAACTCAAACCTCTAGATGGTACCATGACAGGCCATGGTTACCCAACTCAAGGAAAATAAAGTACTACTCCAGCTAGATGTTAACAATATGGAAATCCTCCGAAAACAAGGAGGTCTCATCGATCAGCTGAATGTGAATAGATCCTCAACGAAGCGCCTGTCGATGATCTCTAATATCTGCCTCTGCATCATAAAACGATGCAGTCCCAGAAGAGGACATCAGTACTTGGAATGTACTGGTATATAAAATAACTGAGTGAAACAGAAACAAGTAGAATAATATAGGAATAACATCAACTCAACACCATACTCCATCAGAATGTCAAATGTCTATCTAAAGAAAGAATAAAGAGTAGACAAATGACCCATCAATATCTCATCAATGCATCATCAATACATCATACTCACCTCAAGGAAACTCATATCAACTCAACTCAACTCAACTCGACTCAACTCAACTTCACTCAACTCAACTCAACTCAACTCAAGGAACATCAATATCAACTCAACTCAGGGAACATCGACATCAACTCAACTCAGGAAACTCGACTCAAAACATCACATCAAACATCAACATCAGAGTTTCATCAAAATGGAACCTAACTAGGAGTTTCTCTAACCGACAACCATCACCTATGAGCCGGTGATGATACAACGAAGCGATGCCATTGCCACATCCATCCAATACCCTGCCCGGGGTAAAGGAAATAACCTTAGTGGATCCACAAGAAAAACCTCAATCCTCTTTTGGGACAAGATAGGAGCCATCCGCATTTCGATTCAATCCGCTCTTCCTACGCGGGCCACGTAGTTAATGGGTTACAGTGTGACTCACTCTTACCCATTTCGGTGCTCAATACTCCTCCCAAAACTCGACATGCTCATTAAACATCAACCTCATCAGTCCTATAGGGACATAATACCTCATCATCAGTCACATAAGGACATGATATAATACCTCAACATCAACATCGGTCCAAGCGGGACATAGTATAAAACCTCAACATCAACATCTGTCCCAGAGGGACATAAAATAAAACCTCAACATCAACATCTGTCCCGTAGGGACATAGTACCTCACCTCATAACATCAACATCAACATCATGGACTCAAGATACTCTTTTAGAAATTAAACTTCTAATTTTAAGACATCATAAAACATCATTCTCATCAACATCATCATCAAGACTCTCATCAAATGTGAAACACAATCACAACATCACAACATTATCATCGTCAAGGCTCTAGACTCATCCCCTAAGTTCATTATGCATGCTTTTCAAATAATCATGTAAGGTTATGAAAAATCTCATGAAAAATGTTAACTTCAAGAAAACAAATAGTATGATGATCATCAACATAGATAACATGTAATTTCAAATCATTTTTTCAATGAAAAACTCTCAAGTGTTCATGCATACATACTCTTCAACCATCAACTCATCTTTGACCTCTATGGGGCATATGAGAGAAAAATCTCATGCTTTTATTTTAGCCTTACATACCTAAAAATTTGATATTACAATCAAAATTTGATGAATTCTCGCTTCTTGGAGAAAATCCTCGATCTTGGTAGTTCTTTTAGAATGGAAGAACTTGGAAAGACATCGTTTGAAGAGCTTCTTTTTTATTCTTGACTTCTTGACTCAAAATTTTTAGAGTTTCTTGATGAAGAACCCTAATTCATTGAAAGAAGAATCAAGGAATCCTTTCTTGGGATTCTTGAATTCGCTTTCTTGAAACCCTAAGTTATAATTTAAGATTCTATTTCATGAATAGATAGAGAAATTAGCTTAAAGCTTATGAAGAATAACTCACCTTGATGAAGAATCTTGAAAGTTAATCCTAACTTGATGACGTTTTTGATGATTTTTGAGCGTTTTATGTTTAGGAGTGAAAGTGAGAGTTTTGACTCATGAAACTGACGTATTATGCGTTTTGAGACCTTAATAGACCCCAAGGATTTAGGATAGAAGTACACTCATAATAAAATAAAGGAATGTCGGTTAGCTTATCCAGAAAGGGTTCACGATAGGTCCACGTCGCGGAGCCGTCGTGGACCTTCAGACAGCTCTGCAGGTCTCCAGTAAAATAGTCATAACTCTCTACTCCAAACTTTGTTTAACGCGAAATAAGATGCGTTGGAAAGATAACTCAAGGATCTTTTATTTGATATATTATGGGTCACATAACTCATTATACGCTAGGAGATATGGGCATTTGGAGTTGACCCTTTTATCAACTCATACGAAAACTTAGTCGGTAGAAATTCTTTGGACTTGACTTGATGTAAAAGATCCTTTATAACTCTAAATCACATCTAATATACTTTAAATACTTATGAATTGATCCTATCATATGAAGGATGGCTCTATCTTAGTGAAAAAAAAAGTTGGGGTGTTACAGTTTCACATTTGATGAGAGTCTTGATGATGATGTTGATGAGAGTAATGTTTATGATGTCTTAAAACTGGAAGATTAATTTCTAAAAGAGTATCTTGATTCCATGATGTTGATGAGGTGAGGTGATGTTGATGTTGAGGCATTATATTATTTCTCTATGGGACTGATGTTGATGTTGAGGTATTATATTATGTCCTTATGGGACTGATGCTGATATTGAGGTATTATGTCTCTATGGGACTGATGATATTATGTCCCTATGGGACTAATGAGGTTGATGTTTTATGAGCATGTCGAGTTTTGGAGGAGTATTGAGCACCGAAATGGGTAAGAGAGAGTCCCACTTGAACCTATTAACTACGTGGCCCGCGTAGGAAAAGGGGATTGAACTGCAATGCAGATGGCTCCTTTCTTGTCCCAAATGAGGACTGAGATTTTTCTTGTGGATCCACTGAGCTTGATGTCCTTTACCCCGGGCAGGGTACTGGATGGATGTGGCAACGACATCGCTTCATTGTATCATCACTGGCTCATAGGTGATGATTGTCGGTTAGAAAAACTCCCAGTTAGGTTCCATTTTGATAGACCTCCGATGTTGATGTCGATATGATGTTTTGAGTCGAGTCCTTTGAGTTAAGTTGATGTCGATGTTCCCTGAGTTGATTTGAGGTTGATGTTCCCAGAGTTGAGTTGAGTTGAGTCGAGGTTCCTTGAGGGTGAATATGATATATTGATGAGGTATTGATGGGATGTTGATGGGTCATTTGTCTACTCTTTATCTCTTTCTTTAGATAGACATTTGACCTTCTAGTGGAGTATGATGTTGAGTTGATGTTTCCCTGTGCTGTTGTACTTATATTGTTATTCAGCTATTTTATATACCAGTACATTCCACGTACTGACGCCATTCGGTGCTGCATCGTTTCATGATGCAGATACAGGAGTTAGAGGACTTCAGCAGACGCACCGTTGAGGTCAGAGATTTTGAGTACAGAAATTGATGAGTCTCCTTGCTATCCGGAGGAGACCCTTCTATTTGATGCTTTCTTTATTTATTGAGTTAGGTAACCATAGTCTGTCATGGTACCATCTTAGACAGTTGAGTCAGGTTAGAGGCTTCATAGACATGAGTAGAGGTTTGATGTTGATGGATTCCCTTTAAGAATTCTATTTACTTCTTATGATGAGACTGATGTTGGCCATTTGGCCCTTTATTTGAGGTAGCTCACTGTTCCCTTTCCGCTGTATTGATGTTGAATGACGCTTCTGAGAATGAGTGGTTCGCTTAGGGACCAGCAATAGTCTCTGAGTGCCGTCCACGCCTAGGGTACCCTCCCGGGGCGTGATAGTTTTGTTCAATGAGGATTGCCTTGTTGGGTAGGAACAAGATGGGGCTAGTAGATGGATCCTCCACTAGAGATACATTTCCTGAATCTGTGGGAAGACATTGGGAGAGAGTCAATGTTGTTGTCTTATATTAGATCATGAATTCTGTGGAAAAGGGCTACTAGGAGGAATCATGTATGCTTCAACAACTCAAGTAGTGTGGTAAGATCTTCTTGAGAGATTTAATAAGATAGATGCATATAATGTCTTCTCTGATGGTTTAGGACAAGTTGAAGGTCAAGAATCAAAATAAGTTTAGTATAATCATAAAGACAAACAAGTGCAAAATGCAAGTGTGGAACCAACAATACAGGGTGGAGCCTATCCATTCACTAAAGACCAGTATGATGAGATACTCAGCATGTTGAAAACTAAGTCTGATATTACTTAATTAGCTGTAGCCACAAGTATGAGTACAACTTTCTTAGCCTCCAACTGTAATTTTGAATGGATTATAGATACTGATGCTACCAATCATATGGTGTCTGACAAAAATATGTTAGATCCTATCACAATAAGAGAAGTAAAAAGTCCAAGAAAGGTGTTTTTACCTAATGGAGAAGTGTCTCTAGTAACACATGTTAGGTCAAGTGCTATTTCAAATAGAGTACTATTAATGATGTGCTACATCTTCCTCAATTTCATTTTAACCTCATGTCAGTTTCTAAGGTGACTAGAGTGTGACACCTCATAACCCTATTTTCACATATACCTATATTTCAAGCCTCACTCTTATATGTGGGAAGTGTATTAAGGTCATCATAGACCTCTAGTACTTAGTCGAGTTCAAAACTTTCCTATAAATCGAGTTTCTAGCCTTAGATTATGCAAGGATTAACTTTAGATGATCATAACTCTTAGCATACAAAGAATTAGATCCCATGACCTACCAAATGAAAATTCTTTGAATTAGCTTTCCAACGCAATTGATTTCACCTCATTTGGAGTTCGGAGTCAAACATTATGATCATTTTACTGAAGACTACTAGAGCAGAGGTGAAATACGTGACCCCTTTACCGACCATAAATTAAAATACATCCCGTCTGCTAACTCGTGGAAAAAGGTCCTAAAATTTTTAATCTTGGTCCCAGACTTTACGGACCAATCTACGGGTCATAGAAACTTCTACGGGCCATATAATAAGTTAGTGAAATTAATTCAGAGACCTCGAAATTCACCCAAAAGTTTACGAAAGGGTCTCTATGGGCCGTAGAAGCTTCTACAGGCCACAGATGGACTCGTAGACGACCCCGATCAATGGTTTTAAAAAAGGGTATTTTTGTTTTTTCTCATCCTTTAATCCTAAACTTGTCAGTTTCCACCTAATTAGACCCCTAAAACGTGACTCTTCAAATCAACAACGCTCAAAACTCTCTAAACTCAGAACATAGTTTCGAAAGGGCAAAAGCTAGGCCTTTCAAGAACCTTCTTAAATTTTTTCAAGAAATTAATTCCCTAGGTATGTAAGGCCCTCCAAAAGTTATCTTACTATTATCTTAGTATCTTTAACTACCATCCCTACCCAAGATCATGTTTATCAGTTGAGATCAAGTTTTTCCTATTACTAGTTAATTTTATTGAAATACTTGTTCATGTGTTTTTCTTGATGAAAGTCATGATCTTTATTGATTTATAACTACTAAATTAAGATATTAAGTCAATGTTCCATGGTTAAGGTTGCAATTATAAGAACCCTAGATATTTCATGGAAACCATTGTATTCACAGTTTGAGTTGGGTTTAAGGAGTACTTAAAGCTTCTGTATTCACGAGATAGCTAAGTAATAAAATTATATTTTTGAGACACTTTGCATTGATACAAATTCAGTCAAAGAGAAGTGATAAGTTCATAAAAGTTTAAGAAAAGCTAAAGTTGGGCTAAATCCCAAAAGATTAAAAAGCTATTTTGAGAACTCGCACTCTTAAAGTTATGAGCATTATAAAAGTTATTTTGGGAGTAGTATTGAGCACCAATATGAGTGAGAGTAATAATAAATTGAACTAATAAACTACGTAGTCGGCATAGGATAGGATTGTACCAAGAGTACAACTCCTCACTGCCATTGAGATGGCCCAGTTTTGGGATGGATCCACTCCCCTAGCTTTTATTCCTTACCCTGGCAAAGTATGGAATGACTCTGACAGCGTGGGCAAGACGTTGTATCATCACGAAGCTCATAGTGATGGTTGTCGGTTAGAGAAACTCCCCAAGCTTAAGTAAACTAATTCTTGCATACACAGTTTCAACATATATTTTTACTTTCAGCATGCACTTTATTTATTACTTATGCTATCCTATTTTGAGACATGTGTTAACTACTTTTAAGCATAATACTGTATACTAAGTTCCTGTTTTTAGCTATTTTACATATTGTACATTCCACGTGCTGATGTCTTTTAGTTTGTATCATTTTATGATGTAGACACAGGTGACGAAGTTCCTCAGGAGACCCTCCATTGAGGACCAGCTATTCATTCAGCTATTAGTGAGGCCTCTTACCAATCAGAGGCTTTGGACTCTTTATCTATGTTTTTAGCATTTCTTTAGTTATTTCAGATTATTCTAATTAGAGGTTCCATAGACTGTACGACAGGAGTTTCATATTCTATTTTCAATTGTTGCTGAGATATTTAATTTGTTTAGATTGATCAGACTATTGCAGTTTCTTTAATATGTTTTATATATGCCTATGATTTGTTATTTGAGTCTTCCATTGAGTAAAGTAACCAGGATAAGTGGTTCACTTGGGACCAGAAATGGTTCTGGGTGCTAGCCACATCCAGTGTGTAAACTTGGGGCATGACAAGCTTAGTATTAAAGTACAAAGTTCAAGTGTACTAGGGTGTCTATGGAACCGTGTCTAATAGAGCCCGTATTGTTTGTGTGAAGCGCGCCACATCCATAATAGAGAGGCTACAGGGCATTAGGAAGTGTCACTATCAATTGTTATTCCCTTTTATGCTTTAGAGTTTACCTCTTAAGTCCATTATAATTCGTGCATTCACACCTTGTTTTTTAGATCATGCCTCCACGTAGAGCGGCCAGACTTGCCAGGGGTAGAGGATGCCCAACTGGGCGAAATGCAAACCCGCCTAATCCATGAATTCCTGAAGGATGTAGAGGTCTAGCTATGCCTGTTAAACAGCCATCGGAAGCAGATATGTCTAGTGTTGAGCTTCGTCAGGCCATCCATACTTTGGCACAGGCAGTCACTACACAGGGAGGTCAATAGAGAGTTTACAAACATGATGGTTTAGATACCACCAGGGTTCCCGAATTTCTGAGGATGAACCAACCTAAGTTCACGGGGTCTGATGTGAAGGAGGATCGTGAGAACTTCATTGAGGAGCTTCAGAAAGCATTTCAGGTTATGCACACAGGTGATGCTGAGCAGGTTGAGTTGGCTGCCTACCAGCTCTTCGGAGTGGCTAGACTCTAGTTTGATAAGTGGAAGGGAGGTACAGCAGAAGGGGTGCAAGCTTTGAGTTGGGCACTGTTCACGGAGGCCTTTCAGGGATAGTACTTTCCTAGAGAGTTGAGGCAGGCTAAAGTGAGGGAGTTTTTGAATCTGAAGCAGGAAGCTACGAGTGTGCAAGAGTACAACCTCAAATTCACTTAGCTGTCCTGTTATGCTCCGACTATGGTGGCAGATATGCATACCAGGATGGATTTATTTGTATCAGAATCTCTTAGATGACTAAAAAAGAGGGTAGAAATGCTATGCTAATTGGGGATATGGATATAGCTCACTTAATGACTTATGTGCAACAAGTAGGGAAGGAAAAGATACAGGATAGAGAGGAGTTTAGAAACAAAAGGGTCAAGACATTAGACAAGGAGACAGGAAAGTAGGGGGTTGGAGGTGCCAATCATTCATCCATTTAGCCTAGGATATCTAGAACAACACCTTCATCTACTAGTGCACCTGCACCGAGGGTCAGGAATGAGCAGGGACCATAAAACCGCAGATTTCACGGTAGCTAGTCATAGGAGAATGTCACTCAAGGATTGACTCATTATCCAGTTTGTGGTAAGTGTGGCAAGTCTCATCCAGGAGAGTGCCTTGTGGGCACAAATGGTTTTTTAGATGTGGTTCGGTTGGGCGCTTTTTGAAGGATTGTCCTATAGGGAGGCAAAACATTAAGGATAACAAATCTTAGTCAGTTTCTTCAGTACTACAAGGTAATCCAATTCAGAGGGCTGCTACATTACGGATAGGAGGGGCACAACCGCCTATATCTTATGGCTACCAAACAGGAACAGGAGAACTCACCGGATATGGTTACCAGTATGCTCAAAGTATTTATTTATGATGTCTATGCATTATTAGACCCAGGTGCCATATTGTCATTTGTGACTCCCTATGTAGCCACGAAGTTTGGAATTAGTCCAGAATGTCTTCTTGAGCCTTTTAGTGTTTCCACTCCTATAGAGAACCTATTCTAGCCCAAAGAGTCTATAGGGTCTGTCTAGTGTCAGTTTTCGATAAAGATACCTTAGCTGATCTAGTTGAGTAAGACATGATAGATTTTAATGTCATTCTAGGTGTGGACTGGTTTCATGCTTGTTATGCCTCCATAGACTGCAGAACTAGGGTGGTCAAGTTTCAGTTTCCTAATAAGCCAATCTTAGAGTGGAAGGGTAGCTCAGTTTATCCTAAGGGTCAATTTTGTCTCATATCTCAAAGCCATAAAGTTAATCTCCAAAGGGTGTATATGCCATCTAGTCAGAGTCAAAGATTCTCTTGCCGAGACACCATTTCTCGAGTTTGTTGCAGTCATAAATGAGTTCCCAAAAGTCTTTCCTAATGATCTACCTAGAGTCTCTTTTGATAGGGAGATAGACTTTGGGATAGATACCTTCCAAATACTCAACTTATATCTATTCCTCCGTACCATATGGCTCCTTTAGAGTAAAAGAGTTGAATATGTAGCGGAAAGACCTCCTAGGTGAGGGTTTCATTAGACCAAGCATCTGGGGTGCTCCAGTTCTCTTCGTGCTTAAAAAGGATGGTTCTCTTATAATATGCATAGATTCCCGCCAGTTAAATAAGGTCACCATATAGAATTAGTATCATCTTCCCAAAATGGATGACCTGTTTGACCAACTCCAGGTTGCTACGTGTTTCTTAAAAATAGACTTCAGATCTGGGTATCATCAGCTCAAAGTTAGAGAAAATGACATTCCTAAGATGGATTTTAGAACCCGCTATGGCCATTATGAGTTCGTGGTCATGTCATTTGTATTGTACAAATGCACCAACGACTTTCATGGATCTTATGAATAATGTGTTGAGGCCGTACCTAGATATGTTTGTCATTGTGTTCATAGATGACATCCTGATCTTTTCTCGTAATAAGGAGGAACATACCAACTATCTTAGAATTATCCTTCAGACCCTTAGGGACCAACAGTTGTATGCTAAATTTTCCAAATATGAGTTCTGGTTAGCTTCTGTGGCGCTTTTGGGTCATATTGTTTTTGGTGAGGGCATTTAAGTTGATTCTCAAAAGATTGAGGTGGTAAAAAACTGGACAAGGCCCACAACTCCAATAGAGATAATGAGTTTCTTGGGTTTGGCAAGTTACTACAGGCGTTTTGTAGAGGAATTTTCTTCTATCTTAGCTCCATTGACTAAGCTAACTCAGAAGAAGGTTAAGTTCATAAGGTCTGAAGTTTGTGAGTAGATTTTCCAAGAGTTGAAAACTAGGTTGACTACAACTCCGGTCCTATCCCTACCTGAGGGAGCTGATGGCTTTGTTGTGTACTATGATACTTCTTGAGTTGGCTTGGGATGCGTATTGATGCAAAGAGGCAAGGTGATAACATATGCCTCTAGACGGCTTAAGACTCATGAGAAGAACTACCCAAATCATGATTTTAAGCTCGCTGCTGTGGTATTTGCTCTAAAAATCTGGAGACACTATCTTTTTGGTGGTCATGTGGAGATATTTATTGACCACAAGAGCTTGCAGTATGTATTCAACCAAAAAGAACTGAACTTGAGGCAGAGGAGGTGGTTGGAGCTATTGAAGGATTATAAACTAGGTAAAACTAATGTAGTTGCTGATGCTCTTAGCAGATTGACCATGGGGAGAACTGCATACATTGAGGATGGAAAGAAAGAACTAGCTAAGGAGGTGTACAGACTAACACGCTTGGGAGTACATATTGAAGATTCTGATGAAGGTGGTGCGATTATCAAAAATAGGGCAGAGTCATCCTCAGTGGTGGAGGTGAAAGAAAAGCAAGACCGGATCCTATCCACCTTTAGAAGATGTTCAAAAGCTAAAGGTATTAGTGTTTGCAAAAGGGGGAGATAGAGTCTTGCGATACCAAGGCAGACTTTGTGTAACAAGCGTTGATGGCCTTAGAGACAAGATTCTAGCTGAGGCTCATGATGCCAGATACTCTATTCACCCAGGTGCAACAAAAGTGTGTAAAGATTTATGAGAGTTTTATTGGTGGGGTGGCATGAAGAAGGATATTGCAGAGTTCGTATCAAGGTGCCCGAATTGCCAGCAAGTCAAAGTGGAGAACCAAAAGCCTTGCAGTGTGGCATAGAATATTGAAATTCCAGAGTGGAATTTCATAACATGGACTTCATAACAGGCTTACCTCGATCTCATAGACAATATGATTCGATATGGATAATAGTATACAGAATGACCAAGTCAGTCACTTTCTACCTGTCAAGGCAACTGATACAACTGAGGACTATGCCAGAGTTTACATTAAAGAGATCGTTAGATTGCATGGGTTCCCATATCCATTATTTCAGATAGGGGATCCCAGTTCACAACATAATTTTGGAAGTCCTTTCAGAAAGGGTTGGGTAGGAAGGTGAATCTTAGTACAACCTTCATCCCCAGACAGAAGAGCAAGCGGGGTGGACCATACAAACCCTTACAGGTATGAATTATAGACTCTAAAGGTAACTGGGATGATCACTTATCCTTCATTGAATTTTCCTATAACAACAATTTCGAAGCTAACATACAAATGGTACCATATAAGGTCCTTTATGAGAGGAGGTATAGGTTGCCTACTGGATGGTTTGAAGTTAGTGAGGCAGGATCGATAGGACCTGATTTAGTCCATCAGGCTATGGAGAAGGTGAAAGTTATTCAAGAAAGACTAAAGACAACCCAAAGTCGACAAAAGTCTTATACTAGTGTTAGAAGGAGAGATCTGAAATTTGAGGTAGGTGATTGGTGTGCTTAAAGGTTTCACCGATGAAGGGAGTTATGAGATTTAGGAAAAAGGGAAAGATCATTCCTCGATATATTGGCCCCTACCAGATTATTAAGAGGATCGGTAATCTGGCATAAGAATTGGAATTGTCACAAAAGTTAATTGCTATTCATACAGTATTCCACATTTGTATGCTTAAGAAGTGTTTGGGAGACCCCACACTAGTTGTTCCTTTAGAGAGTATTGGAGTCAAAGATAGCTTGTCATATGAAGCAATCCCAGTTCATATACTAGATCGGCAAGTTCGTAAATTGAGGAGCACAAAACATGCTTTTGTTAAAGTATTGTGGAGGAACCAGATCGTCAAAGAAGCCACTTGGGAAGCTGAGGCAGATATGAATGCTAGATACCCTCACCTATTTGTGCCTTCCAATGACGAGCATGAAGGTAATATTCTTTATTCCACCATTGAATTGAGATACCTCCTTAAATATGAGTAATAAGATATATTGATAAACTAGTCCATGAGTAGCAAATATGCGTAAATTCCCTAGCTTCATCTTCATTCGATCTCTCTTTCAAGGGAGAGATATTGTGAAATCCCATAACTCTATCCTCGCATATACCTATGTTTCAAGCCTCACTCTTATATGTGGGAAGCGTATTAAGGTCATAAGAGTCCTCTAGTACTTAGTTGAGTTCAAAACTTTCCTATAAATCGAGTTTCTAGTCTTAGATTATGCAAGATCAATTTTAAATGATCATAGCTCTTAGCACACAAAGAATTAGATATTTCATGACCTACTAAATGAAATATCTTTGAATTAGCTTTTTAACACAACTGATTGCACCTCATTTGGAGGTTAGAGTAAAAAGTTACGGTCGTTTTACTGAAGACTTCCAGAGCAGAGATGAAATATGAAACCCCTTTACTGGCCATAGATTAAAGTACGACCCATTTGCTAACTCATGGAAAAAGGTCCTAAATATTATGGACCAATCTACCGATCGTAGGAACTTCTACGGGTTATAGAATGGGCTTGTGAAAGTGATCCAAAGACCCCAAAATTCGCCCAAAGTTTACAGAAGGGTCCTTACAGGCCGTAGAACCTTCTACGGGCCATAGATCGACTCGTAGATGACCTGATCAGTGCTTTTAAAGAAGGGTGTTTTTGTCTTTTCTTACCCTTTAATCCTAAACTTGTCAATTTCCACCTAATTAGACTCCTAAAATGTGACTCTTCAAATCAACAATGCTGAAACACTCTCTAAACTCAGAACGTAGTTTCAAAAGAGCAAAAGCTAGGCCTTTCAAAGACCTTCTTCAATTTATGCAAGGAACTAATTCCCCAGGAATGTAAGGCCCTCCAAAAGTTATCCTACTATTATTGTAGTATCTTTAACTACCAGTCCCTATCCAAGATCATGTTTATGAGTTGAGATTAAGTTTTTCCCATTACTAGTTAATTTCGTTAAAATACTTTTTCATATATTTTTCTTGATAAAAGTCATAGTATTTGCTGATTTCACTATTAAATTAAGATAATAAGTCAAGGTTCCATGGTTAAGGTTGCAATTATAATAACCATAGATATTTCATGAAAACCTTTGTGTTCACAGTTTGAGTTGAGTTTAAGGATACTTAAAGCTTCTATATTTATGAGATAGCTGAGTAATAAAATTATATTTTTCCGACACTTTGCATTGATACAAATTAAGTCAAAGAGAAGAGATAAGTCGAGAAAAGTTTAAGAAAACCTAAAGTTGGGTTAAGTCCCAAAAATTTAAAAGGCATTTTGGGAACTCGTACTCTTAAAGTTATGAACATTATGAAGTTACTTTAGGAGTAGTATTGAGTACGATATGAGTTGGAGTAATAATAATTTGAACTGATAAACTGCGTAGCCGGCATAGGATAGGATTATACCAAGAGTAACTCCTCACTACTATTGAGATGGCCCAGTTTTGGGATGGATCTATTCCCCTAGATTTCGTTCCTTACCCTAGCAAAGTATGAAATGACTTTGGAAGCATGGGAAAGACATTGTATCATCACAAAGCTCATAGTGATGGTTGTCGGTTAGGGGAATTTTCCAAGCTTAAGTAAACTAATTCTTGCATACAGAGTTTCAACATATATTTTTACTTTCAGCATAAACTTTATTTATTACTTATGCGTCCTATTTTGAGACATGTGCTAGCTACTTTTGAGTATAATACCCTATTCTAAGTTCCCATCTTTTTCCTATTTTACATACCGTATATTCCATGTACTGACGTCCTTTAGACCTGCATCGTTTTATGATGCAGACACAGGTGACAAAGTTCCTCAGCAAACGCTCCGTTAAGGACTAGCTATTCATTCAGCTATTGGTGAGGCCTCTTACCAATCAGAGGCTTTCGAGTCTTTATCTATATTTTTAGCATTTCTTTTCAGTTGTGGTTACCAAAGGCCTGTCACGGTAGTTGTTTCAGATTATTCTAGTTAGAGGTTCCATAGACTATATGACAGGAGTTTCATATCCTATTTGCAGTTGTTGTTGAGATATTTCCTTTGTTTAGGCAGTTTCTTTAGTATATTATATCTAAGCCCGTGATTTGTTATTTAAGTCTTCCGCTGAGTAAAATAGCCCGATCGAGTGGTTCGTGTGGGACCAGAAATGGTTTTGGATGCCGGTCACGTCCAGGGTGTAAACTTGGGGCGTGACATAGAGAATTGAACTGTTCAATTAGATTCTTTCCTGGTTTTTGTCTATTTTCGAATTTCTACAATGGGAAGGTGAAGGAGATTAGTAAGGAAGAAGGGATTAAACACAACAGTTAGTAAGATAACTGTCTCTACGGAAGACATCCAGTTGTGGCATAGAAAGCTGGGACATGTGTCTATTAGTGTATTAAATGAAGTGTTGTCTACAAATATAAGTAGTGTAGCAGACACCTTGAAGAAATGTATTATTTGTCCTAGTACTAAACAAACTAGACTAGTGTTTCCAAGTAGTAGTATCAGTTCTAATTCTACCTTTGATTTAGTCCATATGGACATACGGGGTCCCTATAAGGTGCCTACTTTTGATGGAAACAAATATTTCTTAACAGTTGTGGATGACTTCACTAAAATGATTTGGGTATTTTTACTCAAATTAAAGTCTGATGTGTGTGCAGTTTTGTCACAGTTTCTTACTTATGTTAAAACTTAATTTGATAGGACTGTTAAAGTCTGTAGAAAAAATAACGAAACTGAGTTCATGACCTCAATTTGTGCAAATTTATGCAAGAACATGGGTATAGTACATCAGACGAGTTTTCCATATGCCTGTCAGCAAAATAGAGTTGCTGAGAGAAAACACAGACATATCCTGGAAGTAACCAGAGCTATTAGAATTCAAGGAAAAATTCCTATAAGATTTTGGGATGTGCGTGTTCAAACAACAGTGTACCTAATAAACTGGACACCTAACACTGCAATACATAACTTAAGACCTTTTGAGAGACTGTATAACATGACGTCTTTATTATCTCATTTGAAATTATAGGATGCTTAAGTTTAGCCAAAAAGCTATAAGAACAAGACAAACTTTAATCCAGATCGGTAGTTTCATTATTGTTGGGATATTCTACCGCTCAAAAAGGGTATATACTATATGATGTTCTTGAAAAGAAGATATTTGTAAGTAGAGATTTTGAATTCAGAGAAAATGTGTTTCCCTTTGATCAGATCACTCATCAAAAGAAAGTGATATTTCCTATAGTACCTTGTGAATCTTACCTATATAGCATGCCTATAGGAAAAGTACAGGTGGGCATTCACTTTCTCTTATAGTTGAGAAACAGTTAGCAAATTCACAAACTACTCCAAATTTTGATCCTCGGGCTAATCAACAAGGACAACTATTCTAGAGCCTACAAGGAACTCAACAAGAGGGAAACATCCACCTGTCTGGTTAAAGGACTTTGTGCCTCTCAACCTTCATCAAGACACTCCATATGCTATCTCCAAGTTTGTAACTTATGGTAATCTGTCACCTAAGTATCAGTGCTACCTCTATGCTTTTTCAGCTGAAACAGAACCAACAAATTACAATGAGGCTAAGGAATATCCAAAGTGGGTTGAAGCAATGCAAAATGAAATAGCTGCAATAAACCATAACAACACTTGAGACATAGTAAATTTACTAGAAGGAAAGACTCCAATAGGATGTAAGTGGATCTTCAAGATCAAGTATAAAGCCTCGAGAGCAGTAGAAAGGTTTAAGGCAAGGTTAGTTGCCAAAGGATATAGTCAAAGAGAAGGAATTGACTATCAAAAGACTGTCTCTTCAGCTATCAAGATGAAAACAGTCAGAACTGTATTAACATTAGCTGCCACTAATCACTGGTATGTACATCAAATGGAGGTATATAATGCCTTTCTACAAGGAGACCTACATGATGAAATCTACATGGAACTTCCACAAGGATTTCATAGTCAGAGGAGAATAAAATGTGTAGACTAAAGAAATCCTTGTATGGCCTAAAACAAGGCAATAGAATGCTAAACTAACAGAAGCCTTATTAGCAGCTCAATTTCAAATCATTCCTTGTTTATAAAAGAACAACTAAAGGATTAACAGTTGTTTTGGTCTATGTAGATGACATGTTTATTACAAGCAGTAGTTTAGAATTGGTCAAAGAAACCAAAGGAATACTACAAAAAGCTTTCAAGGTGAAAGACTTTGATGAACTAAAGTACTTTTTGGGCTTAGAATTTGCCAGATCCAAGGAAGGATTCTTAATGTACCAAAGAAAGTACATACTTGAATTTATTTCTGAAACAGGCTTAGCTGCTGCTAAACCTGCCGTGACACCTATAAACATCAATGTCAAACTCATTTTAAGAAAGTACAATGAACAACTTGGAATCAATGAATCTCAGGATTACTATGCAGATCAAAGCTCATATCAAAGATTAATTGGTAAGTTGTTGTATCTAACTATGACCAGACCTGAGATAGCCTACAGTGTACAAACTCTAAGTCAATTTCTACAAGATCCTAAACAAACTCATATTGAAGCAGCTTTGAGAATTGTAAGATACTTAAAACAAGAACCAGGAAAAGGTGTATTATTGTCAAGGAAAGGAGATATAACTATGACAACATACTGTGATGCTAACTGGACATCTTGTCCTATGTCAAGAAGATCAATCACAAGTTATCTTATTAAACTTGGCAACTCTCTTATCACTTGGAAATGAAAGAAGCAGATCATTGTGTCAAAAATCTTTGCAGAATCTGAGTACAGAAGCATGACAACTACATTGTCTGAGATAATTTGGTTAAGAGGCCTAGTAAAGGAACTGGAATAGAACTCAATCAACCTATTGAAATTTATAGTGACAGTAAAGCAACTAAGTAGATTGTTGCCGATCCTGTCTATCATGAGAGGACAAAGAACATAGAAATATATTGCCATTTCATAAGAAAAAAAATTATGGAAGAATTAGTAGTTACAAGGTACACTCCAACACAAGAGTAACCTGCCGTCATCCTAACTAAAGGACTCACCAAAGCTCAACATGAATATTTATCTTCCAAGCTAGGCATCTTAAATATCTTCACACCTTCCCATACCTAGCTTGAGGGGAAGTGTTGAAGGATGACGGGCATCTTTTACTAATTCAAGTAGTTACTTAAAATTATTAGTAGTTAGTAGGCAGTTAACAGTCAGTTTACTACTCAACTTTATATATAAACAAGTTGAGCTTGTATTCTAGTTGTATGAAAAAGATTACAGAATGCAATAATTGCTTTCTTTCTCCTCTTCTTCTTCCTCTTAGTCTGATCTCTTGAATTTGTTATTGAGTTCATCAAGATCTCCACATTGTATCAAATCATAACATTAATTCAATTAGTTCAAAATTTTCCTAATCAAATACCATAGAAATTAAAATTATCAATAATTGAAGAACTTAAAATACTATTAACTCAATAGAAGCAAAATCAGAACTGACATTAGTATCTTGATTTGATTTCTCTTATCATTTTCATACTTTTGTCTCAAAATTTACTAATTCAATTAATTTGAAATTGTGTCGACTCAGTAAATTGCAACATACTTCTTACCAAAATGTTTTAAATTTTTTACTTAAATTTAAGATTTTTAATTAAAATAGAAAATATGATATTTAGTATTAGGAGCAGATGTAAAGTTATAGATATGGATTCATCCTAGTACAATATTTTTCCTCCATACCAAACATACCCTAAGATAAGATATTTTTGTCACCATAAACAGGAATAAATTCAGATATTTATTTGATAAAAAAAATTGAAATACGAATCATGATGGTTATCATTATTTGGAATAATTATGACTTTTAAGCAGTAAACTTATAATATTATTATCTCCCTCAAAAGATATAATAAATAATCTATAAAAAAAAAAAAAGACGTAATTTTCTTAAATTGGTTGAGTGGAAAGAGTCAAAGCTTGCATATAAACCATCCACAAAAGAAATTAACCCCAATCAAGTGGGAAGCGTTAATTATTTAATTTCAGTGGTGAAGACGCTCGCTCAATATTATTTTAGACTTAAATTTTATAAATCTAATTTTTAAAATTTATTATGTTCTTACTACTATGAATTTATATTTCTTATTTATTGTAATTTTAATACAATTTTTCCAATAAATTATATTTCACAGGGAAAGTATTAAATTCAAATAACATCTGCCACTAATTACTATACTAGTGCAATGTATGTGTTTTTCACGTATGTTCTATGTCAATTTAAAAATTATACATAAATAATATTTGTCATTAAATAAATATAATATTCATGTAAATAAAATTAAATAAATATCATTAGTTTGTCTGATTAAAATTTAATGTGACAAAAGATTTCTAAATATAAAAGGAGTGTAATATTCCCAACATAATTTACTAATTTTTTTCTTTTTAAATTTGTTATATTTCATACTTTTATTAATAAAATATTTGATATCCAAAATTTTGAATTAATTATTTACATAGAATAGTCTTAAATCAAGAGCGAATTCTAAACATAAAGAAATTTTAATTCAAAAGTGAACCTTGAAACTAAATTAATAAAATATCAAAGAATAAAGTAAGAAAAATAGTGAAAAGACGATTTTGTCTAAATTATTTTAAGATGAACAACTTAAGTTGACATATCAATTGCAATTGTCTTATTCAAATCACGACATGAAACAAAAAATGAAATTTCAAAATAAATAAAACTTGAAAATCAAGTCAAAGTTATGACAAAGTTAATTAAAAAAATTGAGATGATTGATGAATAAGATTCTAAACAACTCACTTTATAGAAGTGGGAGGATTCATAAATAAAAAAGAATTTGAAATTCTAATATTTTATTGACAATATTTTTTTTCTTCCTATATTTTTTAGGACACTTTTTTTGTCTATATCATCCTTTATTTAGTTATCTTGTTACTATTGTACTGATTTCATTAAGATAGTGGATTATTCTGGTTGAATTTTGAACATCCATGCCAAAAGGGATGAACGTGTTAGTGTATGCAATTATACACGAGGAAAAAAAAACTACCAACATTAATTCTAGAGAATAAAAGACCACTCCTCAAATCTCCGATTAGTTTAGAATTGAAGCTTGGTAGTCGTCTTATTATTTTTATTGACTAAACTGGATAACACAAAACAACTTATCAAGATATTGTATCTCAAATATATTATTGTTTATTGTAAGATAATTTTAATCTTTGATTATTCTACAATTAAAATTTAAATCTAATTCTAATTGCTAAAGATATTAGAATCGAAATTTTAAGCATGTTGTCCTAATTATTCTACACGATATCATGTGAAAGCTAACAATCATGAACATGATGATCATAAATTTGATTACGAAAAAAATTATAACAAAAAAGATATAATATTTTATATGATATGGCCAAGTAGCCTACATATTGAAAACATTATTATTAAATTTATAAAACCTATTAAAAAGTAATCCCCTCCCCAAGTAAAACTCTTTACTGCTACATTATGAATGTTATTTTATTTAAAAAAGTTTAAAGATTACATTTTGAATGTCATCCTATTATTTATAGAAAAAAAAGAAGAAGAGACTGAAGAAACATTTTTTCTATCAACAAAGTTAATTTTATTTATAATAGAAAACTAAATTGATTTCTGAACTTGATCAAAATAATTGAATGACTTGAGTCTAAACTTGAAAACAACTAAAAGGTATACGTGTAATATTATTTTGTAACAACAATTCCTAAACTCATAAAAATACTATTTAGTGTCATGCTACTATGATGGAAAAATATCAATTTAATAACAAAAAAGTTAAATAAAGTTATGACTTTTGAATACTATTGAAAGTCAAATTGGCAGCCACTTGTTTAAGGATTTTTTTTTTTTTAGAGTTTAGGACTCTCTATATTTTAAGATGCCTCATATTATAAGGATAAATAAAATACTAACTTGAAAAGATAAATTAAATAATAATTTAAAAATAAAAAGGTAAAAAGACAATTTTGTCTAAAGGGGAGACTTTTAGTGAAGGGCAAAAAGTTTAAACAATATTTCTAAGAGTCTTCACGCTTTTAATATAGTATATAAATAAATAGATAAATATAAATAGATATTTTAATAAGCTTAAAGTTTTATGTTATCTCGAAAAGTTTACGGTATAACCTATTGAAATTCATGCAAAGATCTAGCTACAAGAGAAAATAGAATTAATGGAAGGAAAAAAAAAAACATATATACTATACCAATTAAATTGAATTAAGTTTTATTTAAACGTCGAAAATTTCTCAAATCGATTTCAACTAGCTACAAGAGCCCGTACAAGCATGAGTTCAATAAATATTATTATATTCATCTCAATTTTTATGTGGCACGAATGGACTTATGAGAGTTAAATAAATTATTATATAATTTTTGAATATTTTAAGTTATTAATTATTGTGATTAGATAATTTTTAAATAACATTTTTTACTTACTTTATCCCAAGTTGTGTGGCACATGTGAATTTTGATAATCAACCAAATTTAATGTATATTTTAAAATATTTTTAATTTATTTAATTATTTTAATTTATAATATTCTTACTTAATGTAAATTTCAAATAATATATGTTTCTCTCTATATCACATGTGAAATTTTAGGAGCTAATCAAATTTGATATATTTATTTAATTATTTTTAAGTTGTCACTTATTATGAATTATAATATCTTTAACATAATTTTAAAATAATATATGTTATTTTCTTTGTCCCAAGTAAAATTTCATGAGTTATTCAAATTTTTAATATGGTCTTTAAAAAAATATTTTAAGTTGTTGAATAGCTTTATTCTTTTAGTAATTTATAAACACTTAATGTAACACTTGATAATTTACAAAAATACCCCTAGGGAAGAGGTGTGCGGAAAATGCGTCTTCCGATGCTCGGATTGAAAATCCGAGAGTGGATTCGTGATCAACACTGAAAATGGAGTGGGAAGAGGGTCTCGGTCGATTTTTAGAGCGATCGAGTCGGAAGATAATTTTTCATTCCAAAACGAAAAACAGTGTGCCTGCGCGACAGGACCGCGTCGCGGACCCGTCGCGGAGCCACACTTATGTTTTCTGTAAATTTTTCGACGGGGTTGAATTTCCGAAAATACACTGTCCGCGACAGGTCCGCGTCGCGGACTGTGTTATTTCAGGATGGGGATAAATTATTTTAAATTACGAAGGGCAATTTGGTCCATTCCCATAATTCCTAAATATTCCCCTACGACTAATAAACGTCAGTTTCTAAGAAAAGGGTTTCAAACACCCAAATTTTGAAGCGTATTCTTCGTAAAGGTCACCAAAGTTAGGGCTTGAAGGGAAGTGAGTTGAAGAGATCAAGAGGAGGTGTTGTATAATTTCGTTAGCAAAACATCCCAGGTATGTAAGGCTAACCTAAAGCATGGGAATGTCCTCCCATGTGCCCTCCTAAATGTTGAATATCATATCTTGATGTGACAAAGTTAATATGAAGAGTTGATGCATGAAGAAAATCTATTTTATCTTATGTATGAGAAGTTTTCCTACATAAACTGATGATTATCACTATTTTGCTTTCTATTATAATCCATTTTATAAGTGCATTTTAAACCCTATAATTTTTGTGTTTGAAAAGGAGCATGCATAATGAAGTTAGAGAACATATCAAGAACGATGATGATGTTATGATGATGTTATGATGATGTTATGATGAGGTATTGATGATGAGGTGATGATGTTGATGAGCATGATGTTTAATGAGGTCTTAGCATTACAATATAGTTGCTAAATGATGTCTCTTGAGTTTTGATGTTGATGTCAATGTTATGAGTTGATGTACTATGTCCCTATGTGACTGATGTTGATGTTGATGTACCATGTCCCTATGGGACTGATGTTTATATTGATGTACTATGTCCCCCTGGGACCGATATTGATGTTGAGGTATTATATCATGTCCTTATGTGACTGATGATGATGTATTATGTCCCTATGAGACTGATGATGATGATGTTTTATGAGCATGTCGAGTTTCTGGGAGGAGTATTGAGCACCGAAATGGGTAGAGAGTGAGTCCCACTCAAACCCATTAACTACGTGGCCCACGTAGGAAGAGAGGATTGAACCACAATGCGGATGGCTCCTATCTTGTCCCAAAAGAGGACCGATGTTTGATGTTTTCTTGTGGATCCACTGATGTGATGTCCTTTACCCCGGGCAGGGTATTGGATGGATGTGGCAACAGCATCGCTTCGTTGTATCATCACTGGCTCATAAGTGATGGTTGTCGGTTAGAGAAACTCCCAGTTAGGTTCCTTTGATAGAACTCTGATGTTGATGTTGACGTGATGTTCGAGTTGAGTCCTTGAGTTGATGTGATGTTTCCTTGAGTCGATGTGATGTTCCTTGAAATGAGGTGATGATCCCTTGAGTCTGAGTCGATGTGATGTTCTCTTGATGTGAGATGATGTTGAGGCTCCTTGAGATGAGCTTGCTATGATGTTGATGATTGATGAGAGGTTGATGAGTCAATTGTCTAATCTAATCTCTTGCCTTAGATAGACTTTTGATATTTCTGATGAAGTATGATGTGGAGTCGATGTTTCTTTATTATTGTGTACTTACCCTGTTACTCAGCTATTTTACATGCCAGTACATTCCACGTACTGACGCCATTTGGCGCTGCATCGTTTTATGATGCAGATACAGGATTTCGAGGATTTCAGCAGGCGCACCGTTGAAGTCCAAGGTTTCAAGTTCAGATTTTGGTGAGCCTCCTTGCTATCCGGAGGAGACCCTTCTATGTTATTTCCTTTATTTCATTGAGTCGGTAGCCATGACATGTCATGGCACCCCTCTTAGACAGTTGAGTCAGGTTAGAGGCTTCGTAGACATGGTGTCGAAGTTGATGTTGATGTTTTTCCTGATGTACTAAGAGAGTATTTTGCTTAATCCTTTGATGTTAAGACTGACGATTGGCCATTTGGCCCTTTTCTGTGGTTCTCATATTATGATGTTTCTCCGCTGTGTTGATGTTGAGCGATGTGATGAGGCTGAGTGGTTCGCTCAGGGGCTAGCAATAGTCTCTGGGTGCCGGCCACGTCTAGGGTACCCTCCCGGGGCGTAAAAAACTTAGTATCAGAGCACAGAGTTCAAGAGTCCTAGGGTGTCTATGAATCCGTGTCTAGTAGAGTCCCGTTTATGCGTGTGTTGTGCACCACACTTCATAAACAGGATGCTACAGGGCATTTAGGAAATGGTTACCCTTCTTTGATGTTCTGAGTTCGTGCGTTAGAGCTTGGCTCTATGAAGCCCTTTTTAATTCGTGCGTTAAGCGTTTGCAGATAATGCCTCCTAAACGTACTGCTGCCCAAAGAGATGCCTCAGTCCCTGATACTGAGAATCCTTTACCCGAGGCCCCAAATCAGCATGGGACAAGGAGACGGGGACGACCCGATAAAGCTGCTGAGGCTCCGCCAGCACCTCCTGTTCAGTCAGCCTCCACTTCGGAAGCAGACTTCAGGGGAGCTATTGCTATGCTTACCCAGTTAGTGGCCTCTCAGAGTAGCAGTCGCAGTCCCCAGGCCCCTAGCTCCAGTTCCCAAGAGCCTACGGCTGCAGCCAGGCTCCGAGATTTCCTGAGGATGAACCCACCAGTCTATACGGGGTCAAAGGTTGAGGAGGACCCACGAAACTTCATTGATGAAATGCGTAAAATCTTGAGGGCTATGCATGCGACTGAGGTGGAGGGAGTCGAGCTGGTCTCTTATCAGCTTAAGGATATTGCCAATGTCTGGTATAACCAGTGGGAGGATGTTAGAGGTGAGGATGCTGAATCGGCTGAGTGGGAGGAGTTCGAGAGTGCCTTTCTCGATCACTTCTTTCCCCAAGAGTTGAGGGAGGCAAAAGTTGAGGAGTTCGTGAATCTGAAACAAGAGGAGCTGACGGTTAAGGAGTACAACTTAAAGTTCATCAATCTGTCCAGGTACGCTCCAGAGATGGTTCTTGATATGAGGGCAAGAATGAGGAAGTATGTATCTGGGTTGGGCAGGCATGTGAAGAGGGAGTGCAAGGCAGCGTTGCTAATTCCAGACATGGATATTGCTAGACTTATGATCTATGCTCAGCAAACTGAGGAGGACAAAAAGAGGGACAGAGAAGAGCAGCAGAAGAAGAAAGTTAAATCGGCAGGGCATGAGCCTAATCAGCAGAAACAGAACAAAGGTGATAGGACCTTCTTTCAAAAGAAGTCTTCTAGCCATGCACCTTCGGTGGCAAGTGCACCTGTTCAGCAAAACAGGTATGATCAGAGATCCTATGGCCACCAGAACTTCAGAGCACAGGGACCTCAGTCCCAAGCTAGTGTTGCTCAAGGTCCGAGAGGAAAGCCCCCTTGTAGCCGATGTGGTAAGTTGCATCTTGGCGCGTGCCGTGATGGCACTAGTATTTGCCTTACCTGTGGACAGCCTGGTCACTTCCAGAATGAATGCCCTATGAGAAATCAGAGGTGGAGTGATAGAGGTAATCGAGCTCAGTCTTCTACAGCGCCCCCCGAGGGTAATCATCAGAAGGCTACTACTGCAAATGCAGGAGGCGGGACGAACCGTCTGTATGCGATGGGAAATCGACGGGATCAAGAGGTTGCTCCAGATGTTGTTACGGGTATGCTCCGAATCTTTTCTTATGATTGTTATGCATTACTTGAGCCGGGCGCCACCTTATCTTTTGTGACACCCTATGTGGCTAATAAGTTTGAGATTCTTCCTGAGTGTTTGCTTGAGCCTTACACTGTTTCGTCTCCTACTGGTGAGTCAATTCTGGCTAAGAGGATCTATAGAGACTGTATAGTGTCAATCTATCATAGGGACACTTTGGCCAATTTGGTGGAGTTGGAGATGGTTGACTTTGATGTGATCCTTGGTATGGACTGGCTCCATGCTTGTCATGCATCCATAGACTGTAGGACCCGAGTTGTTACATTTCATTTTCCTAATGAACCGGTCCTAGAGTGGAAGGGAGGTTATGTTGCACCCAAGGGTAAATTCATTTCTTACCTGAGGGCGAGGAGATTAATCTCAAAAGGGTGTATTTATCACCTTGTACGGGTTAGATCTGATGATGTTGAGTCCCCTACACTTGAATCGGTTCCAATTGTGAATGAATTCCCTGAGGTGTTCCCTGAGGATTTACCTGGAGTCCCTCCTGATAGGGAGATCGACTTCGGTATTGATGTACTTCCTGAGACACAACCTATTTCGATTCCACCATATAGAATGGCCCCTGCTGAATTGAAAGAGTTGAAGGAGCAGTTGAAGGATCTGTTAGAAAAAGGTTTTATTAGATCCAGTGTTTCTCCTTGGGGTGCTCCTGTTCTGTTTGTACGAAAGAAGGATGGGTCACTGAGAATGTGCATAGATTATAGGCAATGGAACAAGGTCACAGTCAAGAATAAATATCCTCTTCCCAGGATAGATGACTTGTTCGACCAACTTCAAGGTGCCTCATGCTTTTCGAAGATAGACCTCAGATCGGGTTACCACCAGTTAAAGGTGAGAGAATGTGATATCCCAAAGACAGCTTTCAGGACAAGATATGGCCACTTTGAGTTTCTGGTCATGTCCTTTGGGTTGACGAATGCACCTGCAGCTTATGGATTTGATGAATAGGATGTTCAGGCCCTACCTGGATATGTTCGTGATTGTGTTCATTGATGATATTCTAGTATATTCGAGGAGTGAGGAAGAGCATGCTAAACATCTTAGAGTCGTACTTCAAACTCTTAAGGACCAAGAGTTGTACGCAAAGTTCTCCAAATGTGAATTTTGGCTCAAATCAGTGGCCTTCCTAGGTCATGTGGTTTCAGGTGATGGGATCCGAGTAGATGGTCAAAAGATTGAAGCGGTTGCCAGTTGGCCAAGACCGACCTCTCCAACTAACATAAGGAGTTTCTTGGGGTTGGCAGGCTACTACCACAGATTTGTGGAGGGCTTTTCTTCTCTATCCGCCCCATTGACCAAGCTGACCCAGAAAAAGGTCAAGTTTGAGTGGTCTGAAGAATGTGAGAAGAGTTTCCAGGCGATAAAGACTAGGTTGACTACTGCACCTGTCTTGACCTTGCCTGATGGGACGGAAGGTTTTGTAATATACTGTGATGCGTCAAGAGTTGGATTAGGGTGTGTGTTAATGCAAAGAGGTAAAATGGTGGCTTATGCTTCCAGGCAGCTCAAAGTTCATGAGAAGAACTATCCGACCCATGATCTTGAGTTGGCGGCAGTGGTGTTCGCACTCAAAATTTGGCGTCACTACTTGTATGGAGTGCATGTGGATGTGTTCACGGACCACAAGAGCTTACAGTATGTCTTCAGTCAGAGAGAGCTCAACCTGCGACAGAGGAGGTGGTTGGAATTGCTCAAGGACTATGACATGAGCATCATGTACCACCCAGGTAAAGCTAATGTTGTTGCTGATGCTCTTAGCAGGTTGTCTATGGGTAGCACAGCCCATTTTGAGGAAGAGAAGAAGGAATTAGTAAAGGAAGTGCATAGGTTGGCTCGATTGGGAGTCCAGCTTGAGGAGAACGACGAGGGAGGAATTAATGTTCAAAATGGGTCTGCATCGTCCCTAGTGACTGAGGTAAAAGAGAAACAGGATCGAGATCCTATTATACTTCAATTGAAGGAGGATGTTCAAAAGAAAAAAATGATGGTCTTCTCCAAAGGGGGAGATGGGGTATTAAGATACCAGAATAGACTATGTGTCCCCGATGTTGATGGTGTCCGAGAGAGGATTCTGGCTGAGGCCCATAACACTAGATACTCCATTCATCCGGGCTCCACCATGATGTATCACGACTTGAGAGAGGTCTATTGGTGGAGTGGAATGAAGTGGGATACTGCGGAGTTTGTTTCGAGATGCCCAAATTGTCAACAAGTAAAGGTTGAGCATCAAAGTCCAATTGGCTTGGCCCAAAACTTTGAGATTCCAGAATGGAAGTGGGAGATGATTAACATGGATTTATCACTGGCCTACCGAGATCGAGGAGACAGCATGATTTCATATGGGTGATTGTGGATAGAATGACGAAGTCAGCGCACTTCCTGGCGGTCAAGACAACCAACACAACAGAGGAGTATGCCAAGATGTATATCCAAGAGATTGTGAGGTTGCACGGAGTTCCCTTGTCCATTATCTCGGACCGAGGAGCCCAATTTACTTCTCAGTTCTGGAAGTCCTTTCAAAAAGGATTGGGTACCAAAGTGAGCTTGAGTAGTGCCTTTCATCCACAGACGGATGGTCAGGCAGAGCGCACGATTCAGACGGTGGAGGACATGTTGAGAGCCTGCGTCCTTGATTTCAAAGGAAATTGGGATGATCATTTACCCTTGATTGAATTCGCATATAACAACAGTTATCATGCGAGCATCCAAATGGCCCCTTATGAGGCATTGTATGGAAGGAGATGTAGATCACCTATTGGGTGGTTTGAAGTTAGAGAGGCAGAATTGATCTGTCCTGATCTTGTCCACCAGTCCATGGAGAAGGTGAAAATTATTCGAGAAAGATTGAAGACTGCCCAAAGCCATCAGAAATCTTACACAGATGTGAGGAGAAGAAACCTAGAGTTTGAGATAGACGATTGGGTTTACTTGAAAGTATCACCCATGAAGGGTGTCATGAGATTTGGGAAAAAGGGAAAATTAAGCCCTCGCTATATTGGCCCCTATCAGATCGTACGAAGGATTGGGAAGGTTGCTTATGAGATAGATTTACCTTCTGAGCTAGATGGAATCCATCCGGTGTTCCACATTTCGATGTTGAAGAAATGTTTAGGAGATCCTGCCTTGATAATTCCTTTGGAGAGCACGGGAGTCAGAGACAGCTTGTCTTATGAGGAAATTCCAGTCTAGATCCTTGATCGATAGGTTCGCAAACTGAGGAACAAAGAGATAGCCTCTGTCAAAGTCCTGTGGAGGAATCAGTTTGTTGAGGAAGCCACATGGGAAGCTGAGGTAGAGATGAAATCTAAGTACCCGCACCTGTTCGTGCTTGGGAGTGATAAAAGTGTGGAAGGTAACATTCCTACCTCTATGTAAATTGATGTTTTTACCATGATGCGATGTTTGTTTGTGGCATTGATGTCTGTGTACATTTACTTGATAATAAGGTCGATGAGAAATTGAAGTGGTGATGCTACTAATTGAGTGTCGGAGTGAGTCTTGAGTCTATTCGTGCCATGTACCGTTCCCACTCATCATTTGAGGACGAATGATCCCAAGGGGGAGATAATGTAATACCTGGTAATTAACATAAATACCCCTAGGGAAGAGGTGTGCGGAAAATGCGTCTTCCGATGCTCGGATTGAAAATCCGAGAGTGGATTCGTGATCAGCACTGAAAATGGAGTGGGAAGAGGGTCTCGGTCGATTTTTAGAGCGATTGAGTCGGAAGAT
Organism: Solanum rostratum; assembly: GCA_029948455.1. NCBI lineage: Eukaryota > Viridiplantae > Streptophyta > Magnoliopsida > Solanales > Solanaceae > Solanum > Solanum rostratum. The sequence continues at coordinate 44,004,654 of CM057054.1, forward strand.
AATTTTTCATTTCAAAACGAAAAACAGTGTGCCTGCGCGACAGGACCGCGTCGAGGACCGGTCGCGGAGCCACACTTATGTTTTCTGTAAATTTTTCGACGGAGTTGAATTTCCGAAAATACACTGTCCACGACAGGTCCGCGTCGCGGACTGTGTTATTTCAGGATGGAGATAAATTATTTTAAATGATGAAGGGCAATTTGGTCCATTCCTATAATTCCTAAATATTCCCCTACGACTAATAAACGTCAGTTTCTAAGAAAAGGGTTTCAAACACCCAAATTTTGAAGCGTATTCTTCGTAAAGGTCACCAAAGTTAGGGCTTGAAGGGAAGTGAGTTGAAGAGATCAAGAGGAGGTGTTGTATAATTTCATTAGCAAAACATCCCAGGTATGTAAGGCTAACCTAAAGCATGGGAATGTCCTCCCATGTGCCCTCCTAAATGTTGAATATCATATCTTGATGTGACAAAGTTAATATGAAGAGTTGATGCATGAAGAAAATCTACTTTATCTTATGTATGAGAAGTTTTCCTACATAAACTGATGATCATCACTATTTTGCTTTCTATTATAATCCATTTTATAAGTGCATTTTAAACCCTATAATTTTTGTGTTTGAAAAGGAGCATGCATAATGAAGTTAGGGAACATATCTAGAACGATGATGATGTTATGATGAGGTATTGATGATGAGGTGATGGTGTTGATGAGCATGATGTTTAATGAGGTCTTAGCATTATAATATAGTTGCTAAATGATGTCTCTTGAGTTTTGATGTTGATGTCGATGTTATGAGTTGATGTACTATGTCCCTATGGGACTGATGTTGATGTACCATGTCCCTATGGGACTGATATTGATGTTGATGTATATGTCCCCCTGGGACCGATGTTGATGTTGAGGTATTATATCATGTCCTTATGTGACTGATGATGATGTATTATGTCCCTATGAGACTGATGATGATGATGTTTTATGAGCATGTCGAGTTTCTAGGAGGAGTATTGAGCACCGAAATGGGTAGAGAGTGAGTCCCACTCAAACCCATTAACTACGTGGCCCACGTAGGAAGAGAGGATTGAACCGCAATGCGGATGGCTTCTATCTTGTCCCAAAAGAGGACCGATGTTTGATGTTTTCTTGTGGATCCACTGATGTGATGTTCTTTACCCCGGGCAGGGTATTGGATGGATGTGGCAACGACATCGCTTCGTTGTATCATCACTGGCTCATAAGTGATGGTTGTCGGTTAGAGAAGCTCCCAGTTAGATTCCTTTGATAGAACTCTGATGTTGATGTTGACGTGATGTTCAAGTTGAGTCCTTGAGTCGATGTGATGTTTCCTTGAGTCGATGTGATGTTCCTTGAAATGAGGTGATGATCCCTTGAGTCTGAGTCGATGTGATGTTCTCTTGATGTGAGATGATGTTGAGGCTCCTTGAGATGAGCTTGCTATGATGTTGATGATTGATGAGAGGTTGATGAGTCAATTGTCTAATCTAATCTCTTGCCTTAGATAGACTTTTGATATTTCTGATGAAGTATGATGTGGAGTCGATGTTTCTTTATTGTTGTGTACTTACCCTGTTACTCAGCTATTTTACATGCCAGTATATTCCACGTACTGACGCCATTTGGCGCTGCATCGTTTTATGATGCAGATACAGGATTTCAAGGATTTCAGCAGGCGCACCGTTGAAGTCCAAGGTTTCAAGTTCAGATTTTTTTGGTGAGCCTCCTTGCTATCCGGAGGAGACCCTTCTATGTTATTTCCTTTATTTCATTGAGTCGGTAGACATGACATGTCATGGCACCCCTCTTAGACAGTTGAGTCAGGTTAGAGGCTTCGTAGACATGGTGTCGAAGTTGATGTTGATGTTTTTCCTGATGTACTAAGAGAGTATTTTGCTTAATCCTTTGATGTTAAGACTGACGATTGGCCATTTGGCCCTTTTCTATGGTTCTCATATTATGATGTTTCTCCGCTGTGTTGATGTTGAGCGATGTGATGAGGCTGAGTGGTTCGCTCAGGGGCTAGCAATAGTCTCTGGGTGCCGGCCACGTCTAGGGTACCCTCCCGGGACGTGACACTTAACATGCCGAAAAATAAAACAAATAAATTTAAATTAAAAAAAAGTACTAAATATAAATAGAAGAGGAGAACAAATCGATCAATTGACCGACTTACCTAAGCTCCTCTTTTTCGCTTCTATATGATAAGAAGAAATAAAGTAGTATGTGTACTTTAGGTTATATATTCTCTAGTTGCATGTCTTATGATTTATATACCGGTAGTGATATAGAGAATGCTATCTTTTAAATTTTTTCTATATTTATGTCATTCATAATTTATTCATAAGATAATATTAATGGAGTAATTTGGATGATAAAAACTTTTTCTGTCTCAATTAATATGATATTATTTGAATTTTAATGGTAAATTTAAGCATGTAATTTTTAAGCTTTTTGAATAAAATTTACATATTTAAGAAATATATATAAAAAAAATACTATAAGTCACAATAACTAATAATTTAAAATATTTTAAAAAATAAATGAAAAAACTAGTTGAATTTTAAAACTAGAAAAAAGACACGATTGCTGATGTGACTTATAATTTTGGCATGTATTCAAATCTTTTCTTATTTTACCAAATATTTGTGGTGTAAACAAAAATATATTTAACCCTTTGCATTATAATGTCCATAATTAAGTTTTACATTACTAATTTTTATTTTGTTTATTTTTGCATAACTAGTCCCTAGACCATTTTTTTACTTGTTTTGCCCATGTGGCAAACATCAACGACGATTTTGACAAATCTTGTGCCCTTTTTTTAATCTTAAAAATACTTCATTCGTTCACGAAGTTTAATTGTAAGTCTATATATCATAATAATTATATTAAAAAATAAGTAATTAATATTAAATAGAGCGACTTTTTTATATGTTAAAAGTAATAAGTAAAAATTAAAATCTATTTTGAAAAACATAAGAAAAGTAAAACTGAATGAAAAAATTAATAAAAAAGATTCAAATGAATTATGGTAGTGAGTTTACTTTAAAAGCTAGCTGAAAATCGAAACAAAACGTCAAGTTTGAACTCAGTTTATATGGGATAAAGTCATTTTTATAATAATTAATATTTTTGTGTGAAACCTCTTATTTGAATTTATATGCGAAAATATCAGAGTCCATTCAATTTAGATAAAAATTCTAGTTTATGGATCGAATATAGTATTGAGCAAATGACATAAAATACAGATTTTTCTTCTTGTAGAATGCTGTGCAAATAAGCTAACATAAAATAAAGAGGATTTGCAAGTTTGGATCACTCATATGCATCTAGTGTTTATTTTAAAATTAATTCCTTTATTAGTATTATAGCCTATTTTGCCTTCTCCAAAGATTTTAAAGGAACGTGAATCACCCAAATTGATGCTACCACAACACAATTTTAAATTAACAAATGACAATGATAAAACATAATATAGCACATATTTGATTCCCACGCCTATATAATAGTATTTATTTATTTATTTTGATTTCTCGTTCGAGGTCCGTTATCCGTATTACAATTCAACTAATTCGAATTTACGACATATAGTGAGTGGGGAAGGAGGGAAATGCTCCTGAACAATTTTTTTTTTCCATATCTGGGTTTGAATCCTGAACTTCTGATTACGAAAGTAACATCTTCATCCAGTGTACATATCCTTTCAACCTTTTTGGGAAAATTGATTTTCGAATATCTAGGCATGGTTTGTGTCATGATCACTACAGATGTTTTGGATTTCTTGTTTGGGCTCATCATATGTTTACTGTGGACTTAGATGTTGATACTCCTGTCTATTTCACCGGAGCTACCATCATACCATGATCATAGCTGTCTTGTCCCTATTGAAATCAAAATCTTTAGTTGGATCACTAGGTGATGCCTACATAATATATATTTTACACTTAATGAAATGTTTTTCAACCACACAAATATCTATGGATGATTTTGGATCGTAAGTTTCAAAAGTCTTTTTTTCCCCTTAAATATCCCAAATCAAACAATGCCACATAAAATGAGATGGAGGGAGTAGTATTTGTTTATTCTGATATCCATTACTTGCATTGAAGTCCAACTAAATCAGACTCGTGTCATATAGTAAGGGGGTGGGGTGGGGAACATTCCCGAATAATTTTTTTTTTCATATTCAGGTTTGAATCCCAAACCTCTGATTACGGAAGCCACATACACATCTTTTGGTGATGCCTATATAATATATAGTGAAACATAAATTAGACAAACATTCTTCACTAACATTTTTCTTTCTTCAAAGTTTCTCTACTTCTTTTCATAAGCAAAAATAAATAGCCACTTCAACTTAACCAAAAATTTTAGTGCAACTACTCCTCTAACCACCCTAACTTGTTAATTATGACATGTATCCATCCTATGTATGTATTTACCTTCCTTCTTGCACTTGTTGCTTCCCATCAAGTTGTATTTACTGAGGGAAGGCAACTAAAAACATTGAAGAAACACACTCAAATCCCAAGAGGAAACATGAATTATGCAAGTCAAGGTTTTATAAACTCAAAGCAAAGCTATGAGGAAAAATTAAATCACTTTCAATTCACAAGTCAAAGAGAAATTTCCCCTGCTTCAAGGTCTAAAGAAAGCTTTGATGATCTCAAAGATCACAGCCCTGGTATTGGACATTCTTTTCGAAACGAAAACATTATTGTTGGTACGAATGTATAGATAGTGTAAAAGAATTTTTATGTATGTTCTCACGTTATTCTATAGTGTCTGTAACTATCCATAATAAGCAGAACTAGCTATCTGAGAATAGGGAAGGCAACTTTACATGTTAAATTACAATAATAGTGTAAAGTAAGTTAAAGTCTCCTATGTATGTTTATAGGTACATATATAATATTAATTAGTTAATGCATGCAGATAGTGGTCTCTCTTCTAAATCAAAAAAGGATTGGTGACATTTGGAATATGTTACTTAAAGCTTTGAAGTGTGTTTGCAGTAGCAAGATTGTAAATCAAAACCTACATTTCATTTGGTTTATTGGACATGTTTCCGAATTTTGAAATAAGCTTACTGTGATGATTCATGCAATAAAATTTCTCTACTTTCACCCATTTTCCCATGCAAATAACTGCTTAAAAAGAGCCAAAACAAGGCACATTATATATCCATGTATACAATTTTGAAGAGAAAGACTTGCAACATAATACAACCATCAAAAGATGGACCATAGTGAGAATAAAGGGCAATTTAGTACACTAAACTTTCCCTGTGTGCACAATGTTTGAAAAATGGATGGACAAATTATACTTATGCACCTTACATCTTCAGAAGAAACTACTTTTATTGTTCGAATTTGTAACTTCTTGCACAAAGGCTCTCTACTTTTATTTCAATAAAAATCTCAAGTTTCTTATTGTCACGATCTCTAGTGAGCCTTGAGTGACATTCGAACTAACCCTCCGATGGAAAAACTAATACTCTAACCCAACTTACTAAATTAGTACAATTTAAACATTTAAAGTTAAGGAAACCAGTTAAAATAAGCATAACAAGTTGAATTCTCATAAATTCAAACTGAAAACTTAACAACGTAAAATATTATCAGTAATTGAAAGTCATTACACTAAAAATCTACTTAATATCTAACATAAGGGGATGTTACCCTGAAAAATCAAAACACAATTCAATAACTAATCATCTGAGTTCCAATGCAAATAGACTAAGAGTGATGGAAGAATTCATGATAGCCTGAAAGAGTTGATTCACCCTTGAACTCTTGAATCAACAGGCACCTAGCTGAGGTCTGTCGGCAGCTGCCTAAAGATGCTTTGTACTCAACAAAAAAAGAGCAAGAGCAGTATCAGTACACATAACAATAGCGTACTAATAGGATCATCCTGAAGATGCACTATACTCAACAAAAAAAAGAGCAAGTGTAGTATTGATACACATAACAACAGTGTACTGGTAGGATCATTATCATGCGGCTATTCCAATAGGTGAAATATACGACAACGAACTAAAACATAATAGATCATGTATATATAGAAAACCACAATATTCACAATTCATGCTGGATATACCAATTTTATATTTGTCAATTTCAATGCAATTTCAACAATAGCTATCTCAAGGGACCCATACATAAACAAGTTATGTGTCGGAACATAACACCCAACTTAATAATGTGTTAGAACATGACATCCGATCTAATAATGTATCAACATGTGATACTCGATCTAATAATGTGTCGAAATGTGATACCCCATTAATAATGTGTTAGAACATGATGCCCGATGCCAAGTTCAAGTAATAAGTTTATTGCATGTAGTGGTATCATGAGAAATTATTAGTTAGCTTCATATCATTATTTCCTTTTTACATATACATGCCAGAAGTTGTAAGGACCCGAAAATTTGTTTAACGACCTCAAAGGAATTCCCTTGGCTAAACTCTTCTCAAGTACCAATAAGAGGGTCAACTTTGAGTGACCATATCTCTTAGCTCCAATTGAACTGTGTAGCCTATGACATACCAAATTAAAGCTCTTTGAATTAGCTTTCCAACGCACCTGGTTTCACCTAATTCCGAGCTCGGACCAAGGAGTTATGCTCGTTTTCGTTCAGACTGTCCGTGCAGGAAATCCACACGGCCAGCCACACGGACCGTGTGGCATCAAACGGTCCGTGAGGCTTCTTTGGCCCACGAATTTCTTGCCAAAACTTTGTTCTATGTGTGTGTACTTCCTTGGTACCTTCATACGGACCATTGCACGGTCCATGTGACCTTAAACGGTCCGTTTACCTGACCGTTTGGTGACACTTGGTCCGAAAGAAAATTTTTCTGAAAAAAAATTCTAAGTCTGGTGAAATGGTCCATTACACGGGCCGTGTGACACTAGATGGTCCGTTTACTGGACAGTGTGGATCGACTTAGTCAAAAAAATATTGCCCTCAAAAAATCTAAGTCTAGTGCCACGGACCAGTAGACGGTCCGTGTGGAGCCAGACGGTCCGTTTACTGGATCGTGTGACCCAGACGGACCATTCTTTCGGTCCGTTTCATTAATGGTAATTTCGTAATTTTGGTTTATTCCGGTGCAAATATGGTCTTTTCTACCCTTTCCTGAGCTTCCTATATATTCTACACTTCACCATTTTTCAACCACTTTCACACTTCACTCTCTCTCAAAAATCCACTCCTCAAGAACTCTCCATCCTCTCTCTAAGGTTGTTCAAGCTAGGGGCCAAGGTTGTGAGTCAATTTCACCTCAAGTTTGTCTTCTACCGGGTATGTGGGGTTTGATTCTTGGTTCCTTTCAACCAAGAAGACCCAAATTCTTATTAAAACTAATTTGTAAACTTGTGTACTTAAAATGTGAATTTTTAGTACTTGTTTTTAGTATTTTGAACCATGCATGTGTTAGTTAAGGCTCCTTATCATGATTTAGGGTGGTTTTATGGAAATGAACTATTTGGATTATGGAATTATGAACTTGCATGTCCCTTTAATTATGTTTTATGCATGGGTGATGTTACTACCATTTTTACTAATTTTACTATGGATTTTCTAGTTTTTACCTCTTATTGCTACATTTGAATATACTCTACATTACCCATGTCATTCTTACATTTTGCATTGCATCATACTCATGGCATTGATATATGAAAAATTTGGAAATGTGGGTTAAGCCCAAATTTTGTCCGAAAAGGAAACTATAATGTGAATTTTGGTAAGACATGGGATATGACAAGAAGGTGATCACCGGTATGTCTATGATTATGGCTCTTGAGCAATATGGGTGCTTGCACCATTATGATATATGTGTAGATGAGCTATTCCTTGTATTGGCATTTTGAATATGGTCTTGTAAATTAGCATTGAGCCTAAATATACCTTGAACATTATGAACTTGCACATGACTCTCTCTTGAAGCATATGTATATGTATAAGTATTCTTGTGGGATGTATAAGACTTAGCACCGATGGATTGGGGGCGTTAGGAATATCCCCAAGGTCCCTCTCCCTTTCCTTGAACTATGTGCCTACATAGGGACGGATGTAATTCGTCTATCTGTATATGATTATGACATGTCTTTGATTCTGTAAATTCTTTCGAAATGGTGATTTTCGTAAGGAAGGTGACCATCCCCGAAATGGTGTGTTCCGTAAGGTATGATGTAGATTACCCTTGGCAAGTAATCTTCTCCCTACCGGTGGGAGGTCCCAATCGGTCCAATTCATGTAATAGCTCGCATGGATTTAGTTTGTCGGTTATAGTCCATCCCCGTTATATAGGAGCACTATCGCATTGCACGCAACACGCATTTTATGGCATCTTGTATATTAAATTTCTATTGTTTATATATATTCCTTGTATACTATGTGCCCTTGCCACTCAACATGATGATGCAGGTTCGGTAAGTCACGTGCATTGCATACCCACATACTTAGTACATTCAACGTACTAACGCATACTCTATGCCTGCATGATTTTACCATGCAGGGACCGAACAGTTTGAGCAGTATCCGCCGGACGCGTAGCTTATCCCTTCCTAGATATTTTGTGGTGAGCCCCGTCTTTCGAGGGCATGCTTTTGATTTTTGTACACCTCATCTATGTATGTATTTTGACTGAAGGTGAGCCCGGAACTTGTCCCGGCCCTCGTTCCTTGATTAGAGGCACTTATTGGACAATTGTATAAACTCCTCATTTCGTTATCTATGGAATATGTCCTCCCTTTTGGTTTTACGAATGTTCTCTTTAATCTTGTCTTTAATTTTCTGCAAATTTGAGGCTTGTTTGGGGGCTTTCGGGTCCCCATTCGCCGTGTCACATCTAGACCCCGACCCCCGGGTCATGACAGAAGTACCATGAATTAGTTTACAAGCATATATCAAACAAATTAGAACACTAAAAATTCAAGAATTGAACTTTATAGACCCCGAGCTTTTCTGTTTTCCAAAGTCCTAATTCGTTCTTGGGTTATAAACAATCAAGGAAAATATATGATCAACAATAATGGCCTAATTTACCCATACTATATTGAAATCCTAACCCTTGGCCACTTTTATGATCATCTCCCCAAGTAGCACTTTTACCCACTATTAATTGCAAGTCTAAATCTTCCTCTATAAATATTTTTTATCTAGAATCTAATATCTTGGAATCAAATTACAAGTTAGAAAAATGCTTAACTTACCTTTAACAATGAAATTGGTTGAACACTGAAGGAAAATAGCCCTTGGTAGTTTCTAGTCTCTCAAGGATGAACTGGAAGAAATAAGATTGAATTTGTAACTTTTCTGACTTAAAACTCGCAACTGCCCCGCCATAGTGGCACCGCTATAGCGGAAATAATTCTGCCATAAGGGGTTGCAAGGAGACAAATACTTCATAAATGGCGTTCCAATTCTCTTTTTCAACACATTCTTAAATCATGATGCTTTAAAATATACCTTTTTCGCCAAGATCAATTTTGAGAGTTGTACTTAATTGAATTTAGTTCCATAAAGCCATACTGGCTCCTTATTATCTTTGCTATCAACTCAAATTATCAAATTTATAGTATAACTCTCAATCCATCACTAGATTTCCCTAGACCTCGTATGACTCAAATTTAGTCTAAAATTGGCCAAGGCTCAAGATTATTAGCTTGGTACTCGAAATTTTTGTGGCCAAATTTCTGTTGTTACTGTAAGTAATAATGATAATTGTGTAGTACAAACTCTAATTTTTTCAATGAAATAACATCATATAAATTTCATATAATTAATGTAATATTCAATATGAAGTTAAATCAATTTCAAGAACATTCGACTAGATGAAAGGAGAGAGGAGTCAGTCCTCTGAAGTCACAGAGTTTCCTTAAGGAAATTGTTCTCCTCAAGTACCCGAAGTTATGAAATATGTCCTCTCAGGATAAAATGAATCATGATAAAAAAAAATAGCGGTACCTTAAATTTGTTGTCCAGGGAACCACTCAATGGCTTGTAATCACACTTGAATTTTTTGAAACAACACTTTTTCCTTTTGAAACTTGTGTTAAACTTTTCTACCAAAAGTTTCTTTGTATTTCTCTTCAGTTCTTTCAACATCTGAGAAGGATTCATATATTTATAGTCAATAGGATGGTATAATAATTCATGTATAGTATACGAAAGGTTGCATCGAAATACGAAAGGTTGCATGAATGAAATGAATTCATTCATAGTTGAAACTTTCATATTTTTCCAATACACCATTCTTTATACAATGTACAATTATCCACTCATCCATTATACATTGAACTTAACAATCCTGTAACAACACATCTTGAGATGAGATATCCCACATCGGCATAACACATGATAAATGCTGGGTATATAAGTAAAGGAGCGTTCTAAATACTATAAGGCGCCTTTTGGGGTGAGCCCAAAGTGAAAAATTGGTGATGGGCTAGGCCCAAGAGCGGACAATACTTTACAGTGTCAGGCTAGGTTATTACAGATGGTATCAGAGTTACTCATGTCACGCCCCGGGAGGGTACCCTTGGCGTGGCCGGCACTCAGAGACTATTGCTAGTCCCCAAGCGAATTACTTAGCCTCATCACATCATTCAATCACGTAATTCTAATGAACAACAGAAAATAAATGTAAATAAAGGGAGATATCTCATCTAAAGTTTCAAAGAAATATAGATAAAATAATAAAGGCTAGTAGAAAAAACTAGCTCACAATCTCAACATCAATGCTCAACCCTTGTCTATGAAGCCTCTATCACTAATCATGTGGTGCCAATGACAGACCCATGGCTACCCAAAGCAAAATAAGGAAATAGTCCAATCCTAACTCTAAAGCATGATGAAATAAAAATAATGGTTCCTCCGGAGTAGGGGAGGCTCACCAAATCAGCTTCGAATTTCTAATCTTCAACGGAGCGCCTTTTGATGATCTCTAGTACCTGCCTCTGCATCATAAAACGATGCAGTTCAGAGTGGACGTCAGTACTTGGGAATGTACTGGTATGTAAAATAGCTGAATGAAGTAGAAATCGGTAGAAAATACGGAAAGTAACATCAAGTCAAAATAAACATCATAATCACATCAACCGCCAGCTTGACCATCTACGAAAGAGTACAGAGTGGACAAGTAACACACCATTACCTCAGACTCATCAATAGTCTTAACTCATTACATGTATTATCTCAGAGGAGTTCACCCCCCACTCATCTCATCTAATCTAGACTCGGAGTAAGGTACGAATTTTCCCGGGAGTTTCTCTTATCCGACAACACTCACTTATGAGCCAGTGAATATACAACAATCACCCTGATGTTGCCATAGTGGTCCCAAACTTGCCAGGTAAGGAACACTGGATACCATATCAACATACCCGATATGGAATCAAACTGAACAGATCCTCTATTGCTTTCAGGGACTGTTAAACCTCGAGGGAAACCATATATATATATATGTGATGGTTTAAGCCTCTCCTACGTTTGGCGACGTAGTTAATGAGTTCGAGTAGGACTCATTCCTACTCATTTGGTGCTCGATACTCCACCCGACTCAATGCTCATAACATCAACCTCAACCAGTCTCATAGGGATTCACTCCCCGTCAACGACTGCCAGTCTCATAGGGACTCACTCCCCATCCATGACTGATATTTCACTGGGACTTTGACCTTTTTATCAATTATCTCATAGGGACTTCTACTCTATCATCAACATCTCATAGGGGTTTTAACCCTATCATCAACATCTCCTCAATGACCCAAGATTTTATAACCGTCATTAGGAAATAAGTGAGTAACACATCGGTAGAGTTCATTTATAGAGACTCATAAGGCAATCAAGATTTCATCAACTCATCATCACAAACAACAATCCCAATGCAAGGCTCTAGACTCAAGTCTCAAGTGCATTATACATGCTTTTCAAATTAGTCATGTAGGGTTATGCAAATTCCATGAGAATATTCAATTTAAGAAAACAAATAGTATGATGATCATCAACATAAAAAATATGTAATTTCAAATATAATTTTCAGGAAAATCCATCAAAGAAATCATGCATTTAGACTCGTCAATCATCAATTCACTATGACGTCTATGGGGCATGTGAGAGAACAATCCCATATTTTAGTTTAGCTTTACATACCTGTGATGAAGCTGTTCAACTGGGTGATGTCGAGGATCTCTTCTCGAATGTCTCACCCCAAGCCCTTCTCTCCTCTTCTCAAGCCCTAGCCTTGTTAGATTTTTGGAATAGGAATTAGAATAGGGGTTTTTAGGTTCTTTTCGTGTTGAAACGACCTTACTAGCCGTGTATTAGTGTTTAGGAGGGGTTAGGGATTGACCAGAATGCCCCTCGAAATAAATTAGAAATTTCCAATTCGGAAAATACACGGTCCGCGACGCGGACCCATTGCGAACTGTGCATTTTTGGAAAAAGTGTTTTTGAATGAGTTTTCTCCATCCCGTCGAAAATTTTGAAAAACAGACAAGTGCTCCTCCGCGACAACTGCGCGATGCGCACCTGTTGCGGTCAGTCACTGTTTTGTGACTCGGATCGAAAATTTATCTTTCGATCGGGTCGTCCTAAAATTCGACCCGGATCATTCTCCCACTCCATTTTTTATGCTGATCACGAATCCGGTCTCGAATCTTCCATACGAGCCTCAAAAGATGCGTGACGCACATACCCTCACTCCAGGGGCATTTTGGTAATTTTTATCGGGCGTCACATCATCTTTCCCTTGGGATCATTCATTCTCGAATGAGGAGTAAAGATGGGGATTAAGGCACGAATAGACTCAAGACTCATTGCAACACTCAATTCAATAAATCAATCCTCGACTTAACAATAGTAAGTCACATAAAAGAATAGAACACTTAGCTTAGTGAAGAGTAAGGAGTTTAACCTTCAGTACTTTCACCATCAGTTGGCACGAACAGGTGCGGATACTTTGCCTTCATCTCCTCCTCAGCTTCCCATGTGGCTTCTTCAACGAATTGATTCCTCCACAGGACTTTGACTGAGGCTATTTCTTTGTTCCTTAGTTTACGAATTTGACGATTAAGAATTTGAACCGGGACCTCTTCATAAGATAGGTTATCCTTCACCCCAATGCTATCAACAGGGATCACCAAGGCCGGATTTCCCAAGCATTTCTTTAGCATTGACACATGGAACACCAGGTGAACCCCATCTAACTCAAAAGGCAACTCTAACTCGTAAGCCACCTTCCCAATTCTCCTTACGATTTGATAGGGTCCAACATAACGTGGACTCAACTTTCCCTTCTTCCCAAACCATAGGACACCCTTCATAGGTAACACTTTCAAATACACCTAATCGTCCACTTCGAACTCTAAGTCTCTCTTTCTCACATCAGTGTAAGATTTTTGGCGACTTTGGGTAGTCTTTAACCTCTCTCTAATGACCTTGACCTTCTCCATCGACTGGTGAAAAAGATCAGGCCCAATGAGCTCCGCTTCTCCAACCTCAAACCACCCAATAGGCGATCTACACCTCCTTCCGTGCAAGGCTTCATAAGGAGCCATTTGAATACTCGCATGATAATTATTGTTATATGCAAATTCAGCCAGTGGTAAATGGTCATCCCAATTCCCTTTGAAGTCAAGGACACAAGCCCTTAACATGTCCTCCAGTGTTTGAATTGTACGCTCCGCCTGACCGTCTGTCTGGGGGTGGAAGGCCGTACTCAAGTTCACCTTAGTACCCAAACTTTTCTGAAATGATATCTAGAACTGGGAGGTAAATTGAGCTCCTCAGTCCGAGATAATGGACAAAGGTACCCCATGCAACCTCACAATCTCCTAGATGTACAATCTGGCGTACTCTTCTGCAATGTTCGTTGTTTTCACTGCCAAAAAGTGGGCCGACTTAGTCATTCTATCCACGATCACCCATATCGAATCATGTTGCTTCCGAGATTTGGGCAGGCCAGTGATAAAGTCCATGTTAATCATCTCCCATTTCCATTTCGGAATTTCAAAGTTCTGAGCCAATCCACATGGCCTTTGATGCTCAACCTTCACTTGTTGGCAATTTGGGCATTTTGAAACGAACTCCGCAATGTCCGTCTTCATCCCATTCCACCAATAGACTTCCCTTAAGTCGTGGTACATATTGGTGGAGCCAGGATGAATGGAATATCTAGTATTATGAGTTTCTATCATTATTCTTTCTCGTATGCCATCAACATTTGGGACACACAATCGACTTTGATATCTTAACACTCCATCTCCCCCTTTGGAGAAGACCATCACCCTCTAATTGTGGACATCCTCCTTCAGTTGGAGTATTACAGGGTCTTGGTCTTGCTTTTCCTTCACCTCCACCACTAACGAGGAAGCAGCCCCGTCCTGAATATTAACTCATCCTTCGTTGTTCTCCTCAAGTCGGACCCCTAATCGAGCCAACCGGTGCACGTCCTTGGCTAACTCCCTCTTCCCTTCCTCTACATGGGTTGTGCTACCCGTTGATAATCTGCTAAGAGCGTCAGCAACAACGTTAGCTTTACTTGGGTGGTAGTGAATGCTCATGTCATAATCCTTGAGTATTTCCAACCATCTCCTCTGTTGCAAGTTGATCTCCTTTTGACTAAAAACATACTGCAAGCTCTTGTGGTCAGTGAACACATCCACATGCACTCCATACAAGTAGTGACGCCAAATTTTAAGTGCGAACACTACTGCTGCCAACTCAAGGTCATGGGTTGGGTAGTTCCTTTCATGAACCTTGAGTTGCTTGGAAGCATAAGCTATCACCTTCCCCCTCTGCATTAATACACATCCAAATCCAACCATTGAGGCATCACAATAAATTACAAAGTCTTCGGTCTAAGGTTAGGATTGGTGCAGTAGTTAATCTTGTTTTCAATTCCTAGAAACTCTTTTCATATTTTTTGGATCACTGGAACTTGACCTTCTTTTGAGTCAATTTGGTCAATAGCGCGGATAGGGAAGAAAATCCCTCAACAAACCTGCGGTAGTAGCCAGCCAACCCCAAGAAGCTCCTGATGTCAATCGGAGTGGTCAGTCGGGGCCAGCTCTTAACCACTTCAATCTTTTGGGCATCCACCCGAATACCATCACCAGAAACAACGTGGCCTAGGAAGGCCACTGACTTAAGCCAGAACTCACATTTGGAGAATTTCGCATACAACTTATGATCCTTAAGATTTTAGAGGACCACTTTGAGGTGGTTAGCAGGCTCCTCCTCACTTCTTGAATACACCAGGATGTCGTCGATGCAATCACAAACAAATCAAGATATGGCTTGAGCACTCTGTTCATCAAGTCCATAAAGGCGGCAGGTGCATTCATCAGTCCAAAGGACATGAGCAAGAAACTCAAAATGGCCATATCTAGTCCCAAAGGTTGTCTTTGGAACGTCGCACTCCCTCAGCTTCAGTTGATGGTAGCCAGATCTAAGGTCTATCTTAGAGAAGCAAGAGGCGCCCTGAAGTTGGTCAAACAAATCATCTATCCTTGGGAGAGGATATTTGTTCTTTATCGTGACCTTGTTCAGTTGCCTATAATCGATACATATCCTGAGGGATCCATCTTTCTTCCGCACGAATAAAACAGGGGCACCCCATGGGGAAACACTTGGCCTAATGAAGCCCTTTTCTAGCAAATCTTTTATTGCTCTTTCAATTCTTTCAACTCAGCGGGGGACATCCTGTAAGGTGGAATCGAAATAGGCTGGGTATCTGGAAGAACATTAATCCTAAAGTCAATCTCCCTATCAGGAGGGACTCGGGGCAAGTCGTCAGGATAGACTTCTGGAAACTTGTTGACAATCGAAACTGACTCAAGAGTTGGGGACTCAACATCATCGGATTTCACTCTTACCAAGTGATAAATACAACCTTTGAAAATTAACTTCCGGGCTTTAAGATATGAGATAAACCTCCCTCTAGGTGTCACCGAGTCACCCTTCCACTCTAGAACTGGTTCATTTGGAAATTGGAACTTAACCGTTTGGGATCTACAATCAACAGAGGCATAACAGGCGTGAAGCCAATCCATGCCGAGGATCAAATCAAAGTCAACCATCCTTAACTCGATCAAATCAAGAATGGTGTCCCTATGATGGATGGACACTACACAAGCTCTATAGACTCTCTCAGCTCGAATAGACTCACCCACTGGAGTAGAAACATCAAAGGATTCAAGAAGACTCTCGGGAGTTTTATAAAATTTACTAGCCACGTAAGGAGTCACAAACGACAATGTGGCACCAGGATCCATCAAAACATAACAATTAAAAGTAAAGACTCGGATCATACCCGTCATAACATCTGGGGAATTTTCCTGATCTTGGCGACTCCCCATAGCATATAAGCGGTTTGTGGCCCCGCCTGTACCTGACGTAGTGGCCCTCTGGTTCCCTCTGACTGGTGGGGCCGATGCAGCAGACTGAGCCTGGCCAGCCCGCTTTGGACAATCCTTCTTGTAGTGGCCTACTTGGCCACACCCGAAACACGCGTCATATTTGTCGTGACATCTCCCCCAGTGCGTCTTTCCACCATTATCACACGGTGGCCTACTCTAAGAACCTTGAGCCACACTAGCTTGGGACTGGGGTCCGTGGGTTCCTGTATTACGAAATCTTTGATCATATGTGCCTCTAGGCACAGGTGCGCTGGCAGTTGAGGGTGCTGGAAATCGATTCCCATTAACTCTCCTTCCACCCTCGTGGCTGGATGTTTTAGCCCTCTTTCGCTTGAACTCTTTCCTGCCATGTTGCCTCTGTTCGTCAGCTTGCTGCATGAATGTCATCAGTCGCCCGATGTCCATGTCACTCACAAGCATAGCTCCTCTCCCATCTCTCTTGGGTCCTCTGTTCAACCTGTCTATATACATTCCCATCCTTCCCCTCATATCAGCAACCATGTCTGGAGCATAGCGGGATAGTTGCGTGAATTTCAACCCATACTCCTGCACAGTCATGGAGCCCTGCTTTAGATTCAGGAACTCTCTCACCTTGGCTTATCTTTTCTCTCTTGGGAAGAAACGTCCCAAGAAGGCCTCTTCAAACATTGCCCACGTCAAACAGGGGGCATCATCCCTTCTGCCTTTTTTCCACTGGTCGAACCACAGTCTCGCCACTCCCTTCAGTTGGTAAGCGGCTAGCTCCACCCGATCAGCATCAGCTAAATGCATTACTTGGAACACCTTCTCAAGTTCCTCCACATATTTCTCAGGATTTTTAGTAGATGCAGACCCTGCAAACTCAGGCGGATTCATCCTCAAAAATTCTCAAACTTTAAGGTGCCATGAGAGTCTGTCCCACCTGTACCTTACCTTACAACAGGTGCTGCGATAGCCTAGGCCAAAGTTTGAATGACTTAGCGTAGCTCAGCATTCGAGACCTCATCATGAGGGGGTTGTTCAACCGGGACAGCTGGATCCACGAGCCCCTTGGGTACTTGAGGCTTAGTTGGGTTAACAGTCTGCATGGCAGGATGTCCCCTTCCTCTGACAACTCTTCTAGGAGGCATATTATCGATTCTGCACGTGTAGCGCACAAATTAGAAGATAGTTTTCATAGAGTTCAACTCTATCGCACAAATTGGAATAAAAAAGAAGTGTAACCATTCCTAATGTCCCATAGCCTCCTGCTTATGAAGTGTGGTTGACAACACACCCATAAACAAGACTCTACTAGACACGGCTTCATAGACTCCCTAGGACACTTGAACTCTTTGCTCTGATACCAAGTTTGTCATGCCCCGGGAGGGTACCCTTGGCGTGGCTGGCACTCAGAGACTATTGCTAGTCCCCAAGCGGACCACTTAGCCTTATCACATCATTCAATCACGTAATTCTAATGAACAGCGAAAAATACATGTAAATAAAGGGACATATCTCATCTAAAGTCTCAAAGAAATATATATAAAATAATGAAGGCTAGTAGAAAGAACTAGCTCACAATCTCAACATCAATGCTCAACCCTTGTTTATGAAGCATCTATCACTAATCATGTGGTGCCAATGACAGACCCATGGCTACCCAAAGAAAAATAAGGAAATAGTCCAATCCTAACTCTAAAGCATGATGAAATAAAAATAATGGTTCCTCCGGAGTAGGGGAGACTCACCAAATCAGCTTCGAATTTCTGATCTTCAACGGAGCGCCTGTTGATGATCTCTAGTACCTGCCTCTACATCATAAAATGATGCAGTCCAGAGTGGACGTCAGTACTTGGAATGTACTGGTATGTAAAATAGCTGAATGAAACAGAAACCGGAAGAAAATACGGAAAGTAACATCAAGTCAAAATAAACATCATAATCACATCAACCGCCAGCTTGTCCATCTACGAAAGAGTATAGAGTGGACAACTGACACACCATTACCACAGACTCATCAATAGTCTCAACTCATCACATGGATTATCTTAGAGGAGTTCACCCCCCCCCCCATATCATCTCATCTAGACTCGGAGTAAGGTACGAATTTTCCCGGGAGTTTCTCTTATCCGACAACACTCACTTATAAGCCAGTGAATGTACAATAATCACCCTGATGTTGCCACAGTGGTCTCAAACTTGCCAGGTAAGGAACACTGGATACCATATCAACATACCCGATATGGAATAAAACTGAACAGATCCTCTATTGCTTTCAGGGACTGTTAAACCTCGAGGGAAACCATATATATATATATATATATGTGATGGTTTAAGCCTCTCCTACGTTTGGCGACGTAGTTAATGTGTTCGAGTGGGACTCACTCCTACTCATTTCGGTGCTCGATACTCCTCCCGACTCAATGCTCATAAAATCAACCTCCACCAGTCTCATAGGGATTCACTCCTCGTCAGCGACTGCCAGTCTCATAGGGACTCACTCCCCATCCACGACTGATATTTCATAGGAACTTTGGCCCTTTCATCAATTATCTCATAGGGACTTCCACCCTATCATCAACATCTCATAGGGGTTTTAAACCTATCATTAACATCTCCTCAATGACCTATGATTTTATAATCGTCATTAGGAAACAAGTGAGTAACACATCGGTAGAGTTCATTTACAGAGACTCATAACGCAATCAAGATTTCATCAACTCATCATCACAAACAACAATCCCAATGCAAGGCACTAGACTCAAGTCTCAAGTGCATTATGAATGCTTTTCAAATTAGTCATGTAGGGTTATGCAAATTCCGTAAGAGTATTCAATTTAAGAAAACAAATAGTATGATGATCTTCAACATAGAAAACATGTAATTTCAAATATAATTTTCAGGAAAATCCATCAAAGAAATCATGCATGTAGACTCTTCAATCATCAATTCAACTATGACCTCTATGGGGCACATGAGAGAACAATCCCATATTTTAGTTTTGTCTTACATACCTATGATGCAGCTGTTCAATCGGATGATGTCGAGGATCTCTTCTAGAATATCTCACCCCAAGCCCTTCTCTCCTCTTCTCAAGCCCTAGCCTTGTTAGATTTTTGGAATAGGACTTAGAATAGGGGTTTTTAGGTTCTTTTTGTGTTGAAACGACCTTACTATCCGTGTATTAGTATTTAGGAGGGGTTAGGGATTGACCAGAATGCCCCTCGAAATAAATTAGAAATTTCCAGTTCGAAAAATACACGGTCTGCGATGCGGACCTATCGCGAACTGTGCATTTTTGGAAAAGTGGTTTTGAACGAGTTCTATCCATCCCGTCAAAAATTTGGAAAAACAGGCAAGTGCCCCTCCGCGACAGGTGCGCTTCGCGCCTCTATCGCGGATAGTCACTGTTTTGTGACTTGGATAAAAAATTTATCTTTCGATCGGGTCGTCCTAAAATTTGACCCAGACCATTTTCCCACTCCATTTTTCATGCTGAGCATGAATCCAGTCTCGAATCTGCCATACAAACCTCGGAAGATGCGTTACGCGCATACCCTCACTCCAGGGGCATTTTGGTAATTTTTTCACCGGGCGTCACAACTCATGTGTCAGCGTAATCAATGTGGGGCTAGAGTTCAACTGAGTTTAGGCGAATCCCAGTGAGGCAGGGCAAATCTCAGTGCTGAGTCTAGGAGAATCCCATGCGGCTGGGCAAACCTCAGCGAAGACATTGAGTCACAGAGGGGGTGTATGTAACAATCCATCTTGAGATGAGATGTCCCACATCGGCAAAACATATGAGAAATGTTGGGTATATAAGGAAAGGACTAGTCTAAATACCATGAGGCGCCTTTTGGGGTGAGTCCAAAGGAACAAATCCGTGATGGGTTAGGCCCAAGCGCGGACAATACTTTACAATGTTAGGCCAGGTCGTTACAAATCCCCTACATGAATGGGAATGGCTATAACACGAAAGATAGTTATGCACAAACTCGTGTATGATTACAAACAAAGACTAATTTCATCGGGATAAATGGGTTTCCCTTTGAACTTTCCGTAGTGAACTTATATCGGATGCACTCGATCAACCGGTAGATGCGATATCTTTGAACCATTGAACTTGAATGTACACCTAGACAATATAAGTCACACAGCCAGCCTTTTATCATCTATGATTCTCATGATTTTGTTCGTTTTGGCCATGAACACTTCTCGGTTTCATGAGAGCTTAGAGAATCGGGCTTTACTAACATTCTCCTTGAAACGACTTCTATTTCACTCCCATATAGGTGATTTCTAAATGTTTACTCCCGTAGAGAAATTATTTGGTCATACCTTAACAAACTTAGAAATCATCAATAAGTTTCAGTATAAACCTTATCCTGATCACTGAACATTGTCTTTATCATGAGAATGGGTTTAGATTATTTGACAATGTTGGACCATCAAACACAACCTTATCTGATCTCCTTGAACCAAGCTCTTGGGATCTCCAGTCTGCTAGGTAGAGTTACCATCATGTTTGACTTGTCCTACACCTTAAACACATCCTCTTAGATGACTTTTAACTCCCTCTTTAGTTAGGCCTTTTTAAGTGGATCCGACGCATTATCTTTTGATCTTACATAGTAAATTAGTGATAATTTGACTGGAGAGTAGTTCTTTAATAGTATTATGTCTCTATCTTTTGTGAAGTTATTTACCATTGTACATCATGCTCCTTGCCCTACCTATTGCAGCCTGACTATCATAACGTATACATACAGATGCTGATGGTTTAGGCCAAAAAGGGATATCTTCTAAGAAGTTATGGAGCCATTCAACTTCTTCACCAACTTTATCTAAAGGGATGAATTCAGATTCCATAGTGGAGCAAGCAATACATGTTTGTTTGGATGATTTCCAAGAAACTTGTAACACCTGATAAAATTACCAAAATACCCCTAGAGGAGAGATGTGTGCATAACACTCTTTCCATGCTCCAATAATAAATCCGAGGTCGGATATGCTATCAGCATAAAAAATTGAGTAGGAAAGCGGTCTCGGTTGATTTCTAGCAACCGAATCAAAACATAATTTTTTGATGTGGAAGAGAATTCCAGTGAGGGTGAGTGACAGGTGTGCGATGCGCACCACTGCGGACCAACACTTAATTTTGTCCAAAAATTTTCTATGAGATTAGAGAACTTGTTTAGAGAATTTTCGGCAAAAAAAAAACCAAAGATTGACAAGGTCCGCATCGTGGACCCCATGTTTTCAAGGCAAACTTCTTCTTTAATTTCATGAGGGGTATTCTAGACCTTTCCCAACCCCTCCTAAATTCAAAACACGGTCTGAAAGGGTTGTTTGGAGAGTAAAAAGGGTTTTAAACCCCATTCCTAAGTCATTCTAAGTTCTTGAAAAGACTAGGGCTAAAGAAAAGAGAAGAGGAGCAAGGAATTGAAGAGATCAAGGAGAGTTCTTGAGGATTGATTATCAAAAGCTTTACACGAGGTATGTAAGGCTAAATTAAAATATTGGATTGTTCTCCCTTATGCCCCATTGATTGTAATAGAGGAGTTGAGAGTTCATGAGTTCCCATACATATTTCTTGAAATACTTTCGTGAATATTTTCTTAAAAATTATATCTATTACATGTATTTTCATATGCTGGTGATCATCATAAACTTGTTTTCTTGAATTGAATATTTTTCATGAGATATAACTTGTTTTCTTGAATTGAATATCTTTCATGAGATATCGTATAAACCCTATGTGATATTTGTGAAGGCATTCATGAATGAACCTAGGAATAGAGTTTAGAGCCTTGACTTGAGTATGTCGATAGTAATCTTGATGTCAGTAAGAGGTTGAGTAAATTGATCTTGATGATCCTCCGAGTCTCCATAATTGAGTTCTTGAGTTTTGCCCAAATGACTTCTTCTTAATGATGATCTGAGTCCTTGAGTTCTTAAATAATAATTGAGTTAATTGAGATAAGTTAAAGTCCCTAAAAGCAATAGAAGACTTTAAAGTTTGAGTTCATGAGTTGATGAGAGTCTCCATGAGACTATTTGAGTTGATGAGTGCCTCCATGAGGCTAATTGAGATGAGGAGGAGTCTTATGAGCATTAAGTCTTGGGAGGGGTATCGAGCACCGAAATGGGTAAACGTAAGTCCTACTCATACCCATTAACTACGTCACCAAGTGTAGGTGAGAATGAAACCATTACTTTCAGATGGTCCCCTCTGGAGGTAAAGTCCCTGAAAGCAATATAGGACTTTAGACGTTAGATCCCTTATGGATCATATACGCTCCTTACCTGGCAAGTATGGAACACCTATGGCAACATCAGCGGGATCATTGTACAATCACTGGCTCATAATTGTTTGTTATCGGATAAGAGAAACTCCAAAGAAAGTTCCCACCTTGAGTACTCTAAGTCGAGTTGAGTTCCATTGAGTTGAGTTGAGTTGATTGATGAGATTTAATTGGTTGATGGGTCACTTATCTACTCTTTATTCTTGCTTTAGATAGACATTTGATATTTTGATTAAGTATATTCTGAGTTGATGTTGTTTCAATATTACTCTACCTTTTTATGTTTCATTCAACCATTTTACATACCACTACATTCCAAGTACTGACGTCCCCTTTTAAACTGCATCATTTTGTGATGCAGAGGAAGGTACTAGAGATCGTCAACAAACATATCGTTGAGGATTTGAGCATTTCAGCTGAGTTGGTGAGCTTTTCTTACTTCAGAGGATTATTGAATTTATTTTTATCTTGCTTATTATTGTTAGAATTGATTTAGCTTTCTTTTATTTTTTGGTAGCCATGGGTCTATTATTGGCCCCACTTGATAGTGATAGAGGATTCATAGACTAGAGTGAGTATTGATGTTGAGAATTTTTGAGCTAGTTTCTTTCTTACTAGCTTATTTATTTAATATGATATTCAAGTTATAAATTGTCCATTCTTATCTTTAGTCTTCCGTTGAGTGTTCATAGTTATATATTGAATGAATGGATGTGATGAGGTCAACTGGTTTGCTTGGGGACTAGCAATAGACTCTGAGTGTTGGTCATGTCTAGGGTATCCTCCTAGCGCGTGACGAACTTGGTATCAGAGCACAGAGTTCAAGTGTCCAGGGAGTCTATGAAGCTGGTCTAGTAGAGTATTTCTTATGAGTGAGTTCTACACCACACTTCATAAGCTGGAGGCTATAGGACATTAGGAATGGGTATACTTCTTTCATGATCTGATTCATGCGATAGAGTTAACACTCTATGAAACTCTCTTCTAATTCGTGCTCTACGCGTTCCAGAATTGTGATCATGCCTCCCAGAAGAGCTATCAGAGGTACTGGGCATCCTGCCAGGCAAAATGTTAACCCACCCGAGCCTCAAGGGCATGAGGAGCTCGTGGATCCAGCCGTACCCATTGAGCAACCCCCACAAGCTGAGGTTTCTAATGTTGAGCTTCGCCAAGGTATTCAAACTCTAGCTCAAGTAGTCACAATATGCTATGAGGCAAGAAGTGGGTCGACAGGATGCACAAGACACATCTACAATTCAGGAATTCTTGAGCATGAATCTGCCTGAGTATACAGGGTCGACATCCACTTAGGATCTTGAGAACTATGTAGAGGACCTCCATAAGGTGTTTCAAGTGATGTAAGTGGCTGATGCTGATAGAGTTAAATTGGCTGCTTACCAACTCAAGGGTGTGGCCAGACTATAGTATGATCAATGAAAGAAGGGCGGAGGAGTGGAAGCCCCATTATTGACTTGGGCTCGAAGCTCTCTTGGGGCGTTTCTTTCTAAGAGAACGGAGAGAGACTATGGTAAGAGAGTTCTTGAATCTGAAATAGGGCTCTTTGACTGTGCAAGAGTTTGGGCTGATGTTCACTCAACTATCTCACTATGCTCTGGATATGGTTGCTGACATGAGAGGGAGAATAGGGATATATGTTGATGGGCTGAACAGAGGGTCAAAGAAAGATGGGAGGAGAGCTATTCTTGTGAGCGATATGGACATCAGGAGGTTGATAACTTATGTGCGAAAAGATGATGAGGGGAGACAACATGACAGAGAAGAGTTCAGAAGTAAGAGGGTTAAGACATCTAGCCATGAGGTTGGAAAAAGAGAGAATGGTAAAAATCCCAGTCAGGACTAGCACCATCATCTGCTAGCGCTCCTATGCCCAAAACTAGGAATAATCAAAGGTCTCAGAACTTTGGAGCCCATTATCCAAGTCACAAGCTACCGTAGCTCAAGGTTCACAAGGTAAGCCACCATGTGTTAAATGTGGTAGATCACACTTGTAGATGTCAAGAGGGAGTGATGCTTGCTTCAAGTGTGGTCAAGTGGGTCACTTTCAGAGAGAGTGTCCAAAGTAGGCTGACCAGGCTCAATCTTCTACACCAGCCCACCAGCCAGAGGAAATCAGAAAGATACTACATCAGGCGCAAGCATAGCTACAAACCGTTTGTATGCCATGGGTAGTTGCCAAGATCTGGAGAACTCCCCATATATTGTGACGGGTATGATTCGAGTCTTTAACCTTGATTGTTATGTTTTTGTAATGCCCGATAAAACTACCAAAATACTCCTAAAAGGAGGGTATGCACGTAACACATCTTCCAATGCTCATATCAGATTTGTGATTAGCATGAAAAATTGAGTGAGAAAATGGTCTCGCTCGATTTTTAGAGCGACCCAATCAAAAGATAATTTTTTGATTCGAATCGCAAAATAGTGTTGGTACGCGACAGAAGCGCGTCGCGCCTTTATTGCAAACCAACACTTATATTTTTCTGGAAATTTTTGACGGGATTGAGAAAACTCATTCAGAAATTATTTCTAAAAATACACAATGCGCGACCAGTCTGTGTCATGGACTAGGTCTTTTTGAGTTAAAAATTTCTAAATTATTATGAGAGGCATTCCGGTCAATCCCCCAACCCTCCTAAACTCTATACACGATCTAATAAGGTCGTTTTGACATAAAAAGGGTCTAAAACCCTATTCTAAGTCCTATTCCATAATCTAAGAAGGCTAGGGCTTGGAAAAAGAGGAGAAGAGCTTGAGTTGAGAGAATCGAGGAGAAATCTTTGACGTGACGGATTGATAGCTGCATCCCAGGTATGTAAGGCTAAACTTTAAGCATGAAATTGTTCTCTCATGTGCCCCATAGATGGTGATAGATGAGTTGATGATTTGGACATTCTACATACATGATCGTTGATGGTTTTTCTTAAAATCTTATTTGAAATTATATGTCTTCTATGTTGATGATCATTATACTATTTGTTTCCTTAAATTGAACATTTATATGAGAATTTGCCTAACCCTACATGATTAATTTGAAAAGCATGCATAATGAACTTAAGAATTGAGTCTAGAGCCTTGAATTGAGATTGTTGATTGTGATGAGAGAATGATGATGAGTTGACAGAAATTGATTGTCTTATGAGTCTCTATAAATGAACTCCACCGATATGTCTATTCGATTGTTTCCTAATGATTGTTCTAAATCTTGAGTCATTGATGAGATTGGTTGATGAAAGGGTTAATGTTTCTATGAGATTGATTGGTGAAAGGGTTAAAGTCCCTATAAGATTGATCGATGAAAGGGTTAAAGTCCCTGTGAGATTGATTGATGAAAGGGTTAGAGTCCCTATGATTTGAATAATGACAGGGTTAGAGTCCCTATCAGATACCGATTGATGACAAGGTTCGAGCCCCTATGAGATTGGTTGAGATGAAGATTTTATAAGGATTGAGTCATGGGAGGAGTATCGAGCACCGAAAGAGGGAGAGTTAGTCTGACTCGAACTCGTCAAACTGCGTCGCCAAATGTAGATGAGGCTTAGGACCATCACACATGTTATGGTTCCCTTGTGAGTAACAGTCCCTAAAACAATAATGGACTTATTAACGATTGAATCCATATTGGGTGAGCTGATATGGTTTTGGAGCGTTCCCTACCTGACAAGTTTGGAACGACTGTCGTAACATCAGCGAGATTGTTGTATATTTACTGGATCATAAGTGATTGTTATCGGATAAGAGAAACTCCCATAAATTTCCTATCTTGAGTACTCTAAGTTGAGATGAGGTGAGCTTATTTGAGATGATTGATGAGTTTGAATTGTTGACGGGTCTCTTGTCTACTCTTTATTCTTGCATTGATAGACATTCAACGATTTGTCATTGTTTGATGATTACTTTGAGTTGATGTTGTTTCCATATTATTCAACCTGTTTCTGTTTCGCTCAGCTATTTTATATACTAGTATATTCCAAGTACTGATATCCCTTTTGGACTGCATCATTTTATGATGCAGAGGCAGGTACTAAAGATTGTCAACAGGCGCTCCATTGAAGATTTGAGATTCACAGCCGATTTGGTGAGCCTCCCCCTACTCCGAAGGACCCACTGTGATGATTTCATCTTGCTTTAGAGTTAGATTTTAGACTATTCTTTTATCTTGATTTGGGTAGCCATGGGTCTGTCATTGGTACCACATGATTAGTAATAGAGGCTTCATAGACGATGGCTAAATGTTGATGTTGAGATTGTGAGCTAGTTCTTTCTACTGGCCTTCATTATTTTATATATTCTTTTGATACTTTACATGAGATGTGCCTATTACTTACTTACATTTTCCGTTGTTCAGTAGAGTTTATTTGATTGAATGATGTGATGAGGCTAAATGGTTCACTTGGGGACTAGCAATAGTCTCTAGGTGCTGGCCACACCAAGGGTACCCTCTAGGGGCGTGAAATACTTGGTATCAGAGCATAGAGTTCAAGTGTCTTAGGGAGTCTAATAAGCCGTATCTAGTAGAGTCTTAATTATGGGTGTGTTGTCGAACACATTTCATAAGCAGGAGGCTATAAGATATTAGGAATGGTTGCACTTTTCTTCTTATCCCAATTCGTGTGATAGAGCTAAACTCTATGAAAGCTCTTTTCTAATTAGTGCTCTACGCATGCAGAATTGATAACATGCCTCCAGAAGAGTCGTCACAGGAAGAGGATGTCCTGCCCGACAAACTGTTAATCCACCTATGCCTCAAGTACCCGAGGAGCCTTTGGATCAAGCTGTCCCTTTTGAAAACCCCCCTCAAGATGAGGTCTCCAATGTTGAGCTACGACGAGCTATTCAAGCTCTAGCCTAGGCTGTTGCAGCACCTGCTGTGAGACAAGGAGCGGGTAGACCAGATTTTCATGACACCTCTAGAGTCCGAGAATTTCTGAGGATGAATCCGCTTGATTCACGGTGTCGGCATCCACTGAAGACCCTAAGAACTATTTGGAGGAACTTGAGAACATGTTCCTACTGATACATGTGGCTGATGCTGACAGGGTTGAACTGGCTACTTACCAACTTAAGGGTGTGGCCATACTGTGGTTCGACCAATAGAAGAAGAGTAGAAGGGATGATGCTCCATGTTTGACTTGAGCAGTGTTCGAGGAAGCCTTCTTGGGGTGCTTCTTCCTAAGAGAGAAAAGAGAAGCTAAGGTGAGAGAGTTCCTGAATCTGAAACAGGGCTCTATGACCATGCAACAGTATGGGTTGAAATTCACACAACTATCTCGCTATGCTCCGTACATGGTTGCTGACATGAGGGGAAACATGGGAATGTACATTGATGGGCTGAATAGAGGACCCAAGAGAGATGGGAGAGGAGCAATGCTTGTGAGTGATATGGACATCGGGCGACTGGTGACGTTTGTGCAACATGCTGATGATGAGAGACAACATGACAAGGAAGAGTTCAAGCGTAAGAAAGCTAAGACATCCAACTATGAGGTTGGGAGGAAAGGTAAGGGTAACCAAATTCCAGCACCATCATCTGCTAATGCACCTGTGCCAAGAGGCAGGTATGATCAGAGGTCTCAGAATATGGGAAATCATGGACCTCAGTCGTAAGCTAGTATGACACAAGGCTCGCGGGGTAAATCGTCGTGTGATAGGTGTGACAAAATGCACTTGAGGAGATGTTATGATGGGAATGATATGTGCTATAGATGTGGCCAAGAGGGTCACTACCATAGATATTTTCCGAAGTGGGCTGACTAAGCTCAATCTACTACACCAGCCTCGCCAGTTAGAGGAAACCATAGGGCAACTACGTTAGGCGCAGGTGGAGCGACAAACCGCTTGTATGCTATGGGTGGTCGCCAAGATCAGAGAACTCCTTAGATGTTGTGACAGGTATGATTCGAGTCTTTACTTTTAATTGTTATATTTTGATGGATCCGGGTGCCACATAGTCATTTGTAACTCCTTATTTGGCCAGTAGATTTGATAGAACCCCTGAGAGTCTTCTAGAACCCTTTGATGTTTCTATTCCAGTGGGTGAGTCTATTCGAGCTAAGAGAATCTATAGAGTTTGTGTAGTGTCCATCCATCATAGGGATTTTCTTGTTGATTTGGTTGAGTTGGAGATGGTTGATTTTGATGTGATTCTCGGCATGGATTGGCTTCACGCCTGTTATGCCACTGTTGATTGTAGATCTCGAATCGTTAAGTTCCAATTTCCTAACGAGCCGATTCTTGAGTGGAAGGGTGATTCTGTTGCACCAAGAGGAAAGTTTATCTCATATCTTAGAGCTAGAAAGTTGATTTTCAAAGGTTGTATCTATCACCTTGTGCGAGTGAAATCTGATGGTGTTGAGTCTCTAACTCTTGAGTCACTCCTGATTGTTCATAAGTTTTCGGAAGTATTTCCTGATGATCTGCCTGGAGTCCCTCCTAATAGGGATATTGACTTTGGGATTGATGTTCTTCTCAACACCCAGCCTATTTCAATTTTACCTTATAGGATGACCCCCACTGAGTTGAAAGAGCAGCTAAAAGATTTTCAAGAGAAGGGCTTCATTAGGCCCAGTGTTTCACCTTGGGGTGCTCCTGTCCTATTCATGCGAAAGAAAGATGGGTCCCTAAGAATGTGTATTGACTATAGGCAACTGAGCAAGGTCACGATAAAGAATAAGTATCCTCTCCCAAGGATAGATGATTTGTTAGACCAACGTTAGGGTGCCTCTTGTTTCTCCAAGATAGACCTTAGATCTAGATACCACCAGTTGAAGGTGAGAGAATGTGATATTCGAAAGACAACCTTTAGGACTAGATATGGCCATTTTGTGAGTTCTTGGTGATGTCCTTTGGGTTGATGAATGCACCTGTCGTCTTTATGGACTTGATGAATAGAGTATTCGGACAATACCTTGATATGTTTGTGATTGTTTTTATCGACGACATTTTGGTATATTTGAGAAGTGAGGAGGAACGTGCTAACCACCTCAAAGTTGTCCTTCAAACTCTTAAGAACCATGAGTGGTATGCGAAATTCTCAAAGTGCGAGTTCTGGATTAAGTCAACGGCCTTCCTAGGTCATGTTGTTTCTGGTGATGGTATTCGAGTGGATGCCCAAAAGACTGAAGCGGTAAAGAATCAGCCCAAACCGACCACTCCGACTGACATTAGAAGTTTCTTAGTGTTATGTTAGGCAGGACATGTAGATTACTAAGATTGAGATTGTAGAGTCTAATCTCAATCTAATAGAGAAGACATGAGTACTACATGCCTTCTAGTTAAGCCATTGACTCACATAGAGCTAGAGGTAAGATAGAAGAGAAACATAAAAGGTTGTATTTTTACTTTCAATGATATGTATAATTTTTTTTACCATCACATTCTCAAAATATTAAAAATAATACTAAATCAATTATGTAAAATGATTTGAAATACCAGAGTCAAAATACTCAAATTAAACTAGAGGTAAGTGTCAAAAACACACCTAAACTATCCTCTCTTTTTAAGTTTCATACCTAAACTATTGTAAATGTGACTTTCATACCTGAACTATCACTTATTAGTTTGAGAAACACACCTCAATGTTGTGCGTAATACACTCTCTTTTATTGGAAAAAAACCTTCCCACATGGATAAAATATTTCACCTTGACAAAAATTAAATAAACTATTAATATTAGTTAAAAATTAAAGATTAAAATATAATTCTTCCAAAAAAATATTATTTTATAAAAATTTTAAAATATTTTTTCACCTGCCGCCCACCCCCCACCCCGCCCCCCAACAATCACCGTCATTTTATTTTTTCAAATCTCTTTTATAAAATATTTTTTAAAAAATCAAAATTCACCCCTTCTCTACTCCTTAAAAAAGTTGACTTTTTTATTTTTAAAATAAATGAAATTATGTCCCACCCATGTAACCCTCTGCTCCTAATTTATTTTTATCTTTTTTCATATTTTTTTAATTTTCTTTAGATATATACACATATTTAAAAAAAGTATATATTTTTTCTACTTGTGTACCAAATATAATAGAAATAATTTTTTTTAAATCTAGCAGAAAGTAAAAAATAATTTTTTTAAAATGAGAAAAAAATGAAAGCGGAGGATTGGGTAGGTAAGGTAGAATTATGTTTTCTAAAAAAATTAAAATAATATCTAAATTATTATTTTAAGGAGAGATGAAAAAAGAATTTTGTTAAAAAAAATATTTAGAAAGATTTTTTTTATTTAAAAAGACTAAATATTGGTTGATTTGGGGTGGGGGTGGGTTTGGGGGTGGGGTTATGGGAGAAGAAGTGGTGGAGTGGGGTGAGAAAATTATTTTACATTTTATTTTATAATTCTTTTCGAAATAATAATACATTAATAATTAACTTTAACTAATATTATAATTTATTTTTTTGTCAAGGTTAAATATTTTGTTTATGTGAAATGTGATATGGTATTTTTTTTTTATAACTAAAAGAGAGTGTAATACACAGACCATAATGAGAATAGAATAAAAAAGAGAATATGTGTGTTTCTCAAACTAATAAGTGATAATTTAGATATGAAACTTAAAAAAAAAAGAATATTCACTTATATTTTTGACACTTATCTCTATGAGGTGGGATGATTTACATATTTGATAACTATACAAAAATATCTCAAGTCAACACAACTGAAAAAAATAAAAGAATATTGTATTTTCTTTTTAACTGTCCAAATAGTAAAGCTTGCACCTAAGTTGGGTGTAAATTATTGTATATCTTATTTGATAAAGTTCTGATCATATGAATCCAGCTAAAGAGTGAAGAAGACAGTGACAGCTTAGTAAGTTAATTTCCAAGTGGGGCAAAGTATAACGATAACCTTTGATAATAAGGGCCAACTTTGCACATAAAAAGGGCCAATAATGCACTTATATTCAATTAATTAAACTATGGCTCCCTACTTGATTAATAAATTACTATTGTATCAGTAATATATAATATATGATCTACGAGATTAAAATATTAAAGAACTTTTGAGATACGATATACTTAAATAACAATGATCATAATTGAATTGAAATTATTCCAAATCACTTATTTCAAAATCGATTAAAAAAATTGAATCGATCGAGTGGATTAAATTAATAAATGAGATGAATTGAGTTAATCCAAACCAGTTATTACCATTCCACCTATCAAGCTGCTGCAACAACCTCAACATCCTAAAGATGGATTAAGCATCCTAAGGATGTCAAACAATATATATATGTGTTCAAATAAGTAGGATCGTCACAACAAGTTTGGAGCCTAAAACCAAATTGATAGAATGGCTTCATATATAAATTGAATAAGTATAGCATATTCAATGTAGTCATACAAATAAGGTCTAGAGAAGTAGAATATTGTAATGACCTTCCAGGTCATTTTCTTGATACTACTTCCATTACGTCGATTAGAGCCTTCCTATAGCGACCATAGGTTATTTGTGACCTACTGGCACTGGTGACTCGGTCGTCTAGTCATTCACTTGGATTTTGTGCAGTTTTTCATACTTTGAGGTTCATATAAATTGAAAAATTGACTTCGATAAAAAGATACACATAAACACCCTCAAAGCAAAATTCTGATTGTTCTATCAGATCCAAAATGACCAAATTAAAGTAGAAATATGGTCAGCTCGAGTACCGAGACTTTCAGTACTAATTTAAACCATTTAGTGTTTTAGAATTCAAAAATTGGCCTAAAGTTGACTTTGGTCAACATTTTTAGAAATTGTGCTAGAATGAAAATTTTAACTGTGCGGTTAATTTGGTAATACCGAGTTTTTTCTTAAACAAACTTTCGTTCCGCTTTCGTTCTCTTGAGCCTCGATGGACTTTGGTTAAAATGATCATTGTGAGTGGGAACCACATTTAGTTGTAACAATCTCGTATGAAAATTTTGACTGTGACATTAAGTCCATTATGTCAAATTTGATGGGTTGGCAAGGTTGTTTTGTGTGCACGGGGTTTCAAACGAATTTCAGATACTCCATCCGAAATTCAATAGTTAAAGATTTCAGCTGGTGTAGCTGGTGTTGATGGGGGGTCATTGGAGGCCCCTAAGCCACATTCACGGAGCTCAAACCTCATGTTCTCCACGATTGCAGGCCTCAGGTCGCGTTCGTGGAGCACCTTCTATCTCTACTCTGCATTTATAGAGGTCTAGTTTTCCATACTCTGTGTCTGTGGGCTACTGTAGCCACGTTCCCGGAGGGCATTTATGCCAGGTCCTTATAAGTATATTTTTCAAACGCAATCATTTCATTTCACAAACTTCTAAAGGTGATTTTATTATCGATTTTAGCTCAAATTCAGTGATTCAAAAGGCTATCTTGTGTCATTTTAGTGGGGGACGAAATTAGTCGTTGGGGCTTCATTAGAGGTATTTTTCCTATTTTAGTTGCTATCAAGGGTTTACTTTTGGGTTTTTTTTGGAAATTCTTGCATGATTAATTTGTCATGATTCCAAGACTCGAATTGTGTCCCTATGAAACCTCTTATTGAGTTTGCATATAACAATACCTGTCATGCAAGTATTCAGATGGTTCTCTATAAAGCCTTGTATGAGTGGAGATGTAGGTCACCAATTGGTTGGTTTAAAATTAGTAAAGCTGAATTGATTGGGCCAAATTTTATTCATCAATCTATGGTGAAGGTAAAGGTTATTTGAGAGACGTTGAAGACTTTACAAAGTCGACAGAAATCCTAAATTGATGTGAGAAGAAGAGACTTCGAGTTTGAGGTGAATGATTTGATATACTTGAAGGTGTCACCTATGAAGGATGTTATGAGGTTTGGGAAGAAAGGAAAGCTAATCCCTCGATATATTGGCCCTTATCAGATTGTGAGGAGGATTGATAATGTGGCTTATGAGTTGGAGTTGTCTCTAGAGTTAGCAACTATTTATCTAATATTTCATATATTGATGTTGAAGAAGTATTTGGGAGATCCTTCGTTGGTAGTTCCTGTTGATAGCATTGGAGTTATGAATAGCTTGCCTTATGAAGTGGTTCTAGTCCGAATTCTAGATCGACAGATTCGCAAATTGAGGACCAAAGAGATTGCCTTAGTCAAGGTCTTGTGGAGAAATCAATTTTTTGAGGAGGCCATGTGGGAAGCTGAAGAAGATATGAAAGTCAAATATTCACATTTATTCATGCTCAATTATGAGAATACTGAAGGTAATGCCCTAACTCTTGACTTGAATTGATTTATCTATTCCTGAGTTTGAATATTTGATTGTCTAGAGAGCTTGATTAGTTGCTTGATTGAATCTTGATTATTATTCATTTATCGAGTCCATCTCTAGATATTCTTCATTCGAAGATGAATAGTTCCAAGGCGGAGATATTATAATACCCTCTAAATTATCCTGCCTATTACGATTTTGAAATTCCTAAAAAATAGTAAGAAATGTCTAAGAAAAGTCACTGTCTATGATCAGAGGGATTATCTATGACTTATAGATAGTTCTAGAGCTCGTGGTTACCCTTAACACTTAGTGAAAATAGAGTCTTTGATAGCCTTGTATATGAGACCATGTATGACCTATACATTGGTTTATGAGTCATAAATCAACTCATAGGATCAAATTTCTCATTCCAATAGCAACTAGAATGTGCACCTAGTTCCAGAAGGGTCTTTACGACCCATAGTCCGATCGACAATCCGTAGAAGGGTCCATAAATCTTAAACCCTAAAAATTTCTTTGAGTGTCAAATAAGTCTACCAATAGGGTCCTTAATCCATTATTTGATTTATGAACCATAGAAAAGTCTCCAGTGGTGTCAAGTCTCAAATTTTGATTTCAAAATTCTGACTACAAATTAACAAGATGAGTCCATAAGTGGATCTATGACCCATAGAAGGTGATCGTAGACCCAAGATTAGGGAACCCAGATTTGGGACCCCAATCTATGAAAGAGTCGTTTATGGCCCGTAGACTAGACTACGATCCGTAAATGGGGCTTCTGTAACACCCCCTAATTCTGTAGATGCACAGAGAAAACTAAGAAGAATGACTGAGAAAAGTTACTAGAAAAAAAAAACTACGAGGGCCATCTACGACCCGTAGAAGAGGCCTCGTAGAATTCCCACGATGACTTGGTGATATTTTCTAACTTTGAGGCCCATGTACGAGACAACATAGGACCCGTAAAATATTTCACGGCTCGATCATAGACTAGTTTCATAAGTTGGTGATCTAAGAATCAACTTTTTAATATCTTGAGCTAAGAGTTATGTCACGCCTTGTGAGGGTACCCAAGACGTGGCGGACACCTAGAGACTATTTCTAGTCTCCAAGCGAATCATCTGGCCTCATCACGTCCATTCCATCCAACAACTCTACAAATCAGCGGAAGTATATGGAAGTAAATAGGCTCATCTCATCTAATGTTTCACATAATGATAGGTTAATAATAAAGAATGGTAGGAAGAACTAGCTCACAATCTCAACATCGACGCCCGAATATCATCTATGAAGCCTCTATCACTAGTCAAGTGGTGCCAATGACAAATCCATGGCTACTAGAATCAAAATATAAGACTAGTCTAGTCTAACTCAAAAGCATGATGAAATAAATAATAGTGGATCCTCCGGAGTAGGGAAGGCTCACCAATAAGCTGAACATCTTGGATCTTCAATGATGCGCCTGTTGATGATCCCTAATCCCTGTATCTGCATCATAAAATGATGTAGCGCTGAGTGGCGTCAATATGTGAAATATACGGTATGTAAAATAGCTGAATGAAACAAAAACAGGTAGAATAATATGATATGACATCGACTTAGAATAGTTTACAATCAACATTTCAAGTGTCTATTCTAAAGCAAAAATAAAGAGTAGACAAGTGACCCATCAACCAATCAACCTCATTAATCAATCAGACACATCTCAAAGGAACTCATCTCATCACATCTCATCTCATCTCAACTCAGAGTACTCAAGGTAGGAACTTTCTGGGAGTTTCCCTTATCTGATAACAATCACTTATGAGCCAATATTGTACAACATCATGCTGGTGTTTCCACGGCCGTTTTATACATGCCAAGTAGAGAACGAATCGAATCCACTAAGAAAACTGCAATCAACAAGTCCTCTATTGTTTTAGGGACTCTCTCAAGAGGAAACTACAATGTAATGTGATGGTTCTAAGCCTCACCTGCATTTGGCGACGTAGTTTGACGAGTTTGAGTTGGACTAATTCTCACTCTTTCGGTGCTCGATACTTCTCCTAAGACTCAATGTTCATAAAACCTCTATCTCAACCAATCTCATGGGGACTTTAACCCTGTCATCGATCAGTATCTCAGAGGGGCTTTAACCCCATCATTGATCAGTATCACATAGGACTCTAACCTTATCATCAATCAAACTCATAGAGACTTTAAACCTTTCATCAATCAAGCTCAATTAATAGCTTAAGTCTTGGAACAATCGTTAGGGAACAATCGAATAGACCATCATTAGAGTCAATTTATGGAAACTCATACGACTGACTATCAAAATCTATCAACTCATCATCATTCTCTCACCACAATCATAATCATAATCAACAATCTCAATAGACTCAACCCCTAGACTTATTCATGCATGCTTTCAAAAGTTAACATGTAATGTTATGCAATTTCTCATGAAAATATCCAATGCAAGAAAATAAGTATATGATGATCATCAACATATGGAAATACATGTAATTAGATATAATTTGTGAGAAAACATTCAAGAATCAATTTAAGAAACATGCATGGGAACTCATGGACACTCAACTCCTTTATGAACATCTATGGGGCACATGAGAGGAAAATCACATGCTTTTCATTTAGCCTTACATACCTGGGATGAAGCTCTCAACAATCACTTCAAGGATTGCCTCTTGAATTCCTCAATCTTAAGCTCTTCTTCTCTTTCCTCAAGCCCTAGTCTTTTTATATTGTTAGAAAAGGACTTAGAATGGGATTTTAGACCCCCTTTTACGTCAAAACACCCTAATTAGATCGTTTATTGAGTTAAAAAGGGGTTGGGAATTGACCGAAATGCCCCTCACAAAATTTAGAAATCTTTCAGCTTCGGAATAACCCAGTCCGCGAGGCGGCCTAGTCGCGTAAAGTATATTTTTCTCTGAAAAGTTTCTGAACGAGTTTTTCCAATCCCATTTAAAAAATTTGAAACAATAAGTGTGGTTCCGCTACAAAGGCACGACGCACCTCCGGTGCGCACCGACACTATTTCGATTTTCGGATCAAAAAATTATCTTTTGATCCGATCTCTCTAAAAATCGATCGAGATTATTTTTTCCACTTAATTTTTCATGATGATCACAAATATGGTCTCAAATTTTCCGTACGAGCATTGGAAGATGCATTATATGCATACCCCTCCTCTAGAGGTATTTTGGCAATTTTACCGAGCGTTACAAGTTATCAAACCACGCATGGAAGTTTTTATGGATTGTAGAAGTGGTTTCATGGATTCTAGGACAAATTTCAACAACCTAAACTATTGGACCCATCTACGAGAAGTCATCTATGACCATAAAAAGTTCTATGGCCTGTAAATGGGGTCTTGTAGAATGTCTTGGTAGTTTTTATGAAAGGTATTTTGTCTATTCTTATCCCTTTTAATTAAATCCTTGAAATATTTTGACCTAATTAAAGTCCTAAAATAGAACCCTAAGGGTATTTCACCATTCTTTATGCTTACGGATTTCACAAGAACACTAGAGGAGGGAGAAGAACGAGGGTGTCAAGTTCCAACGCGAGGATGGATTGGAGTTTGATTTCTTTCTATTTTTAGGTATGTAAGGCTTACAAAAGTGTGAAACCACGTTGGTTCACATGCCTCTTTTTCTCTCCTTGAGTCGAAATTGAGAAGTGGAGTTGAGTCTTGAGAATTCTATAATTTAACTACTGAATTTTCTGTAATTTCTTTGAGTCCTCAAAATTATAAACTGAATAATTGATGTCTTACACTATTGTTGATATAAACCTTATGCATTGATATCATGAACTTTAAATTGCATAATTTTATGAAATTTTATGCATGGATTGAGCTGAGATTTTGAGTTTGATTATCTGAGTTGCAAAATTGAGTATAATTGAGAATGGGAAGCATGTTGCATTTTAAATCACATGTACTTTTGTGTATTTTACTTGCATTACATGATGAGTCGACTTGAGTAAGTCTGAATGACCAACTGAGTCTGATTTGAGTTGATTGATTAAGTTGATGAGAAATTAAGATGAGTTGAGCAGAGACAACCTAACAAGGTTGAGATTTTATTTGATTGATTGAGTATTATTGATATTTGATTTGATTGATGAGTTGAGCATATTTAAGTCTTGGGAGGAGTATTGAGCATCGAGCTGAGAACGAGTAACTAACTACTTTAACCCACAGAACTATTTTGCCAGTGTAGGATAGTCGTACAACACGTTCAGCTGACTCATGTCCAAAAATATAAACATTTACTATAGATCCATGAGAGAGTTGATCGTCCTTTACCTTGGTAAGTTTAGGACGAGCGTGGGAACAACGTCGCCTTCGTTGTGCATCACCAAACTAAAGGTGGTGGGATTACATATCGATTGAGAGAAATCCTAAGAAAACACTGATTGAGCATGATAGTTTTTAACCGAGTTAAATACTACTGAGCCTATTTTAAAAACATGATTTATTTTAAACTTGCATATCCATTGAGTTGAGTATGAGTTGTTGAGTTGAGGTGAGTGAGTCAAGCTTTACTTTCTTGAGCTATTTTACATACCATTATATTCCATATGCTAACGTCCATTTGGACTGCATCGTTTCATGATACAAATACAGGTGATAGAGGACTTTAGCCTGCGTATCGTTGAGGTCCAGTTTAGTGCATTTCCAGAATTAGTGAGTCCTCCTTGCTTTCTGGAGGAGCCATTTTATTTTCTATTTTTGTTGAGTACTTTCTTTCTTTGATTTGGGGTATCCATGGCCTGTTATGGTACCATCTAGATTGTTGAGTAGAGGCTTCATAGACATTGAGTAGAGAATTCGTTGAGTATTATGTATTTCCAAACTTATTCACTAGAAACTATGATTTAGTAGAGTTATATGTATGCTTATGATGTTATATTTTATTTAAGTATTTTATTCCATTGTTGAGTTGATGTGACGATGAGACTAAGTGGTTCTCTTGTGGAATTAACAATGGTTCTTCAAGTACCAGCCACACCAAGGTTACCCTCCCAAGGCGTTACATACTTAGTATCCAAACGCAGAGTTCAAGAGTCCTAGGGTGTCTGTGAAGTCGTATCTAGTAAAGTCTTATTTATTGGTGTGTGCGCACCACACTTTATAAGTAGGAGATGATAGGACATTAGGGATTGTCACCCTTTCTTATATTCTGAATTTATGCAATAGAATTAATACTCTACAAAGTTCTATTCTAACTTGTGCGTTACGCGCTTGCAGATCATGCCTCCTAAGCATACAAAGACCCAAAGAAATGCTTCAGCCAAATGCTGAGAATCCCACTTCAGAGGTGCCTCCTCCAATGGAGACGAGGGACAGAGGTCGACCTACTAGAGCTGCCATGGCTACTCAGCCACCCACTTCTCCACCTGCTTCTATCACAGAGGTTGATTTCAGATGAGCTATTGCAATAGTCACACAATTGGTAGCTGCCTAGAGTGGGAACTAGAGTTCACAAACTCCTACCTCTAGCTCTCAAGAGCCAACGATTGCCACCAGACTGAGAGTCTCCCCAAGGATGAATCCACCAGTCATTACTGGGTCGAAGGTTGAGGAGGACCCTCAGAACTTTATTGATGAGATATGGAAAGTGTTGAAATTTATGCATGCAACCAAGACTGAGGTAGTTGAACTTGTTGTCTATCAGCTCAAGGATGTGGCTAATGTTTGGTACAATTAGTGGGAAGAGAGTCGAGGTAAGGATGCTGAGCCTGCTATTTGGGATGAGTTCGAGAGTGCCTTTCTTGATCATTTCTTTCCTCAGGGATTGAGGGAGGCTAAGATTGAGGAGTTCCTAAATGTGAAACTACAGGGACTGATTGTTAAAGAGTATATCCTGAAATTCATGTAGTTATCCAAGTAAGCCCCAGAGATTGTTACAACCCGGGGTCGTGGACTAGATGTGTCACGGCGAATAGGGACCCGAGAGTCCCCAAACAAGCCTCAAATTTCAGAATCTATGAAGCTTGGTCCAAGAGATTTTAAAGACAAGTGATTAAATAGCGGAAATCTAAATCCCAAAAAGAAGAGAGCATTGCTTATAAATTTAGCAAAAATGACAAGGTTTGTACAAAACACCCAACATATGCCTCTAGTTAAGGAACGTGGGCCAGGACAAGTTCCAGGCTCACCCTCAACAAAATAATATACACATAAGGAACACAAGAAACAAAAGATCGCCCTCGGAAGATAGGGCTCACCGCAAAAATATTTTCAAGAAGGACTATTCGTCTGGCGGCTGGTACTCAAACTGCTCGGTCCCTACATGGTAAAAACATGTAGGCATAGAGTATGCCTTAGTACGTTTGAATGTACTAAGTATGCGGGCATGCAATGCATATGACTTACCGAACCTGCATATCCATGTTAGATGACAAGGGCACATAATATCCAAAGATCATATAAGCAAAGGAATTTAGTATACAAGATGCCATGGAATTTATGATGCATGCAATGCGATAATGCAACTATATAACAGGGATGGACTATAACCAACAAATCAAATCCATGCGAGCTATTACATGAACTGAACCGATTAGGACCTCCCATGGGTAGGGAGAAAATTATTTGCCAAGGGTAATCTACATCACACCTTACGACCACGCTTTTCGGTGGATGGTCACCTTCCTTACGACCACACTTTTCGGAAGGATTTACAGAATCATATCGACATATCATATCATATACAGAATAGACGAATAACCTCCGTCTCTATGTTGGCACATAGTTCAAGGAAAGGGACAAGGACCTTATGGATATCCCTAACGCTTCCAATCCATCGGTGCTAAGTCTTACACATGCCACAAGAATACTTATATATATACATATGCTTTTGAGAGATTCAAATATCTATTTCAAAACGTTAAATGCACAAGTAGGCTCAAATGCCAAATCACAAAATCAAATCACATGGTTCATGCAGGGAATAGCTCATCTACATATACAAGATAGTGCAAGCACCCAAAATGCTCCAAGAGCCATAATCATAGACATACCAGTGATCACTTTTTTTGTCATATCCCATGTCTTACAAAACTCATATCATAAATCCCTTTTAGGATGAAATTGGGCTTAATCCCACATTTCCAAAATTTCCATATATCAATGTCATGAGTATGATGCAATGCATAATGTAGGGATGCCATGGGTAATGCAGAGTATATCTAAAACATAGCAATATAATGTAAAGACTAGGAAATCCATAATAAAATTAACATAAAAATTGTATTAGATATCACCCATGCATAATAATATCTTTAAAGGGACATGCATGTTCATAGTTTCATAATCCAAGTAGTTCATCATAATAAAACTTAACTCAAAATTCAGAATATTGTACAACACATGCATTGTTCAAAGGTAGCATGATCAAGTAGTAAAATTCACATTTCAAGTAGACAATTTCATAAATTAGTTTGAAAGGAACTTTGGGTCTTCTTAGTTGAAAGAGACCAAGAATCAAAAGCCACATGTCTGATTGAAGACAACACTTGAGGAGAAATGGACTTCAAATTGAGAGTCTTAGCTTGAATGATCCTAGAGAGATATTGGGGAGTCTTGAAGGAGGGAATTCTTAGTGAGAGGAGGTGAAATGAGAAAAATGGCTAAAAAGTGAGAGTGAATAACTTATATAGGGAGCTTAGGAGGGGGTGGGAAATGACAAAATTTTCGTTTGGAACACCCAATATTTCAAAAATGCCATTCATGAAATGGACCTGAAATTGGTCCATCTGGGGCATACGATATGGTACACGGTTCGTGTAGTGTCACACGGACCGTTTATTGTGTCGTGGCCCTGGACTTAAAATTCTCGGAGGCAAGATTTTTCGGACTAAGTATCACTATACGGACAA
This sequence comes from Solanum rostratum, assembly GCA_029948455.1. NCBI lineage: Eukaryota > Viridiplantae > Streptophyta > Magnoliopsida > Solanales > Solanaceae > Solanum > Solanum rostratum. Next base: position 44,046,483 of record CM057054.1, read on the forward strand.
GTAAACGAACCACCTGGGGGTCACACGGACCGTGACCCCTTCCGTATACAGGTGACCCTCCACACCAAAGCTAAACGGAGGGCTACACAAAATGTCTAAAGTCACACGGGTCGTGACTTGGTCCGTGTGAAGGCGACTCTATGCATTACACCATACGGAAGGCCACACAGACCATGTGGCTTTACATGGGCCGTGTGGAGGCCCGTTTACCCTAACTTTCCCAGGCGTCACTCCATAGGAGGCCACACGGGCCGTGTAGGCCCTTCTGTGAGGTAATGCCTGGCAGATTTCTGGGCAAGTTGTGGACCTCAAAGTGACGTCAATGATCTGAGTCCTTTCATCATCTCCCCCTTGGAAACATTCGTCCCCGAATGTGCAAGAACAAGGCTTGAAAAGTTAGAGCTAAGGTAAGATACTTCCGACACAAGACACAATGCATAATTCAACTAAAAATTAAATGTCTATGCCAAAAGATTTTTACGCCACAAATCAAATTATAGTTCAAGACCAAAACTCATATCAAGATTGCATCCAACTCATTTGTAAAGAAAGGGAAAGTCTTTTGGTGTACACATATGCATGCCATGTCGTGAGACTCAAGAGGGCAAGAAAAAATGACACAATTGATAAGGAAAACCCCTAGTACCTTAGGCTTGAGTAGATTGGATAAGATGGGGGTATCATTTCATCATGTCCAGTTTTGCCTCCCAAGTAGCACTCTCCACTAGTTGATTTCTCCAAAGTACCTTTACCGAAGCCACATCCTTGTTGGGAAGCCGTTTTACTTACCTATCCAAGATTGCCACCGGCACCTCCTCATAAGTCAAGTTTTCCTCGACCTCAATTCCCTCGAAAGGCACAATAGTGCTAGGATCATCGATTAATTTTCTCAACATAGATACGTGGAAGACCGGATGAATGGAACCTAAGTCCGGAGGTAACTCCAACCTGTAAGCCACACCTCTAATCTGCTCAATAGTTTCATAAGGACCAATATACCGGGGGCTTAACTTACCCTTTTTGCCGAAACGCATCATACCCTTCATAGGAGAGACTTTCACATAAACCCAATCCCCGAAATGAAATTCGAGGTCCCTTCTCCTACTATCCGCATAGGACTTTTGACGACTTTGGGCCGCCTTCAATCTTTCCCTAATCAATTTTACCTTTTCCATAGCATCCAACACCAAATTTGGGCCAACCAAAGCCATCTTACCCAATTCAAACCACCCCATCGGGGATCTACACCTCCTCTCATCAAGGCTTCAAACGGCGCCATGCCAATACTAGCATGGAAGCTATTATTATAAGCAAACTCGATGAGTGGAAATGGTCATTCCAATTCCCCTTAAACTCAACACACATGCCCTCAACATATCCTCCAAGGTTTGCATAGTTCCTCTCCGCTTGGCCATTGGTTTGAGGATGAAAAGCGGAGCTCAACTTAATTTTGGTCCCGAGGCCCTTCATAAAAGATCTCCAAAAGTGGGAAGTGAATTGAGCACCACGATCTGATATGATGGATCTAGATACGTCATGCAACCTCACCAACTCTTGAACATACAACCTTGCGTAGTCCTCGGAACTGAAGGTAGTCCTGACCGGTAGAAAGTAAGCCGATTTTGTCATATGATCGACAATAACCCAAATAGAGTCGAATTGTCTTTGGGTCCGAGGCAATCTAACCACAAAGTCCATATTCACATCCTCCCACCTCCATGTGGGAATTTCAATGTCTTGGGCCAAACCACCGAGCCTTTGGTGTTCTACCTTCACCTGCTGACAACTTGGGCATTCAGACACGAACTTGGAAATATCCCTCTTCATACCTTGCCACCAATACACCTCTCTCAGATCCCAATACATCTTGGTAGACCCCGGTGAATAGAGTAGCGAGCGTTGTGAGCCTCACTCATAATCACCTTTCTAAGGTCACCCACATCAAAAACACAAAGCCGGTCTTGGTACCGAAGTACACCATCTCCCCCTTGGGAGAATGCCTCGATCTCCGTTGCAGCAACCAACTTCTTAAACTCACAAAACGACGGATCTAGATCTTGCTTAGCTTTCACCTCATTCACCACAGAAGATTCTGCCTCATTCTGACCCTTGCTGGAATCAGTCAACCTAACACCTAACCTAGCCAACCGGTAAACATCCATTGCCAATTCCCTCTTCCCATTTTCAACATGCGCCATACTTCCCATAGACAACCTGCTGAGAGCGTCGGCTACAACATTGGCCTTGCCCGGATGATACAGCACACTCATGTCGTAATCTTTTAGAAACTCCAACCACCTCCTTTGCCTGAGGTTAACATCCCTCTGAGTGAAAACATATCGCAAACTCTTGTGATCGGTGAATACATCAACATGGACCCCGTACAAATAATGCCTCCAAATTTTCAAAGCAAAAACCACCGCTGCCAATTCAAGATCATCTGTGGGATAGTTTCGTTAATGCACCTCCAACTGTCTTGATGCATACGCTATCACTTTACTATTCTGCATAAGCACACAACCCAATCCGATCCGCGAGGCATCGCAATACACTACGAACCCTTCTGAGCCATTTGGCAAGGTCAAGACGGGAGCTGACGTAAGCCGATCTTTCAAGGTTTGGAAACTTCTCTCACATTCATCCGACCATATAAACTTAGCCTACTTCTGGGTCAACTTGGTCAATGGAGATGCAATAGATGAGAAACCTTCCACGAACCTTCTATAGTACCCGGCCAACCCGAGAAAACTACAGATATCCGAAGAAGTCAACGGTCTAGGCCAATTTTTCACTGCCTCTGTTTGTTTTGGATCCACCTTGATACCATCTTCGGATACCACATGACTGAGGAAAGCCACTTCGCCCAACCAGAACTCACACTTGCTAAACGTGGCATACAATTTCTTTTCCCTCAGAGTTTGGAGGGCCATTCTCAAATGATTTCCGTGCACCTGTTCACTTTGGGAGTAAATGAGAATATCATCAATAAAGACCACTACGAAGCTGTCCAGAAAAGGTTTAAACACTCTGTTCATAAAGTCCATAAATACAGTCGGAGAATTAGTTAGGCCAAACCACATCACCACAAATTCAAAATGCCCATACCTCGTTCGAAAAGCTGTTTTGGGGATATCACATTTCCTACCCTTCAGCTGATGATACCCGAAACAGAGATCAATTTTTGAGAAGTGAGTGGCACCTTAAAGCTGGTCAAACAAATCATCAATCCTTGGCAACGGGTACTTATTCTTAACGGTCACCTTATTCAGCTGCCTGTAATCAATACACATACGGAGAGACCCGTCCTTCTTCCTGACAAACAACACAGGAGCACCCCATGGTGATGTACTAGGTCGAATAAAACCCTTCTCTAATACGTCCTTTAGCTGCTCCTTTAACTCCTCCAATTCTGCAGGGGCCATCCGATACGGAGGGATAGAAATAGGCTGAGTATCTGGAAGAAGATCTACACCAAAGTCTATCTCTCTATCAGGAGGAATGCCCGATAAGTCCTCGGGAAACACATCCGAATATTCATTCACTATAGGGACCGACTCGAGAGTAAGCACTTCAGATGCTGTATCCCTGACCCTCACGATATGGTAGATGCACCCCTTAGAAATCATTTTCCGCGCCTTGAGGTAGGAAATAAACCTACCTTTAACAGAGGAATCACTACCCTTCCATTCAAGAACTGGCTCACCGGAAGGTTGAAACTGGACTTTCCGGGTTCTAATATCTATGGAAGCATAAGATGCATGCAGTTAATCCATCCTAAAAATCACATCAAAATCAAACATCTCAAGTTCCACAAGAACACATGGAAAGGTTTTATGCAACACAACAACAGGGCATCCGTGATAGACTCTATGAGCAACAATAGATTCACCCACAGGGGTGTAGACTGAGAAAGGCTCCCTTAGAATCTGGGGTTTCAAACCGAACTTAACAGCCAACAGCGGAGTCACAAAATACATGTTTGCACCTGGGTCAAGCAAAACATAAGCATCAAAATCAAAGACTTTTATTATACCAGTCACGACATCTGAAGCTTCCTCGATATCCTGGCGAGCATGGAGTGCATAAAACCTGTTGTTCCTTGGGGCAACACCTTGGGTACCCTTTTGCTGACCCGCCTACCATGGGCTACCTGTCCTCGGCGTCCGCGCTCACTCCTAAGGCAATCTACAACTTTATGGTCCTTACTTCCACATCCAAAGAAAAGTCCCAAATCTCTCCAACAGGCACCTGTGTAGGGCCTCCCACACTTGTCACACATAAGATATCTTGGTCCGCCACCCACTGGTACTCTAGGAGGGGGTGCCCGAGTATTAGCCACCCGAGCCCCTGAACCTTGGGCCTGCTGGAAGTGATCAAAACTAACATTCCTAGCACCGGAGAATCTACCATCAAAGCGGGCTCTCTTGGGATCGTGTGCCCTTTTCTCTTTGAGTTTCTCCCCTCAATATGCTTAGCATATACCATGGGTCTAGCAATATCCATATCCCCAATCAGTGTAGCAGTGCAACATTCTTTCACCAACAAGTCGGAAATACCCAAAATAAATTTGTGTATCCTTGCACGAGGATCGGCCACTAGGGACGGAGCATATTTGAAAAGCTTGGTAAACTTGAGGACATAGTCCCGCACACTCATACTCCTCTGCTTAAGGTTCACAAACTCGATCATTTTTTCCTCCCTCCACTCAAGTGGAAAGAAGCGATCGAGGAAGGCAGATTTGAACTCTCCCCATTTAACATTACCATCACAGACCCTTTCCATAGCCCACTGTGTATACCATACCTGAGCTACATCCTTCAGTTCGTAAGCAACCAATCCAGCTTTTTCCTCAGAAGAGACGCCCATAATATTCAGTATTTTTGAAAGCTCATCAATGAATTCCTGAGCATCCTTATCAGCCATCGACTCATAGAACTCTAGAGGATTCATCCGGGTGAAATCCCTCATAATAGATGTGGGTGTAGGGTCCCATTGAAAATTAGCTTGCCTTGCTTGAGCAGTCATCGCCTGTGCAAGCATGGCGAAAGCGATACGGAATTCACCATTAGAGATAGGCTCCTCCACAGGCTCGTGAGGGGCTTGATCTTCAGTAGCCCGAGCTGGCCTAGGTAGTGGAGGTCGTCCTCGAGGCATTTACTGAAAGAGATTAACGACACCAGTAAGTAAGGAAATTCATAAACCGGCTACAACATGATGAAAGACATGAAGAAGGGAGCGATTTCCTAATACGTCTTCGTAACCTCCCATTCATAGGTATGGTGCACTTCACACCATTGAATAGGACTCTACTCAACATGGCATGTTCGGCTCCGAGGACCATTATAAACCTAGGGCTCTGATACCACCTTTTGTCACGGCCCGGGGTCGGGGCCTAGATGTGACACGGCGAATGGGGACCCGAGAGTCCCCAAACAAGCCTCAAATTGCTGAATCTATGAAGCTTGGTCCAAGAGCTTTTAAAGAAAAGTGATTAAATAACGGAAATCTAAATCCCAAAAAGAAGAGAGCATTACTTATAAATTTAGAAAAAATGACAAGGTTTGTACAAAACACCCAACATATGCCTCTAGTTAAGGAACGGGGGCCAGAACAAGTTCCGGGCTCACCCTCAACAAAATAATATACACATAAGGAATACAAGAAACAAAAGCTCTCCCTCGAAGATGGGGCTCACCGCAAAAATATCTTCAAGAAGGACTATTCGTCCTGCGGCTGGTACTCAAACTGCTCGGTCTCTACATGGTAAAATCATGTAGGCATAGAGTATGTGTTAGTACATTTGAATGTACTAAGCATGCGGGCATGCAATGCATATGACTTACCGAACCTGCATATCCATGTTAGATGACAACGGGCACATAATATCCAAAGATCATATAAGCAAAGGAATTTAGTATACAAGATGCCATAGAATTTATGATGCATGCAATGCGATAATGCAACTATATAACAGGGATGGACTATAATCGACAAACCAAATCCATGAGAGCTATTACATGAACTAAACCGATTCAGACCTCCCACCGATAGGGAGAAGATTACTTGCCAAGGGTAATCTACATCACACCTTACGACCACGCTTTTCGGTGGATGGTCACCTTCCTTACGACCACGCTTTTTAGCAGGATCTTGTTGGATTAAAAGATCGCTCCTAAATTCAGTCTCTCTTACAGTTCAAGAGTTTCGAAAGGGTTACCTTTTAAAATTATTAAGGTCAGTTTTAAATTTTGAATTTGTGTGCAATGATTAAATAGTGAATTAATTCCCTAGATTGGAAGTAAATGATCAAGCATTATGTTATTTCCAAAAAAATAAAAAAATACTTCTAATAGTGTAGAATCTCCTCTCAATTAGTAAGTGGTAGTGTTTCGAAGATGCCGAAAAGGTTATTACATTTATAAGTAAGGGAGTATCCAATCCTTATTTTCATTCAATTTATCTAATGTTTCTCCCTGCATAATTTATACGATTAGTTTTCTCATAAAGGGTATTGTAGTTTTTTTTTTCTGTAAATTTAATATTAATATTTTCTTATATGGAATTAATTGACATCTTTCCGAATGAATTAAAAGAAATAAAAAGAAACTATTGAAGAACGATGAACAACCGTAGAAAAAGGAAAAAAAAGAGAAGAACTTTGGCAATAAAAATTTGGTTTGAAAGATGATAAAAAAAATTTATATGTTTATGTTTTTCTTTAATATATGTTTGATATTATATTTTTTTTTAAAAAAAGTATTGCTTTGTTTTACAAGATTTATATTCAATTCAATTATATGTGATTGATGATTTTATGTGATAGTAATTATTTTTTGAATTATGAATAAGAAGATGAACCACGATGAGGAATTATAAGGAGTATTGTAGTATTAGTTTCATAAAACAGATTGGCAAATTTCTCTGCAAGTAAATTGACTATTTCTATTCAATTTATTTCTACACTTTATTTCAATTTCAAAACTTATAAATAATTATCAAGCAAGAAAGTGCTTCATCTACTACATATAATTTAGCTTTAAAATTTATCTTTACACCCCTATAATTAAAAATGTATGATTTTTGTTCTGGTCATCTTTTTTTTATTTTTAAATTCAATAAAGCGTGTTTTTTGATTTCTTAGAAAGCATTAATTTATATTGCAACATTAAGAAGATGCAAAAGTTTGATACATTATTATTATGATAAAGTAAAAATATCTTGGTTAATTATTGTTTTAATTGTACTAGCAAAAGTGAGAAATGCGGAGCATAAGAATTTGAATTGTTATTTTTTTTTTTTTGATAAATAATTATGTATATATTATTTCGAATCTTTTCTATTTCTATGAAAATATATATTTAAAAAATTCCATTAAAAAGTATATAAAAATAAAATAATTACCGTAAAAATGAGAAAAAATAAATAGAGAAATAACTATAAATACATAGACAAATTTTGTTTTAAAAAAAAAGTAAAGATCCAAAAAACCCAAGAAACATAAACCAACTTTTTATGTGTACTCATCAAATTGAATAGTTTAATATATATGCAAGGTAAGCAGCATTTCCCGTTATATTTTTAAAAATTTAATATACATTCAATTTTGCTTATCGTCTTACAAAAAAAATGTATTTTTAATATGTGTTGCACGTATCGTAAGCAATTTTTGATATTTTATTAATTGAATTATCATAGCATAATCACACAATATATAATAGTTAAATGACTTTTTAAATAATTGGGCACTTGGGTAGACGATATAGATGTCATGTTCTTTATTTTAATTTTGTTATAAAATAAATCTAGAATTAACTAGAATATATGTAAAGGGAATCAAAAGCTTAAAACTGAGGGAAGAGAGAATAATATATTGCAGTGTATTTTCTTTCGCTGATATCTGTATATCTACAAACAGAATTGAAGACATATATATAGAGAGCATTGGTAGCCACTAATGTGGACTACCAAAGTCTTGAGTGGCTCACAAAATAAGGAGCCATATTTGTAGACTTTCCATTACAACAATTCATACTTAACACACCCCCTGAATTGTCTATGTAAAGGAAAGTTTTAGGTGACCTTAATACGCATCATCAGCTGCCTCATTAAAAACCTTACCAGGAAAACCCAGTGGGATAAAACCTTGGTTAAGGAAAAAAGAGTACAGCGCGTATTTTACTCCCCCTAATGAAGACTTCATTTGATACATTGGAGACGGTGCATTCCAATCTTATACCTTAGCTTTTCAAATGTTGACGTTGGCAATGCCTTAGTGAATAAATCTGCAAGATTATCACTCGAACGAATTTGTTGTACATCAATATCACCTTTTTTCTGAAGATCATGTGTGAAGAATAATTTCGGTGAAATGTGTTTCGTTCTATCTCCTTTTATGAAGCCACCTTTTAATTGAGCTATGCACGCAGCATTGTCTTCAAATATGACCGTGGGTACTATGGCATCCTTTTTCAATCCACATTTTTCTTCGATGAAATGTATCATTGCTCTCAGCCACACATATTCTCTACTTGCTTCATAAATTGCAATTATTTCAACATGATTTGAAGAAGTAGCTACAACTGACTGCTTTGTAGATCGCCATGATATAGCAGTTCCTCCATATGCAAAGAGATAGCCGGTTTGAGATCGGGCTTTATATGGATCTGATAAATAACCTACATCTGCATAACCAACAAGGTCTGCACAACCTTTGTTAGTATAAAACAAACTCATATCAATTGTACCTTTCAAGTATCGCAAAATATGTTTGATACTGTTCCAGTGCCTTCGCGTTGGGGAAGAACTATACCTTGCTAGCAGATTAAAAGAAAATGTTATATCAGGTCTAGTTGAGTTAGCAAGATACATGAGTGCACCAATGGCACTGAGGTATGGTACTTCTGGACCAAGAAGTTCTTCATCCTCTTCTGGAGGACGAAATCGATCTTTATTCACTTCAATTGATGTAACAACCATTGGAGTACTTAACGGATGTGCTTTGTCCATATAGAATCGTTTTAAGATTTTCTCAGTATAGGCAGATTGGTGAACAAAGATCCCGTCTGCTAAATGTTCAATTTGTAAACCTAGACAAAATTTTGTCCTTCCAAGATCTTTCATCTCAAATTCTTTCTTTAAATATTCAATTGCCCTTTGGACCTCTTCAGGAGTTCCAATGAGATTTATGTCATCAACATAAACAGCGAGTATTACAAACTCCGATCCTGTTTTCTTAATGAAAACACATGGACAAATGACATTATTTATATATCCTTTATTTATCAAGTACTCACTAAGGTGAGTATACCACATACGCCCTGATTGTTTCAGACCATATAATGATCTTTGTAACTTGACTAAGAATATTTCCCGAGACTTAGTACATGCTTCGGGCGATTTGAATCTTTCTGGGATTTTTTCATGTAAATTTCACTGTCAAGTGAACCATAGAGGTAAGCTGTAACTACATCCATTAGATATATTTCAAGATTTTCATGTACAGCTAAACTGATGAGATATCGAAAGGTTATTCCATCCATAACAGGTGAATATGTTTCCTCATAGTTGACACCGGGCTTCTGAGAGAATCCTTGTGCAACAAGGCCTGCCTTGTATCTTACAACATCATTTCTCTCATTCTATTTTCGCACAAAAATCCATTTATAGCCAACTGGTCTTACATCATCAGGGGATTGGACTACAGGTCCAAATACCTCACGATTAGAGAGCGAATTCAATTCAGATTGAATAGCTTCTTTCCATTTAGGCCAATCATCTCTGCGTCGACATTCTTCGACGGATTTAGGCTCAAGACTTTCACTATCTTGCATGAGGCTAAGTGCAACATTATATGCAAAAACATTATCCACTGTAATTTTTGATCGATCTAAACTTATCTCATCACTAATAGAACTTATTGGAAGTTCTTTATTCACTTGAGTCTCGGGTTCACTGATTTCTTCAGGAATATCAGGATTTCTCAAGTCTGGATCTTCTTCAGGAAGTCCTTTTGTAGTATCATCTTTATTATTCCTTACGCTTCTTTTTCTAGGATTTTTATCCTTTGAACCCACTGGTCTACCACGCTTCAGGCGTGTTTAGGATTCAGAAGTTGTGATACTGGTAGTTGGTCCCTTTGGGACTTCGATCCGGATAGGCACATTCACTGCAAGGATATGTGACTTAGTTATCCGTTTCAAATCAGTAAATGCATCTGGCATTTGATTTGCTATTGTCTGCAAATGGATGATCTTCTGGACCTCCTGTTCACATGTGTGTGTTCGTGGATCAAAATGAGATAGTGATGAAACTTTCCATGCAATTTCTCTCCGGGGGGGTTCCTTTTTCTCTCCCCCTAATTGCGGAAAAATTGTTTCATCAAACCGACAATCTGCAAATCTGGCAGTAAATAAATCTCCTGTCAACGGTTCGAGGTAGCGAATTATGGAGGGTGAGTCGAACCCAACATATATACCTAACCTCTGTTGAGGGCTCATCTTAGTCCGTTGCGGTGGTGCTACAGGCACGTATACCGCACAACCAAAAATTCGTAGATGAGCTATATTTGGTTCATGACCAAATACCAATTGTGATGGAGAATATTTATGATAATTATTCGGTCTAAGACGTACAAGCGCTGCTGCATGTAAGATAGCATGACCCCACACGTCAATGGATAATCTTGATTTCATGAGCAATGGTCTAGCTATCAATTGCAGGAGCTTAATAAATGACTCTGCAAGGCCATTTTGAGTATGAACATAAGCTACCGGATGTTCAATTTTTATCAGAATTGATATGCAATAATCATCAAAAGATTGGGATGTAAATTCTCCAGCATTATCCAGACGAATGGATTTAATTGGATAATCTAGGAATTGCGCCCTTAATCTTATTATTTGTGCTAGTAGCCTCGCAAACGCCAGGTTGCGGGATGATAAAAGGCACACGTGAGACCATCTTGATGATGCATCTATTAGGACCATAAAATATCTAAACATTCCACTAGGTGGGTGAATAGGTCCACATATGTCCCCATGTATACGTTCCAAAAATTTTGGGGATTCAATGCCAACCTTCAAGGTTGATGGTCTGGCAATTAATTTGCCTTGATGACAAGCAGCACATGAAAATTCGTCATTCATAAGAATCTTCAGGTTCTTTAATGGATGACCGCTTGAATTTTCAAGAATTCGTCTCATCATTATTGATCCAGGATGACCTACTCGATCATGCCATAGCACAAAAGTTTTTGGATCAGTAAACTTCTGGTTTACGATCGAATGTGCTTCAATTACACTAATTTCTGCATAATATAGGTCAGACGATAAAGTTGGTAATTTTTCTAAAATATATTTCTGGCCTGAGACACTCTTGGTTATACCAAGGTATTCAATATTCATTTCATTTAGTGTCTCAACATGATATCCATTTCTGCGGATATCTTTAAAGCTTAGCAGATTTCTTGGGGATTTAGAATAGAACAATGCATCTTCTATAACGATTTTTGTCCCCTTAGGCAGAAAAATAGTAGCTCTTCCGGAGCCTTCAATTATTTTTGCACTACCAGATATTGTAGTAACATTTGCCTTTCTTTTAAGTAAAGAAGAAAAATATTTCTCGTCTTTAAAAATTGCATGAGTCGTTCCACTGTCAATAACACAAATATCTTCGCGATTGATTATTGATCCAAACAAAATTTGAGGCATATCCATTCTTCAAAGAGAGAAATAATAAAGTAAATATTTATTTGGACCTCATGTTTATTTAATGAAAAGTCTTGTATAAGTTAAATATATAATAATAAGTATAACATGTTATGATTTTTTTTTTTTTCATTTTCATGGGATACAAAAACATAAGCGCACATATAAATAAAGAAAATTATTTTATATATTATCATGCTCATCATCGTTCACATTTTCATTAATATTTAAATTTTCTTCTGGAAAATTTAAGTAGTCTGCTACATCCAGATACATATGTTCCATATTATTTTCAGACAAAAAATTTATCTCTGGATTTTCGGCTCTTTTTAATGATGCCTGATATAGTTGAACAAGACGTTTAGATGACCGGCATATCCTTGAGCAATGCCCTTTGCCTCCACATCTGTGACATATACTTTCTGAATTTTTCTTTGGAAAAGCTTCTGGCTTTTCTTCCTTCTTTTTAGATTGCTGGTCGTGCCTCGGTGAGAGACGACTATCATGATTTCTTCTTTGACCTCGGCCACGGCCACGACCACTTCTTGGGCCATAATTTCTTTCTCGTTGGTTATAATTCGCCTGATTCACTTCAGGGAGTGGGGAAGAACCAACGGGCCGACTATCATGATTTTTCATCAATAATTTATTATGCCTTTCAGCAATAAGAAGGTGTGAAAGTAATTCAGAATATTTGTAAAACCCATACCGTGATATTGCTGCTGCCGGAGCATATTCGCGGGTGGAAATGTGGAGTATGTTTTTTCAAGCTTGTCAGTTTCAGTTATTTCTTCTCCGCATAAATTTAACTGTGAAATAATTCTAAACATTGCTGAATTATACTCAGTTATATTTTTAAAATCTAATAATCTTAGATTTAACCAATCATGACGCGCTTGTGGAAGGACGACCAACTTCAGGTGGTCGTATCTATCTTTTAGATTCTTCCACAGTTTCAAGGGATCTTTTATTGTCAAATATTGTAATTTTAGTCCCTCGTCAATATGGTGGCGGAGAAAAATTAAAGCTTTGGCACGATTTTGGCTGGATGCCTTATTTTCATCTTTAATGGTGTCTGTCAGACCCGTTGATTCTAAATGCAGTTCAGCATCTAGTGCCCATGATGAATAATTAGATCCAGAAATATTAAGTACAGTAAATTCAACTTTTGAAATGTTAGACATTTTGATAAAATAAATTCTTACCCCTTTTACCTGTTTACAATAGCTTGAAATGGGCAGAGCTTCGTGCTGATAACGTGTTATAAAATAAATCTAGAATTAACTAGAATATATGTAAGGGGAATCAAAAGCTTAAAACTGAGGGAAGAGAAAATAATATATTGTAGTGTATTTTCTTTCGCTGATATCTGTATATCTACAAACAGAATTGAAGACATATATATAGAGAGCATTGGTAGCCACTAATGTGGACTACCAAAGTCTTGAGTGGCTCACAAAATAAGGAGCCATATTTGTAGACTTTCCATTGCAACAATTCATACTTAACAAATTTTAGTTTTTATCTTGCTATTGAAGCTTATTATAGGAGACGTATGATATTACTTGAATATATTTCATCATGGAGTGATATGCTTATCTTAACAATACACTCCTATTGAGGTTAAACTCACAATATAATGTAATTTGAAAAGTATATTGCTTCTGTAGGTGTCTAACATAATTATAAGGCTAAAGTCATCCTCACACACCTCAACTTGTCCTCATTTTTCACTTAGACACCAAAACTAAGACAAGTTCCTAATAGACACCTCAACTGGTAAGATTGAAACCCCATAGACATTTTTTTCCTAAAATGAGACGTGGTTTCCGCGCGTGAGTTTCACACAGATGACTTGGATTAAATACCCAGTCATCATTTTACACGTAATTAACAATTATTATTCCCTTCCATGTCAGTTTCCTATTTCAAAAGGGTAAATGTCACGCCCCGGGAGGGTACCCTTGGCGTGGCCGGCACCCAGAGGCTATTGCTAGCCCCTAAGCGAACCACTTGTTCTCAGGACAGTCACTCAACCTCAATACAGCGGAAAAAAAGTAGTGAACTACCTCAATAAAAGGTCAAAGGCCAAAATCAGTCTCAACATCAAACTAAGTGAGTAAAAGTACTACTCAGTTCATAAGAACAACATCAACATCAACCTCGACATCATGTCTACGAAGCCCCTAACTTGACTCAACTGTCTAAGATGGTACCATGACAGGCCATGGCTACTGGACTCAATAAATAAAGGAAACATCAAATAGAAGGGTCTCCTCTGAATAGCAAGGAGGCTCACCAATGTTGGAACTCGCAATCTCTGACCTCAACGGTGCGTCTGCTGAAGTCCTCTAGCTCCTGTATCTGCATCATAAAATGATGCAGCGCCAAATGGCGTCAGTACGTGGAATGTACTGGTATGTAAAATAGCTGAATAACAATATAAGTACAACAGCAAACAAAAAACATCAACTCAACATCATACTCCATCAGAACGTCAAACGTCTATCTAAAGCAAGAGATTAGAATAGACAAATGACTCATCAACCTCTCATCTCCACATCATCATCACATCAAACTCATCTCAAGGAAACTCGACTCAACTTACTCAAGGAACCTCAACGTCAACTCAACTCATGGAACATCAATATCGACTTAACTCAAGGAACATCGACTCAGAACTTCACATCAACATCAACATCAGAGTTCTATCAGGTGGAACCTAATTGGGAGTTTCTCTAACCGACAACCATCACTTATGAGCTAGTGATGACACAACGAAGTGATGTCGTTGCCACATCCATCCAATACCCTGCCCGAGGTAAAGGACATCAACCTTAGCGGATCCACAAGAAAAACCTCAGTCCTCATTTGGGACAAGAAAGGAGCCATCTGCATTGCGGTTCAATCCCCTCTTCCTACGTGGGCCACGTAGTTAATGGGTTCAAGTGGGACTCACTCTTACCCATTTCGGTGCTCAATACTCCTCCTAGAAGTCGACATGCTCATAAAACCTCAACCTTATCAGTCCCATAGGGACATCATACCTCATCATCATTCTCATAGGGACATAACATAGTACCTCAACATCAACATCAGTCCCGTAGGGACATAATACCTCAACATCAATATCACCTCACCTCATTAACATCAACATCAACATCATGGACTCAAGATACTCTGTTGGAGATTAACTTTCAAATTTAAGACATCATAGAACATCATTCTCATCAACATCATCATCAAGACTCTCATCAAATGTGAAATACAATCACAACATCACAACATCACAACATCATCATCTTCAAGGCTTTGGACACATCCCCTAATTTCATTATACATGCTTTTCAAATAAAATATTATAGGGTTTTAAAATACACTCATGAAAATGAATTCTGACACATGATAGGTTGGTGATGATCATCAATTCATGTAAGAAAATATTTATACATAAAATAACATCAATTATACATGCATCAAACTCTTCACATTAACCTCATCATATCAAGACACAATTTTCTTTACTTAGAAGGGCACATGGGAGAACATTCCCATGCTTAAGGTTAGCCTTACATACCTGGAATGATTTGCTAACACAATTTTGCACAACCTTCTCTTGATCTCCTCAACCTCAACTCCCCTCAAGCCCTGACTTAGTGACCTTTAGGAAGAATACCTCTTGAATGGGATTTTTGAAATCCTTTTCTTAGAAGACCTTTATAGGTCATAGGGGAACGTTTAGGATTGATAGGAATGGAGTAAAATGCCCTCCATAATTTAAAAGAATTCTTCCCAGCCTGAAATAACATAGTCCGCGACGCGGATCTGTTGCGGACAGTGTATTTTCAGAAAACTCAACTCCGTCGAAAAATCACAGAAAAACATAAGTGTGGCTCCGCGATAGATCCGCGACGCGGTTCTATCGTGCAGTCACACTATTTTTTGTTTTGGAACGAAAAATTATCTTTCGACTCGGTCGCTCTAAAAATCGACCGAGACCCTTCTCCCACTCAATTTTCAGTGCTGATCACGAATCCGCTCTCGGATTTTCAATCCGAGCATCGAAAGACGCATTTTACGCACACCTTTCCCCTCGGGGTATTTTGGTAATTTATTGGGCGTTACATTATTTCCCCCTTGGGATCATTCGTCCTCGAATGATGAGTAGGAACGGTACTTTGGCACGAAGAGACTCAAGACTTGCCTCGATACTCACTCAACAACTCACCTTCTCAATTCCTCATCGACCTCAATAACATCTACTCAGACATCAGAAATTATACATATCTACTCATGGTAGGAACATCAATTTACATAAAAGTAATAATGTTACCTCCAATACTTTCATCAACCTCGGGCACGAACAGGTGCGGGTATTTTGTTTTCATGTCTTCCTCAGCTTCCCATGTGGTTTCCTCAACAAATTGATTCCTCCACAGAACCTTGACAGAAGCTATCTCTTTGTTCCTTAGTCTGCGAACCTTTCGGTCAAGGATTTGGACTGGGATTTCCTCATAGGAAAAACTGTCTCTGACTCCTGTGCTCTCCACAGGAATTACCAAGGCAGGATCCCCCAAACATTTCTTCAACATCGAAATATGGAACACTGGATGGATTCCATCTAACTCGGAAGGTAATTCTAGCTCATAAGCAACCTTCCCAATTCTTCGCACAATCTGATAAGGACCAATATAACGAGGACTTAATTTCCCTTTTTTCCCAAACCTCATGACACTCTTCATGGGTGACACCTTCAACTAAACCCAATCGCTCACCTCAAACTCTAGGTCTCTTCTCCTCACTTCCGTGGAAGATTTCTGACGGCTTTGGGCAGTCTTCAATCTTTCTCGAATAATCTTCACCTTCTCCATGGACTGGTGGACAAGGTCAGGACCAATCAACTCTACCTCTCCAACTTCAAACCACCCAATGGGTGACCTGCATCTCCTCCCATACAAGACCTCAAAAGGGGCCATTTGAATGCTTGCATGATAACTATTGTTATATGCGAATTCAATCAATGGACAAGGCAACTCCATGCAACCTCACAATCTCTTGGATATACATCTTGGCATAATCCTCTGCAGTGTTGGTCGTCTTGACTGCCGGGAAATGCGGTGACTTTGTCATCCTATCTACAATTACCCATATGGAATCATGCTGTCTCTGGGATCTCGGTAGGCCAATGATGAAATCCATATTAACCATCTCCCACTTCCACTCTGGAATCTCGAAGTTTTGGGCCAAGCCACTTGGCCTTTGATGCTCTACCTTTACTTGTTGGCAATTTGGGCATCTTGAAACAAACTCTGCGATATCCCACTTCATTCCACTCACCAATAAACCTCTCTCAAGTCGTGATACATCTTGGTGGAGCCCGGATGAATGGAGTATCTAGTGTTATAGGCCTTAGCCAGAATCCTCTCTCGAACACCATTAACATCAGGGACACATAACCTATTCTGGTACCTCAATACCCCATCTCTCCCTTTGGAGAAGACCATCATTTTTTGTTTCTGAACGTCCTCCTTTAATTGGAGTATAATAGGATCTCGATCCTATTTCTCTTTTACCTCAGTCACTAGGGACGGTGAAGACCCATTTTGTACATTAATTCCTCCCTCGTCATTCTCCTAAAGTTGGACTCCCAGCCGAGCCAACCTATGCACCTCCTTTACTAGCTCTTTCTTTTCTTCCTCAACATGGGTTGTGCTACCCATAGACAACCTGTTGAGAGCATCAGCAACAACATTAGCTTTACCTGGGTGGTACATAATGCTCATGTCGTAATCTTTAAGCAATTCCAACCACCTACTTTGTCGCAGGTTGAGCTCTCTCTGACTAAAGACATACTGTAGGCTCTTGTGGTCCATGAACACGTCCACATGCACTCCATACAGGTAGTGGCATCAGATTTTAAGTGCGAACACAATCGCCGCCAACTTAAGATCATGGGTCGGATAGTTCTTCTCATGAACTTTAAGCTGCCTGGAAGCATAGGCCACCACTTTACCTCTCTGCATTAATACACATCCCAATCCAACTCTCGATGCATCACAGTATATTACAAAGCCTTCCGTCCCATCGGGCAAAGTCAAGACAGGTGTGGTGGTCAACCTAGTCTTTAACTGTTGGAAACTCTTCTCACATTCCTCTGAGCACTGAAACTTGACCTTTTTCTGGGTCAGTCTGGTCAATGGCGCGGATAGGGAAGAAAATCCCTCAACAACTTTGCGGTAGTAGCTTGCCAACCCCAAGAAACTCCTTATGTCAGTTGGAGAGGTCGGTCTTGGCCAGCTTGCAACCGCTTCGATCTTCTGGCTATCTACTCGAATTCCATCACCCGAAACAACATGGCCTAGGAAAGCCATTGACTTAAGCCAAAACTCACATTTGGAGAACTTTGCATACAATACATGGTCCTTAAGAGTTTGAAGGACCACTCTAAGATGTTTAGCATGCTCTTCCTCATTCCTCGAATATACTAAGATGTCATCAATGAACACGATCACAAATATGTCAAGGTAGGGCCTGAACACCCTATTCATCAAGTCCATGAAGGCTGTCGGTGCATTTGTCAACCCAAAGGACATGACTAAGAACTCAAAGTGGCCATATCTTGTCCTGAAAGCTGTCTTTGGAACATCATATTCTCTCACCTTTAACTGGTGGTAATCCGATCTGAGATCTATCTTCGAAAAGCATGAGGCACCCTGAAGTTGGTCAAACAAGTCATCTATCCTGGGAAGGGGATATTTATTCTTGACTGTGACCTTGTTCAGTTGCCTATAATCTATGCACATTCTGAGGGACCCATCCTTCTTTCGTACAAATAGAATGGGAGCACCCAAAGGAGAAACACTGGGTCTAATAAAACCCTTCTCTAACAGATCCTTCAACTATTCCTTCAACTCTTTCAACTCAGCGGGGGGCCATCCTATATGGTGGAATTGAAATAGGCTGCGTGTCGGGTAGTACATTGATACCGAAGTCGATCTCCCTATCAGGAAGAACTCCAGGTAAATCCTCAAGGAACACCTCAGGGAACTCATTAACAATCGAGACCGACTCAGGAGTAGGGGACTCAACATCATCAGATTTAACTCGTACAAAGTGATAAATACACCCCTTAGAGATTAACCTCCTCGCCCTCAGGTAGGAAATAGATCTACCCTTGGGTGTGACATAACCTCCTTTCAACTCTAGGACCGGTTCATTTGGGAATTGAAATTTAACAACTCGGGTCCTACAATCTATGCATGCATTGCAAGCATGGAGCCAATCCATACCAAGAATCACATCGAAATCGACCATCTCCAACTCTACCGAATTGGCCAACGTATCCTTATGATAAATGGATACTACACAGTCTCTATAGACCCTCTTAGCTAGGATAGACTCACCAGTAAGAGTCGAAACAGTGTAAGGCTCAAGCAAACACTCTGGAAGAATATCAAACTTATCGGCCACATAGGGCGTCACAAAAGATAAAGTGGTACCCGGGTCAAGCAATGCATAACAGTTATAAGAAAAGATTTGGAGCATACTTGTAACTACATCTAGAGCAACCTCTTGATCCTATCGATTACCCATCACATACAGATGGTTTGTCTTGCCTCCTACATTTAAAGTAGGTGCCATCTGATGACTGCCCGCAGGGGGCGCTGTTGAAGACTGAGCTCTATTACCTCTATCACTCCACCTCTGATTCCTCGTAGGGCACTCACCCTGGAAATGGCCAAGCTGTCCACATGAAAAGTAAGTATTGGTGCCCTCACGGCACGCACCAAGATGCATCCTGCCACATCTGTCACAAGGTGGCCTTCCCCTCGGACCTTGAGCAACACTAGCTTGGGACTGAGGTCCCTATGCTCTGAAATTCTGATGACCACGGGATTTCTTATCATACCTGTTTTGCTAAATAGGTGTACTTACCATCGGAGCTGCATGGCTAGAAGACTTCTTCTGAAAGAAAGTTCGGTCACCCTTATTCTGTTTCTGTTGATTAGGCTCATGCCCTGCCAATTTGGCTTTCTTACTCTACTGCTCTTCCCTGTCCCTCTTCTTGTCCTCCTCAGTTCGTTGGGTATAGACCATAAGTCTAGAGATATCCATGTTTGGAATCAACAAGGCGGCCTTACACTCCCTCTTTACATGCCTGCCCAACCCCGACACGAACTTCCTCATCCTTGCCTTCATACCTAGGACCATCTCTGGACAGCTGGATGAACTTCAGGTTGTGCCCCTTGACGGTCAACCCCTCTTGCTTCAGATTCACGAACTCTTTTTAACCTTTGCCTCTCTCAACTCTTGGGGAAAGAAGTGATCGAGAAAAGCACTCTCAAAATCTTCCCACTCAACAGACTCAGCATTCTCGCCTCTACCATCCTCCCACTGATTATACCAGACATTTGCAACATCCTTAAGCTGATATGAGACCAGCTCGACTCCCTCAACCTCACTCGCATGCATAGCCCTCAGGATCTTAGGCATCTCATCAATAATATTTCGCGGACTGGCGGGTTCATCCTCAGGAAATCTCTGAGCCTGGATGCAGCTACAGGCTCTTGGGAGCTGGAGCTAGGGGCCTGGGGACCGCGACTGCTACTCTAAGAGGCCACCAACTGAGTGAGCATAGTAATAGCTCCCCTGAAGTCTGCTTCCGAAGTGGAGGTTGACTGAGCAAGAGGTGCTGATGGAGCCTTAGTAGCTCTGGCAGGTCGTCCCCGTCTCCTTGTCCCATGCTGGTCAGGAGCCTCTGGTAAGGGATTCTCAGTGTTAGGGACTGAGGCATCTCTTTGGGCAGCAGTACATTATGGAGGCATTATCTAGAAGCGCATAATGCACGAATTAGAAAGGGGGTTTCATAGAGTCAAGATCTATCGCACGAACTCAGAACATCAAGGAAGTGTAACCATTCCTAATGTCCTATAGCATCCTGTTTATAAAGTGTGGTGCACAACACACACATAAACAAGACTCCACTAGACACGGCTTCATAGACTCCCTATGACTCTTGAACTCTGTGCTCTGATACCAAGTTTGTCATGCCCTGGGAGGGTACCCTTGGCCTGGCCGGCACCCAGAGGCTATTGCTAGCCCCTAAGCGAACCACTTGTTCTCAGGACAGTCACTCAACCTCAATACAGCGGAACAAAAGTAGTGAACTACCTCAATAAAAGGTCAAAGGCCAAAATCAGTCTCAACATCAAACTAAGTGAGTAAAAGTACTACTCAGTTCATAAGAACAACATCAACATCAACCTCGACATCATGTCTACGAAGCCTCTAACTTGACTCAACTGTCTAAGATGGTACCATGACAGGCCATGGCTACTGGACTCAATAAATAAAGGAAACATCAAATAGAAGGGTCTCCTCTGAATAGCAAGGAGGCTCACCAATGTTGGAACTCGCGATCTCTGACCTTAACGGTGCGTCTGCTGAAGTCCTCTAGCTCCTGTATCTGCATCATAAAATGAAGCAGCGCCAAATGGCGTCAGTACGTGAAATGTACTGGTATGTAAAATAGCCGATAACAATATAAGTACAACAGAAAACGGAAAACATCAACTCAACATCATACTCCATCAGAATGTCAAGCGTCTATCTAAGGCAAGAAATTAGAATAGAAAAATGACTCATCAACCTCTCATCTCCACATCGTCATCACATCAAACTCATCTCAAGGAAACTCGACTCAACTTACTCAAGGAACCTCAACGTCAACTCAACTCATGGAACATCAACATCGACTAAACTTAGGGAACATCGGCTCAGGATATCATATCAACATCCATATCAGAGTTCTATCAGGTGGAACCTAACTGGGAGTTTCTCTAATCGACAACTATTACTTATGAGCTAGTGATGATACAACAAAGCGATATCGTTGCCACATCCATTTAATACCCTGCATAGGGTAAAGGACATTAACCTCAGTGGATCCACAAGAAAAACCTCAGTCCTCATTTGGGACAAGAAAGGAGTCATCCGCATTGCGGTTCAATCTCCTCTTCCTACGCGAGCCACGTAGTTAATGGGGGTTCAAGTGGGACTCACTGTTACCCATTTCGGTGCTCAATACACCTCCCAGAACTTAACATGCTCATAAAACCTTAACCTCATCAGTCCCATAGGGACATAATACCTCATCATCAGTCCCATAGAGACATAACACAATACCTCAACATCAACATCAGTCTCGTAGGGACATAATACCTCAATATCACATCACCTCACCTCATTAACATCAACATCAACATCATGGACTCAAGATACTCTTTTAGAGATTAACTTTCGAATTTAAGACATCATAAAACATCATTCTCATCATCATCAAGACTCTCATCAACAAGACTCTCATCAAATGTGAAATACAATCACAACATGATCATCGTCAAGGCTCTAGACACATCCCCTAATTTCATTATGCATGCTTTTCAAATAAAATAATTATAGGGTTTTAAAATAAACTCATGAAAATGAATTATGACACATGATAGGTTGGTGATGATCATCAATTCATTTAAGAAAATATTTATACATAAAATAACATCAATTATACATGCATCAAACTCTTCACATTAACCTCATCATATCAAGACACAATTTTTTTTACTCAGAAGGGCACATGGGAGAACATTCCCATGCTTTAGGTTAGCCTTACATACCTGGAATGATTTGCTAACCCAATTTTGCACAACCTTCTCTTGATCTCCTTAACCCCAACTCCCCTCAAGCCCTGACTTAGTGAGTTTTTGGAAGAAGACCTCTTGAATGGGGTTTTGAAAACCCTTTTCTTAGAAACTGGCCTTTATTGGTCGTAGGGGAACGTTTAGGATTGATAGGAATGGACTAAAATGCCTTTCGTAATTTAAAAAAAATCCCCAGCCTAAAATAACACAGCCCCCGACGCGGACCTGTCGCGGATAGTGTATTTTCAGAAAACTCAACTCCGTCAAAATATCACAGAAAAACATAAGTGTCGCTCCGCGACAGGTCCGCGACGCGGTTCTATCGCGCAGTCACTGTTTTTCGTTTTGAAACGAAAAATTATCTTTCGACTCGATCGCTCTAAAAATCGATCGAGACCCTTCCCCCACTCAATTTTCAGTGTTGATCACGAATCCGCTCTCGAATTTTCAATCCAAGCATCGGAAGATGTGTTTTACGCACACATCTTCCCTAGGGGTATTTTGATAATTTACCGGGCGTTACAGTAAAAACCCTAAATCAGAACTTCCTTCATCTCTACAGATCACTTCAAACTTCTGCCGATTGCGCAATACTCTCCCCCCACATCCCGACCATTAAACGGCCAAAATCAAAAAGTTCCATCGGCTTCCCAATCTTCTCCCCTAACGTCAAACTGATTTGTGGTATCAATTGGAAGTTTGTTCTTCAGGTAAGTTAGGATTGTTAGTTTTTTTTTTCTGTAATCATCACGGTATGAGGTTCAAATTCTAGGATTTTTACAGAAATCATCACGAATTAGTGCTAGACGACTGAAGAAATTTTTCCTTATTACAATTTCATGTGTTATTATGACTATGAGTTGTTTATGTGTATAGTCCATTCAGAGATTTAGTTTAGTTGAGTTTGTTTGATCTCTATCTACACACACAAAGCTGTTGAAAGATATTGTTTGGTTTAGTGGGAAAAGAGACCAAGAAAAAGAGACCATGAAAAAAAAAGAAGAGAGAAAGCATCAAGAGTCTTAAATTGGGAATGGAAAAAATTGGGATTTAGGGTATAATAATGGAAGAAAATTGGAGAAATTGGTGATGGTAGCGTTAAAATTTTGGGGAAATAAGCTTCTCACGCTGGTGTTATGCGTGAATCCCATCTGCTTTGTTAGGTATGAAAAAAATGTCTATGGGGTTCAATCAAATCTTACTAGCTGAGGTGTTTATTAAAAACTTGTCTTAGTTTAGGTGTCTAAGTGAAAATGAGGACAAGTTAAGATGTCTGAGGATGACGTTAGCCTAATTATAATATATTTTATAAATTTTATATGATGTATATATTTTGTCTTGGATGTGGATATTTTGTCTTGGATGTGGGATATATTTGGTCATACATATAAAAATAAATGAATAATTTTTATTATTTATACATATTCAATATAAATAATATGTGTAATTTATAATTGAAATTCCAACATAACTGTTCAATTATCTATTTTCTTCAAGCATTAGACATACGATGTATTTTTATAGAAGAAAGCTTGCCTTCTTAAATTAGAAATTCATATTTTAATGTATTTTGACAACAACTATGTCAATATGAATTTCCAAGAGTGTATTATATTCTTTTGAAAAAGTTTATGAACTTAATATTTCTTTATATAATTTATTTTAATTCAAAAATAAAGATTACAATTTGAATATAAAAATTGATAGTATAAGTAGGTATTTTGAGGGATACATTCTTAGAAAATAATATTCTAAAGTTTTTGTAGTTCTAAATTGCATTTATAAAAATATTAAACATATTAAAATTAGTTTACATGTAAAGAAAAAAATTACTAAAAACTATTTAGTGTGAAATAATTGTAATCTAAATTCAAGCACTACAAATGTGCTAATTAATAAATTATAAAAATCAATATCAGCAATGTCATAGTTTTAAAGAATGAATAATGCAATGAAAAAAATATAAAAGATCGAAAATACATTTAATAATTATATGGTTGATTGTCTCTATTCATGGGGAGAATGAATACGTTTCATTGAGGAATAATATGATAGTTGAATTTTTTAAGACAATATAATTTAACATTTTGAACAAAACATGCAATCTAAAATAATAAAAAAATACTTTAAAATTATCCGTGCATCGCGTGGATACGTATACTAGTTACATTGAAAAAGAGAAAATGTCATACTAAATTAGTCGAACTAAAAAAAAATCAAAACTCAAAAGAAGAATTTTCATGTTCAACTTCCTTTTTATGTTTTATTTTCGTCTATTTTTTCCCCTCTCTTTAACTTATTCTTTTCAAATCAGTTTTCGATTTTAGAATTTATCTCTGTATCATTCTGGTATAGATATTGTTCTAAAGGTTCTATTGAAATTTATGATTTTTTTTCTGGTTTTTGCTTTCAAATCATACCTTCATACTTTTTTTTATTTTTTGAATTATGAGGAATTAGAATATCACTTTTTATCACTTTAAGTTATATCATAGTGATTTTATAGGTGTAATGCATCTTTATGTTTTTAAGTTTTTCACATAAGACAAAATTATCTTTTATAATAGTATTATATGTTATTTTATGCCTCTACATTTGTACCGAAAAACTAGGGTTTTCAGTAATTATATAAGAAATAAATGCAAAATAAAGTAATTAATCAAATGGATTTTTATGTGAAAAATATTTCTCTCCCAAAAGCGAAAAATCACGACCAAATTCCTAGGATATAACTCAATAATCAATGAAATAACCACTATAGCACCTTTTCCCCTCTATGTTTTTTTACTCCAACCACCTAGGATGCGAGTTCCCCAGGTAAGGGGTTTGGCATAGACCCCTACTGACACAGAGGTGATTTTTTTTTTCACGTCAACTCTTGCTGGTAGTTTGCAACACTCACAAACTTCAGCCACAACACACAACACTGTCTAATACTTAGACTGTTTTATGTTTTAGGCAACAAAAGAACGTTTGAACACTTAAAACAATTTGCAGGAATAGTTCCCAACCTTTTATTGATATCTCAAAAACAAAGGAAAAGGACTCACGAATCTGTCTAAGGCATAGAACACTCTCTAATGCCTTAGACGAATTTCAGCCCAAATATAAAAAGACTGCACATGACAGTTACACAGGATAAGATAATTACAATCTGCATATGTTCCTAGCACATGGCCTACAACAAATTCTTATAAGAAATTAACTAATATAACAACAGTCATATTCCAATAACGAATACATAAATTTGAATTTAAACTAAGCCACACATGTGCCACGCATATGCCTTCCATGCCTTAGGCGAATTTGCACCTTGTCCAACACTTAAAATATTTTATGCTGCCTTCAACACTTAGTTTTATTTCTGACTTGTTGTCAGCAGTTCGCCCACACATGAATCAGCATTGTCTTGCCATCTTCATGTCCCACAGTCTTGCCTTGTCAAGCCAACACACTTGCCCAACCTTGCCAAGCCTTAGTCTTGTCAAACAATACACTACCTTGTCTTGACTTGCCGATGTCACTGCTTTGCCTAAGTGTCTTGCCTTGCCTTGCCTTGTGCCTAGGTATGCTTAGCCATCACTCCAGCATCCTTGGTCATTGTATCCAAGCTCACTTACTAACACTTAAGTAGTTTGATCACTTTGCTGCACTACCAACACTTAGCCGCACAACCACACTACATTGCTTGCCCACATACATGTCGAGGCTAGTGTAAAAGTCCTTCCCATGCCCGTACCACGTCACTTAGTTAGATTGAGGGTCTAACAGACCACCCGTACCTCTTGAACTCCATGTCCTCATCGAGAATGTATTGAGATAGTCCTCTATTTGGTCATCATACTGCCGCAGATCCTTTTCCTTCTCCCAAACAACATCTGCAACAAACTTGCCCTTCCAATGCATTAGAAATTCAGTCTTGGTGTTCTTCTTGCTTTTTCTCACAACCCTGTGATCTACGATTTCTTCAATTGCAGCATCAAACTGAGTTGGTATTGAAGGAGGAGCTCTTTTGTTAATGTTCCCATCTGGATCATCATCATATGCCAAATAAGGTTCAAAAAGCTAACATGGAAGGTTGGAGTGAATCTTTAACTATTCTGGCAGCTTAAACTTATAAGAGACCTCACCCACTTTCTACATAATTTTAAATGTGTTACCATACTTAGGGATCAATCCTCTATGCCTAATCTTACTTGTGATCTGTTTCTAGATCTGTGGAGTAACTTTCAACAACACCTGGTCACCCACATTGAACTCCAATGAGCGCCTATTTTGGTCAACATACTTCTTAATGTGTCGGAGCTTTGCACAGTCTATCTTGCACCTCAAAAATCATTTCAATTCTGTCCCTTGCAACCCAGTAAGCTGCTGGACACTTCCCCTAACTCTTGCTCTTGGAAACATCTAATGGGGGCATAGGTTGTCTACCTAGGACAATCTCGAATGGACTCATCTCAATTGCTGACGATTTGTACAAATTGTAGCAAAACTGGGTTGTATCAAGTAAACCCACCCAGTTGCTTTGACTTGCAGTCACAAAATGCCTCAAGTACTCTTCCAACAAGTGGTTTGTTCTTTCCGTCTGCCCATCTGTTTGTGGGTGATTTGCAGTAGAGAACTTACACTTGCTCCCCATCATGTTGAACAAAGCTGTCCAAAACCTGCCTGTGGACCTTGTATCTCTGTCACTCACAATGTCAGTCGTTTCACCAAAATACTTAACCATATTTTTATAAAATAGTTCAGCAGAAACTTCAAAAGAGCACAAGTTACGTGCAACAATAAAAACAACATACTTTGAAAATATGTCCACTACAACCATGATTGATGCCTTATTTTCAACCTTAGGAAAGCCATAAATGAAATCCATGTTTATTAACAACCAGGGCCTTTCAAGAATGGACAGGGGTTGCAACAATCCTGCCCCTCTCTTATATTCAGTCTTGTCCACCTAACAAATGTGACAAGTCTTCATGTATGCTTCAATTTCATCTTCCATCTTAGGTCAAAAATACACAGGGGATAGTAAGGCCATCATCCTTTCTACATCTGGATGACCAGCCTAAGTAGTGTAATGTGCCTCTTTCATCAAGTCTTTACACAGTCCACCACCGTTTGGCACCACGATTTTCCCTCTTTTAAAACGGAGCAAATCGTCCTTGATCCAGTATTGTTTCAAAGTCCCCTCTTTGACTTGACCCATCCACTTGACATAGAGTAGATCATTCGATGCACAAAACCTGATCCTGTCAAGAAAGTCAGTCTCATGTTTAAAAATAGAATACACTGCAACAAATACCTCTTTCCTACTTAGTGCGTCTTCAACTTGATTATGTCTTCCTAGTTTTATTCTCCCACATAAAGTCATACTTACCTAGGAATTCTTGCCAACGAGCCTGCTTTGGACTTAACTTTTTCTGAGTTTTGAAAAATGTACATTGTTGGTCCGCACCACAAAGTGAGTTTCCAGCAAATATACACGCAAAGTCTTCAAACAATGCACCACAATAGCCATCTTTTTTCATGAGTGGAGTACTTCTAATCAGCATCATTCATTTTCCTCCTTTCAAAGGCCACAGAACGACCTTCATACACTAACACGCCCCCACTTGCCTTGTTCGACGTGTCAGTATGCACATCAAAAGGTAACTCAAAATTAGGTAGCGTTAGAACTGGTTCCAATGGAATGGATTCCTTCAAATTTTGAAAAGCTTCCTCACACCAAACTGACCATGCCTACTTGACATCCTTCTTCAGCAAATTAGTCAAGGCCGCTGTCTTTTTGGAGTAACTAACAATGAGATCTTGATAATAGTTGGCCAGCCCTAAGAATGACTTCAAATCCTTCATACTTGAAGGTCTATGGCCTGCACTTTCTTAGGATTTATCCAAATCTGCTTTTAGCTAACCAAATGCCCAAGAAACTTGATCTCTTTTTTAGCAAACTCACACTTCTCCATTTTGACATAGGTCTGAATTCTCTCAACTTAGACAGAACCTACTTAGATGTTTTACATGCTCATCTAGTGTCCGACTATAAATGACAATGTCATCTAAGTAAACAACCATAAAATCTCAAGGTACTCAAACAACACATCATTAATTAAATTACAGAAAGTAGCCGGAGCATTTGTCTAACCGAATGGTATCACAAGAAATTCATATGACCTATACCTAGCGATACAAGTGGTCTTAGATTCATCACCTTCTGCTATTCTAACTTGCCAGTAACCCGACCAAAGATCCAACTTAGTAAACCAGCTTGCCTTGCTTAGCCTGTCCATCAAATCCTGCACCAAAGGAACTGGATACTTATTCTTCATAGTTACTTTGTGCAATGCCTTGTAGTCCACACACATCCTTAACGATCCATCCCGCTTCCTTTGGAATAAAAAAGGTGAACCATAGGGAGATTTTTAAGGTTGAACCAGATTGGCGTCAAGCAATTCATTTAATCGATTCCTCAACTAAACCAACTCGTTAGGAGCTATCAGATAAGGAGCTTGGTGATGTAAAACCTGACAACAACTCTATCTTATGATCAATATCCCTCCTTGGCGGCAGTGTTTTTAGAAACTCTAGTGTCATATCAGCTAGTTATTTAAGCACTTTTGCCATACAATCAGGCACTTCAATTTTCACATCAAGTTTCACTTCAATTAAGGCAACAAGAAAGGTATCATAACACTTCCTTTGGCCCTTGTTCACAACAATAGCAGACAACATTGGGGTCTTATACTTAGCAACTTTTCGGCTTCTCCATACGGATGAACGACCTACACAAAACTTGGATTGACTTCATTCATAATCATCACCCCATTCAAGTGAGGAAAAGGAACAAACCTGTACTTCCTCAGAAAATCAATTTCAAGTATGATCTCAAAGTCTCCAGTGACATAACCATCAAATTATGTTTTCCAGTCCAACATCCAGTCAACATAGATATATCATAGGCCATGCTTGGAATAGCCTGTGCCTTAGAACTGACAGTCTGTACATAGGAAGGACTTTTCTTCTACTTTAGTCCTATCTTCGCAACAATTTTCACATCCAAAAATGTGTGAGTGATTACGGTGTCAACCATTGCCACTACCCATTTCCCATCAACCTTCATTTCTATGTGAATCAGCGTAGCATAAGGATTCCCAGCCTTGGAAGTCTCCCCAAAAGCATTGATCAAACTTATTTGGTTCAGAGATGACCTCAAAGGATTTGCAAGTGCAGCTACCACTTCTTCCCCACCCTCATTTGAATTCACATTTCCAGCAAGCATAGGATTTACCCTCTCACGATTTGGCAATTCTTGGCCAAATACAGACCACCGAAAGTCCAACAACCTTATATATACTCGTGTTCTTATTGTTATTTTCGTCCTTGACTGGCGCCTTGCCCTTTTGAGCATTTTCTTTTTTATTTTCCTTCTCCCCTTCCCTTTTCTTCTCAATTTTTTTCTTAGTCTTTGAAGTAGAGGGATCATTAGAAGTAGGTTGAAGAGAGCGAAAATTGACTAAGGAATCTATCGCAATACTGGTAGTGGGCAGATCCTTAACATTCTGCCTTCTAAGTTTGTTTTGGGCCCAACCTTGCATGCCTGAAATGAAGTTATGAAGCTTGTCCTCATCTGACATATTTTGGATGTCTAACATCAAAGAAGAAAATTCCTTGATGTATTCACAAACTATCCCACTTTGCCTTAGCCTTTTCAACCGGTCTCTAGTAATCCATGAGGCATTGCTAGGAAAGAATTGGTCCTTTATTTCCTTCTTTAGTTTTTCCCACGCATCAAATTTGGGCCGGTTAGTACTTTTATTATCTGCATTTTGAGTCCTCACCACAGTTTTGCATCACCAGGCAAATACATTGTGGTAATGTTTAACTTGTTGTTGTCACGTATCCATGCAATAGTAAAGTACTGCTCTATGTCCTAAAGGAAATTTTTGAGTTCCTTGACACTTCTAGCACCACCAAAAGGCTTAGGTTCTGGAAATTTCACTTTAGAGTGTTCCCCACGTTTTGGCCTAGACACAACAACAACTAGGCGCAACACAATAATTTTGGAATGAAGTTCTGCATTTTCCTTCGGCAGTCCCTCCAACTGCAGCACCACCCCTTTATGCAAATTCACTATTTATGTTGCATGGTCGTCTATATTAGCATAATATAGGCCTAAGTTAGACCAAAATTTCTTAAATTCGATCTTGATGCCTAAAATTTGAGTCAACAAATCAACCAGATTTGGATCATCCCACGCTGATTTGTTATGCCAATGAATGACTCGACCCTTTACACATGTTTACGTAGTTTTGCGTTCATTACCATATTCGTATAGCTATGTTCTGATACCAATTGACATATAGGAAATTTTTTCTTGTCATCACTTTTCGCTGGCAGTCTACAACACTCATAAACTTCAGCCATAACACACAATACAACACCGTCTAATACTTAGACTGTTTTATGTTTTAGGCAGCAAAGAATGTTTGAACACTTAGAATAATTTACAAGAACAGTTCCCAACCTTTTATTGATATCTTGACAACAAAGGAAAATGCCTCACGAATCTGTCTAAGGCATAGAACATTCTCTAACGCCTTAGATGAATTTCAGCCCCAATATAAGAAGACTGTACATGGCAGTTACACAGGATAATACAATTACAATTTGCACATGTGTCTGGCACATGGCCTACCATAAAGTCTTATTAGAAATTTACTAACATTACAACAGTCATAAGCCAATAGATAGTACATATTAATTCAAATTTAAACTAAGCCACACATGTGCAACGCACATGCCTTCCATGCCATAGGCGAATTTGCACCCTGCCCAACACTTAAAATATTTTTTGTTGCCTTTCAACACTTCATTTTATTTTTGACTTGTTGCCAGCACTTTTCCCACACATGAATCAATATTGTTTTGCCATCGTTAAGTCCCATAGCCTTGCCTTATCAAGCCAACATACTTTTTCAACCTTGCCAAGCGTTAGTCTTGTCAAGCAATACACTGCTTTGCCTTGCCTTGTAAATGCCACTACCTTGCCTTGTGCCCAAGTCTACTTAGCTATCATTCCAGCATCCTTGGTCATTGTGTCCAAGCTCACTTATTGTCTCACCCTGAGAGGGTACCCTAGACGTGGCTAACACTCAGAGGCTATTGCTAGTCCCCAAGCGAACTACTTGGCCTTATCACATTAATTCAATTAATAAACTCTATCAATCAGCGGAAGACTAAATATAATAATGGGAAATTCAGATGTCTCAAATAATATATCAAATAAATAGGCTAGTAGAAAGAAAACTAGCCTAACAAGTCTCAACACCAATAACTCAACTCTAGTCTATGAAGACTCTATCACTATCAAATGGTACCAATGACAAACCCACGGCCACCTCAACTCAAAAGTAAAGCTAACTCAAGTCTAACTCTAATAAGTTATATGAAAATAAAGCAGGATCCTCAGAAGTAAGGGAGGCTCACCAACTGAGCTGAATGCAAAGATCCTCAATGATGTGCCTATTAACAATCTCTAGTATCTGCCTCTACATCATAAAACGATGTAGTCCAAAGGGGGCGTCAGTACGTGAAATGTACGAGTATGTAAAATGGATGAATGAAATAGAAACATGTAGAATAATATAGAAATAACATCAACTCAGAAGATGCTCAATCAAAATGTCAAATGTCTATCTAAAGAAAGAATAAAGAGTATACAAGTGACCCATCAACCAATCAAACCTCATCCATCAACTCAACTCAACTCAATTGAACTAAACACAATTCGACTCAGAGTACTCAGTGTGGGATCCTATCTGGGATTTTCACTTATCCAACAACAATAATTTATGAGCCAGTGATTGTACAACGATCCCAATGATGTTTCCACAGCTGTTCTACATTGGCCAGGTAAAGAACAAATCGGATCCATTTGAGATCTAACCTCAACAAGTCCTTTATTTTTTTCAAGGACTTCAACTCAAGAGGGAACCTTAATGTAATGGTTCTAATCCTCACCTACGTTTGGTGACGTAGTTAATGAGTGCGATTTGGACTTACTCTTACTCATTGTGGCACTCGATACTCCTCCCAAGACTTAATGCTCATAAAACTCCTAATCTCAATAAATCATTTCAATTAGCCTAATGGAGGCTCTCATTTATCTCAGATAGACTCATAGAGACTCTCATCATCTCATTACTCAACTCAATGGTGTCTTTCGTCCTAACATCACAATCAACTCATCAACTCAGTGCTCATTAAATAACTCAAGGACCCAGATCATCATTAAGAGGAAGTCATTTAGACAAGGCTCTAGAACCCAATTATGAATACTCATGGGATCGTCAAGCTCAATTAACTCAACCTCATACTCACATAAAGATTACAATCAACATACTCAAATTAAGGCTCTAGGCTCCATTCCTAGGTTCATTCATGTGTGCTTTCATAGAATAACATATAGGATTATACAATAACTCATGAAAAGTATTTAATTCAGGAAATTAAGTTTATGATGATCATCAATATATGAAAATACATGTAAATGTGTGTATAATATTTCAAGAAAATATTCAAGAATCATGCATATAGACTTATTGGACTCTCAACTCCTCTATTACCATCAAATGGGGCACATAGAAGAACAATTCCATATTTTAGTTTAGCTTTACATACCTGGTGTGAAGTTTTTGACAATCAACTCGAAGAACTCTCCTCAAACTCCTCAATTCCTCACTCCTCTTCTCTTCTCTTCTCTTCTCTTTAGCCCTATTATTTTTCAAGAACTTAGAAAGGCTTAAGAATGGGATTAAATCCCTTTTTACACTCAAAAAGACCCTTTTAGATCATTTAAGTTTAGGAGGGGTTGAGAAAGGTCTGGAATACCCCATCAAAAATTTGGAAAAAAATACTCATCTCAGGGTAGGCTAGTCCGCGACGCGGATTGGGTTACCTGGAGGAGATTTTCGCTGAAAATTCTTCAATCGAGTTTTCAAATCCCATAGAAAATATTTTGACCAAATCTAAGTGTAAGTCCACATCAAGTGCGCGTGTACACCTGTCGCACACTTATTCTGGAAATTATTTATGCATTGAAAAATTATCTTTTGATATGGTCACTCTAAACATCAACCAAGATCACTTTCCCACTCAACTTTTCATGTTGGTCGCATATCCAGCTTCGGATTTACAATTGGAGCATGGAAGATGTGTTATGTGCACATCTCTTCTCTAAAGGTATTTTAATAATTTATCAAGTGTTACCTCATCTCCCTCTTGGAATCATTCATCCTCGGATGATGAGTAAATATGGATATCAAGGCATGAATATACTCAAGACTCATCTGAATACTCAATCCATCAATCAAAATCTCGACTCCTTCTCAACCTCAACGACCTCTACTCTGACTTAAGAATAGATACATTAACTTAGGAATAGACAAATCAAGTTAATTCAAGGTTAAGGATATTACCTTTAACATTCTTATCATCAGATGCAGATATTTAGCTCTCATCTCTTCCTTAGCTTCCCATGTAGCTTCCTAAACGAATTGATTTCTCCACAGTACTTTGACTTAGGTTATCTTTTTGGTTCTCAACTTGCGAACCTGTCGATCAAGGATTTGGCCCGGAATCTCTTTGTTGGACAAGCTATCCTTTACTCCAATACTCTCAACAGGGATCACCAAGGCAGGATCTTCCAAGAACTTCTTCAACATCGACACGTGGAACACTGGATGAATTGCATCTAGCTCGGAAGGTAACTCTAACTCATTAAGCAACCTTCCTAATCCTCTTCACAATCTGATAGGGTCCAATATAACGAGGAATCAATTTCCCCTTCTTCTTGAATTGCATGACACCCTTGATAGGTGACACTTTCAAATACACCCAATCATTCACCTCGAACTCTAAGTCTCTCCTCCTCACATCTATGTAAGATTTCTGGTGACTCTGTGCAGTCTTCTACCTCTTTTTGATGACCTTTACCTTCTCCATCGATTGGTGGACAAGATCAGGTCCAATCAACTTGGCTTCTCCAACCTCAAACCATCCAATTAGTAATCTATATCTCCTCCCATACAAAGCTTCATAAAGAGCCATCTGAATGCTTGTATGATAACTATTGTTATATGCAAATTCAATCAATGGTACATGGTCATCCCAGTTTCCTTTAAATTCAAGGACATAGGCTCTCATCATATCCTCTAATGTCTGAATTGTGCATTATATTTGGTCATCAGTCTGAGGGTGAACGATTGTACTCAGATTCACTTTAGTACCTAATCCCTTATAGAAGGATTTAAAGGTGAATTGAGCTCATCTGTCTGAGATGATAGACAAGGGAACTCCATGCAACCTCACAATCTCATAGATGTACAACTTGGCATACCCTTCTGTAGTGTTAGTTGACTTAACTGCTAAGAAGTGTGCTGATTTGGCATCTTATCCACAATCATCCATATCGGATCATGTTGCTTTCAAAACTCGGTACATCGATAATGATATCCATGTTGATCATCTCTCACTTCCATTTGGGAATCTCAAAGTTCTGTGCCAATCCAGATGACCTTTGATGCTCAACTTTAACTTCATGGCAATTCGAGCACTTAGAAACAAACTCAGCAATATTCCTCATTATTCCACTTCACCAATAGGCTTCCCTCAAGTCGTGGTACATCTTGGTAGAGCCACGATGAATGGAATATCTAGAGATATGGGCTTCAACCATGATTCTGCCTCGAACCCCATCAATATCTAGAATGCATAATCTACTCTGGTATCTTAACACTCCATCTCCCCCATTAGAGAAGACCATTACTTTCTGTTTGTGGACAACCTCTTTCAACTGAAGTATGATACGATCTTGGTCTTACTTTTCTTTCACCACTGCCACTAAATATGAAGCAGATCCATTCTAAACATTAACTCGTCCCTCATTGTTCTCCTCAAGTTGAACTCCCAATCGAGTCAATCAATGCACTTCTTTAGCTAGCTCCTTCTTTCCTTCCTCAACATGGGATGTGCTACCCATTGGCAACCATCTAAGAGCGCAGCAACAGTGTTAGCTTTACCTAGATGGTAGAGAATTCTCATGTCATAATCCTTGAGCAACTACAACCATCTCCTCTGTCGCAAGTTGAGCGTTTTCTGAATGAAGACATACTGTAAGCTCTTGTGGTCAGTGAACACATCCACATGCACTCCATATAAGTAGTGGCACCAGATTTTAAATGCAAACACCACCGCTGCCTACTCAAGATCATGGGTCGGATAGTTCCTCTCATGAACCTTACGTTTCCCGGAAGCATAGGCTATCACTTTTCCTCTCTACATCAGCACACAACTCAATCTGACTATTGACGCATCACAATATATCACAAAGTACTTTGTCCCATTGGGTAAGGTTAAAGCTAGTGTAGTAGTCAATCTAGTCTTCAACTCTTGGAAACTCTTCTCACATCCATCAGACCGCTGAAACTTGACTTTCTTCTGAGTCAAATTGGTCAATGGTGCGGATAGCAAAGAATCCATCAATAAATCTGTAGTAATATCCTACCAACCCCAAGAAACATCTTATATCAGTCGGAGAGGTCAGTATGGGCCAGTGCTTAACCGCTTCAATCTTTTGAGCATGTAGCTTTCCTAGGCCATATTGTTTCCTGGGCATCTACTCAAATACCATCACCGAAAATAATATGTCCTAGGAAAGCTACTAACTTAAGCCAAAACTCACATTTAGAAAACTTTGCATATAACTCATGGTCCTTAAGAGTTTGGAGGATAACTCAAAGGTGATTGGTATGCTCTTCCTCATCTCTCGAATACACCTATATGTTGTCGATGAACACGATCACAAACATATCAAGATATTATCTGAACACTCTATTTATCAAGTCCATTAAGGCTGCAGGTGCATTCATCAACCCAAAGGACATGACAAAGAACTCAAAATGGCCATATCTAGTCCTAAATGCTATCTTTGGAATATTATATTCCCTCACTTCCAATTAATGTGTAAGGACCCAGAATTTTGTACGACCTCAATGAAAGATGAAAATTGGTTCCGGAGAAGTTTTGGACCAAGGTGACACCTCATAGGAGCCATCACGGTCCGTGTAAGGTCACATGACCCATGTGGAGCCTCCACGGAGTGGCCCTTGGCCCATGGAGGATGTTTGGCCCTTAAACGGAATGTGTTAAACTAAGGCACACCACACTTGGACCCTTCACGGTCCATGTGACACTTCACGAACTGTGTGGTCGGCCATGTGATGGCCTTGGTATGAAATCCCACAGCTTTGGGATCAAATGTGGTTATACGGCCAAGTACACGACCCGTGTGGGGTGGCATGACCCGTGAGGCCATCCGAAAGGCTTCTGGAGTGAAATTTTTCTAAGTGTGGAATCTCTGTCTCGTAACTTGATCATGGAATTTTCTAATGAGTGGGGTGCAGGCAGTGACACGGCCCGTGTGAGGCTACATGGTTCGTGTAACCTCCCATGAAGGCGAATTCGTGGAAAACAATTCTAAGCATAGGATCTTCATGCTCAAGCTAAGTTCACTTTCAAGCCTTCAATTCAAGCTTATTTATGTTGTTTAAGGTCATCATGGGTCTCCTACATCAAGTCAAGTTCAAAGGAATTCCATTGCTAAGTTTTTCCAAGTACCGATAGAAGGGTCAACTTTAAATGGATATATCTCTTAGCACAAAAAGACCTGGGTGGCCCACGACCTATCAAATTGATGCTATTTTAATTATCTTTCCAACACATTCAGTCTCACCTCATTTCGAGCAAAACGTTATGCTTGTTTTCATAAAATCTGTCTGGGCTGGACGGGAGGACTTCACGAGCCGTGAAACCTACCGTGTGAACTTCAGTGTAAAATTTAAAGGGGCATTTTATTGAATTTTTTTTTGATATCTTGACCCATACCCAAGGTTTTTAAGACCTTTTCAACCCCCTTTTATATTCCTAAACTTCTCCTACACTAATTCTAAACCCTCATTCAAGACTAACAGCTAATTTCTAGATATAGGCTCTCAAAATTCTCTCCAAGTCTCATCTTCAAGATTCAAACTAGGATTCAATTGGGGTTTAAAATTCAAGCTAATTTCTTCTCAAATTCATCTTCCTAATCAAGGTATCTGGGATTGATTCTTGGTCCCTTTCAACCAAGACGACCCAAAACTCCTTTCAATCTATTTCATGAGTTATAGTCACTTTAAATATGAAATTTCATGATTTGATTTTATTGAATCTAATTAGTGTGTGGATGTATTTTACTTATTATTTCAATTTATTTTGACTACTATTATGATGATTTACATTGCATTATGAAATTATGAACATACATGTCCCTTTTAAAATTGATGTATGCATGGGTGACTATTACTATGATTTAGATATTGATTTAATTATGGATTTATCAAATTCCATATTATAGTGTTGATTTTAACTTGAATCTATGTTGCCCATGCTATCCTTATATCATCCATTGCATTATATTCATGAGCATTTATATGTGAAAATTATGAAGTGGGTTAAGCCCAATTATGTTTATGAAATGATTATGGTATGATTTTGGTAAGGCATTGGTTATGACAAAAGGGTGATCATCAGTATGTCTATGATTCTATCTCTCTGAGCATTCTGGGTGCTTGTACCATTCTGTTTATGTGAATGAGTTATTCCCTGCATGAGCATTACAAGTATGAGCTAAGATTTTGCATTTGAGCCTAAATGTATATTGAATGGTTTGGTACGAACAATGTATTTCTGAAAGCACGCATATGTATAAGTATTCAAGTGGAATGTTATTAACTTAACATCGATAGATTGGGGCTGTTAGGGCTATCTCAAGGGCTCTCTTCCTTTTCTTGAACTATGTGCCAACATAGGGACGTTATACGTATATGATTCTAATAATCCTCTGAAATGGTGATTTCCATGAGGAAGGTGACCATCCACCGAAATGGTGATTTCCGTAAGGTGTGGTGTAGATTACCTTTGGCAAGTACTCTTCTCCCTACCGGTGGGAGGTCCCAATCGATTTAATCCATGTAATAGCTCACATGGATTTGATTTGTCAGTTATAGTCCATCCCCATTATATATGAGCATTATTGCAATTTCATGCATCATAACACCATGGCATCTTGCATATAAATTTCCATTGGATATACAATTCTTCTATATTATGTGCCTTTGTCGTCTAACATTGAAATGCAGGTTTGGTAAGTCACATGTATTGCATGCTCACATGCTTAGTACATTCAAATGTACTAATGCATACTCTATGCCTACATGATTTTACCATGTATGGACCATGTGTTACGATCATCCATCGCTTGATGGGTAGTTCGAATTTGAAGAGTTGACATTATGGTGAGTCCTATCTTCCAAGGACAAACCACCTTCCTTCTACCTATATTGTTTCCTATTTATCTTCTTAATTGGGGGGTGAGCCCAAGATGTGTCTTGGCCCCCATCTCATCTTATGACTAGAGGCATTGTTGGACATCTTATAGACTCTCGTAGATTCTATAGGTTATGTGTTATATTTGAAGCTTATGATTTAGTTATCTGTTAGATATGGCTATCATGGATTTGATTATGGAAATTATGATATGTATATATGATTGATGTGGAAATGTTGAAGATCCTAAGTCCCGTATTTACCCCATAGAGTGAGTTAAACTTACCCGCCCCTTAGTTCTTATGTGCTATGTGTTATGTGTATCCATGTAAATCCCTTCCCTTTGATATCCCCATAGCGTGAGTCCTACTTTCCCATCCCTTATAACTATGTGTTTACTATTTGAATGCACTTCCGAACCGATGATGTGGATTTGGATACTTTGAGGCTTGTTTGGGAACTCTCGGGTTCCTATTCACCGTGTCACGTCTTGGCCCTAGGTCTGGGTCTTGACAAAGATGGTATCAGAGAACTAGGTTTATAAATGGTCCTTGGACTCCAATATGTCGTGTCAAGTAGAGTCTTATTCATGGGTGTGAAGCACGCCACATCTATGGGTGGGAGGCGACAAGGTGTTTTAGGAAATATTTCGCTTTTCATGATTCTAATCGTGCCATGGTGCATGTCTTAAGATTTCTTATCTCCATCCCTCCCTATCGAATAGGTAGATCTACCTTAAGCTTGTATATGCAATCCAGGGGAGGAAGGTATTATAGCGATCTTATAGATGAGGTCCAAAAGGGAGTTGGGGGATGTGCATTGTTTGACATGCTTGCTCCTTTGGATATTCGAATTTTTCTTGGTGTTGGCTGGTTATGATGGAAGGTTTGTTGAAGGTTTCTCATCTATTGCATCTCCATTGATCAGGTTGACTTGAAAGAAGTCCAGGTTGGTATGGTCAGATGCGTGTGAGGTGAGTTCTTAGAATTTGAAAGGTCAATTTACGTCGGCTTCCATTTTGACTGTACCGAATGGCTTAGATAGGTTGGTGGTGTATTGTGATGCGTTTCAATTTGGGTTGTGGTTGTTGATGTTAAGTCTAAGCAAGATCTAGAACTGTCATCGATTGGATTAAAGAGGTTGGTTGCAAAAATAATGAGATAGAAGCTTCTTTCCATGGGGGAGATGGTGCATTTTGATATCAGAGTCAATTATGTGTTCCGAATATGGGTGATCTTAGAGAAAATGATCATGAGTGGAGCCCATAACTCTCATTATTTGATTCACCTGAAATCTACTAAGATGTGTTGGGTATTAAAGGAGATGTATTGGTGGCATGGTATGAAGAAGGACCTAGCCGAGTTCGTACTCGAGTGCTCGAGTTGTCAACAAGTGAAGCTAGAGTATCAAAGGCCCGGTGGTGTGACTTAAGACATTGAAATCTCTACTTGGAAGTGGTTTGAATTAAGATAAAATGACTTCTATATGTGTGGATTTAGTGTTGGAGGCTACCAAAAGAGTGAAATTAAATAAGGAAAGGTTGGAGATGGTTCAAAGTCATCAAAAGTCTTATCTAAAGGTTAGAAAGAGGGACCTTGAGCTTCGTGTTGGTAATTGGGTGCATTTGAAGGTCTCACTTATAAAAGGTGTAGTGTATTTCGGGAAGGAGGGGAAAGCTAAATCCCCGGTATGTAGGTCCTTATGAAATTGTTGAAGTGGATTGGGAATGTAGCTTATAGGTTGGATTTGCCTCTGAAATTAAGCTCTAGTCACTCGGTTTTGCATATATCTATGTTGAGAAAGTTGTTGGCGATACTAGTGTATTTTTTGTCTTTGGAAGGTGTTGGGATTGAGGAGAACTTGTCTTATGGAGGAAGCTCCGATTGAAATTTTTGATAAGATAAGTGGAACGGCTGTTGCGCCCCATTTTTTCTCGCGAAAAAAATGGGAAGCTGGACGATGTCGTGGCAACGACTCTTTTGGAATTTTAAAAATAAGGAAGAGTCGCCACCTAATGATTGGGTGCATTAGGACACCGTTCTAGCCTAAGGGTCAAGGTCAACCAGAGAGAAAGTAAGGGCTCAAATTATCTCGAAGGGAAGGTGTTAAGCACCCTTCGAGGTCTGCAAAGGCGAGTCCCGACCGTGTCTCGTATTTTATGTGGGGGTTTACAAATAAGCTCTCCATTTTAATGCATCCTAAATAACTCTAAGTGTTGAGAATTAAATAGGCAAATTGATTAAAATAACAAATGAACAAGAAATTAAAATTAGTTACTCGGATCAGTTACTCGGCTTTTATTTTGAAACTTAACTTCACATGGCTTGTTTAAGCCTAAGGACAAAATCAAGGTTTGTCCTAATTAAGCACGAGTTATATTTCATCCTTTCTGAGGGTCCTATCTACCCCTACCCCTCCTAGGTTCATTTTATTAATTAATTTAGAAGCGAACTAGATATACAATATAAAAGACTAACGTATCCTAGAATGCCTATCGTCCCATCCTATAGTCCGTGAGGCGTCGGACTTCTATTTCTGTAGGGTTCTAGACTAGAGAAAATCTAAGTTTCTATTAGACTCGCGTCACAAAAAGGAACACTAAAGACAACAAGTAGTATATAACGTCTCACATAGCCTCAAAAACGAAAACATGCTTGAAAATAAACGATGACGTGCGAAAACGTAGGTCACTTATTTTCATTAAAGACAAATGTGTTACATTGACTAAAGTTAAAATGAAGTTCTAGAGGCATGGTCTCTAACAAAGAAAGTATTATAAAGGTATGTTTTCAAAGGTCCTATAGGCATGTTATCTAAGAGAAAACAATATTATAAAGGTATTTCTATTAGAAAGTCTTATAGGCATGATTTCTAGTGGCATAAGAAAGAATAAAGATATTTCTATTAAAGATCCTATAGGCATGATTTCTAGTAGCGTAATTTTATTAAAGATGATTTTCTAGAAAAATCCTAAAACATGATTTGACATTACGTAATATTAAAAAGTGATTTGCAAATGTTGTGAAAAAAATTATTCAAACATGCAACAAATAAGTTAAAACTTATAGACATGATTTCTAACTTGCAAGAATTTTAAAAGCAAACAATTTTTTTTATTTCCTATAAGTATGGTTCTCTGTTTTAAAGTACGAATTATTTCCTACAGACATGATGTCAAAACATATAGCAAACAAAACAAATATTGGTAAAAGAAAATCCTAAGCATGATGTCTAAAACATTTGATTTAATTTTTTTCAGGCTATTCATAGTTAGAACTTTTAACGTACATATGACTAATTTTTTAAACCATTAAATTCTAAAATTAAGATTTGCCTATGCAAGCACTTCATGACATAAAATAACTTGGCAACATAAAAGAATAAGTAGCAAGTACTTCCCTTCTCCGCTTTAACTAATCCCGATCTTTACTATATTTTGTTACAACATTACATCAAATAAAATTCAACATCAAAATAAATTTCATCAGATCGTTGCCCTATAGATCCATCTCCATCCTCAGGCAAACTCTTTGATTAAAAAGGACCTGCAATACTAAAAAAAAGGGACCAGCAGTACCAATTTCACATAATAATAAATTAAAAGCAAATAAGAGACCAA
This sequence comes from Solanum rostratum, assembly GCA_029948455.1. Classification (NCBI taxonomy): domain Eukaryota; kingdom Viridiplantae; phylum Streptophyta; class Magnoliopsida; order Solanales; family Solanaceae; genus Solanum; species Solanum rostratum. The sequence goes on from CM057054.1 coordinate 44,088,926, forward strand.
CCAGATAATTCCAGGATTATTTGGACCAATACCGATTTCAAACTTGGGAGGATAATCTTGCAACTAAATATATATTATTATTTTTTGACTGTCTTTGAGATAAAGATTGTAGAAAGAAATAATGTAGAAGAGAGTGGCTCTAGTCTGTGAATAGGAAGAATTATATCCAACTTTTTTTCATTTTTTTTTTTTGTATGAATGAGAAAGGCATGATTATATAGCAAACATGGATGGAACACTTAAGGAAAATAATCAATTATGGGGAGAAAAAAATCAATTACGCAGAAAGTTAATATAATCAAGTAATACTTACCATGATAGGAGCAAGTAAGAATCCAAAATTTCATAAAGGGAAAGAAAATATGCTCAATAGTCATTAACCATAATTAACTCCACAATCAAGTTGCTAATTACCTCAAAATTAAAAAATATAGGATGTCTTAGTAATGGATTGTACGAGATTTTCTTTTCTACATCACAATAATGTCTTTTACTTGCTAAAAGTAAAACTAATACCATAACTAGACATTCAAATACAGATAAGCACAATAATGTGCCTGTTATTATAAATAATTTTGAAATCAAGAATTATATCATGATTGGGCAAATCATACGAAGCAGAGGCAAGTGAATTGAATAAATTTTGCCAAAATTCATGAATCATACAATGGAAACCAACATGATCAAAACACATCTAACGGGTGATTTTTGGTAGCAAACTCACCAAGAATTCATGGCTATATCACAACATTCATATAAAAGTTCAGAAAATAGAACAATAAAGAAAAAAAATTAAGATCATGTATTCTAATTAGTCCCAAGAATAAACAATCGAGATGATATACACACAAATTAACTTACCACATGCTGAGACAAACTCATAAAACTAATATTAACCTTTATAATTTGAATCGGACCTGCGGGTTTGCCCGAAAATGGAGGAAGAGAAAGAGACCGCGAGGGAGACGGGTAGCCGCCGGACAATGGCGGAGGAGAGCGGCGCTGGGGTTTTCCGTAGGGGTTGCGGGCTGCTGGGGTGGTCCGTTTCATGGGTGTTTCGGCGAAAAGGGGGTGCCGGATCTGGTTGGTTTGGGTGGCTTCATGGCAATGAGGGGTCGGAGGGAGAGGGAGAAGAGAGAGGAGAAGGAGAAAGCGGCGTGGAGAGGCTGGAGAGGGCAGGCGACGGCTTGGTTTTCGCCGGAAAAGATGGAGGGGAAGGGAGAGGTCGCGAAGAGAGAGAAAGGGAGAATCAGGGCGGCGTCGTCGAGGCGCCGCGGCAGTGAGCGGCGAGGGAGAAAAGGAGGGGCTGGAGAGGAGGAGGAGGAGAGGAGAGAGGAGGGGAGAGAGAGGGTGGCGGTGACTGGTGGTCGTTTCGCCGGGAAAGAGGGAGGAGAAAGGAGGGCAGCCATGGCTGCTCTTGTAAAGAGGAAAAAAAATGAATCATTTTTAGGGTTTAGGGGGGTATTTGGGAATTAAAAAAAAATAGAAAAGTGGGTTTGGGTCGGTTCGGGTCAAAAATGGATAGTCCTAATTTAAATTTTAGCCTAAAGCTGTAGGATTTTAAAAATTAGCCACAAATTGAATTAATCTGGCTAGGATTGTAATAAATTTCAAGGAATTTGACTAAAATTGAAATGAATTTCAAGGATTTGGTCAAAATTGAAATAAATTTTATTTAAAAGGCCACGAATTAAAAAAATAGGGATAAAATTTAATAATTATAAACACACACAAATAAAATGCGGAATATAATTTTATTTAACGAAAAGCTAAGATTACTCCGTAAAAATATTCGAACGTATTAAACTTGTTTTTTAAAAAAAATGGATAAAGTAAAATATTATGCATTTCGAGATAAAAAATAATAATTAGTATGTAGATAATAAAATTAAAAAATAATATAATAATAACAAATATTACTACTACAGCTCAGCATTCTTACCGAACAAAATCTACTGGCCACATAGGAAGTTACAAATGACAATATGGCACCCAGATCCATCAAAACATAACAATCAAGAGTAAAGACTCGAATCATACCCGTCACAACATCTGGGGAGTTCTCTTGATCTTGGCGACTTCCCGTTGGCATACAAATGGTTTGTAGCTCCGCTTGCGCCTGATGTAGTACCTTTCTGGGTTCCTCCAGCTGATGGGGCTAGTGTAGAAAATTGAGTCTGGTCAGCCCACTTTGGACACTCTCTCTGATAGTGACCCACTTGGCCACACCTGAAACACGCATTACTCCTCTTGTAACATCTACCCAAGTGTAATCTGCCACACTTACCACATGGTGGCTTACCCAGTGAAACTTGAGTCGTACTAGCCTGGGACTGAGATTCCTAGGCTCCAACATTCTGTGACCTCTGATCATTCCCGATTTTGGGCGCAGGTGCACTAACAGATGATAGTGTGGGCCCTCACTGGAATGTGTTACAATTTCCTCTCTTTCCAACCTCATAGATGGATGTCTTAGCCTTGAATTTGCCATCGGAGCATGTAAGATGTGTTATGCGAACATCTCTTCTCTAAGGATATTTTGGTAATTTTATCGAGTGTTACACTTGCCAACACTCAAGTAGCTTAAACACCTTGCTGCACTATCAATACTTAGTCGCATAGCCACACTCCATTGCATGCCCACATACAAGCCAAGGCCAATGTAGAAGTCTTTTCCATACCCATGCCATGTCACTTAGTTAGACCGGGAGTCTAACACCTACCCTATATATTACTAAAGCAATTAAAACATTTGAGGAGAACATTGACCTAAATCCTGAGTAACAAGCAACTTATTGACAATAAATGTGCAAGCACATTGGGAGAGGAGAATGGATACTCTGAAGTTGGAGTTATAAGCCTCCAGTAGCACCTCCTTTACAATTCTAAGGAGGTTTAAAAATCCAGTTTGAATGCTTCTTGGGTTTGATCTTAAAGGAAAGAAATTGAAGCTTGTCCATACGGAGTGTACCTTTGATTTCTTGAGGAAGATTATATTCGGGGGAAACACTTCATTATTGGGAATAATGGTTCATTTGTTAGAATACTCAAAACAAATGTAATACAATTATTTGAAATGTAAATTAAATAAGCTTAATGATTCAAACGTAGTCAATAAGAAGTGGGATAGATAAATCTGGGCAACAACAACATGTTCTATTGTCATTGCCAATTGACTCTCTTTAAAGTTAAAGAAACTCCATGATAAGACTTTTTCTCAATGAACAGAAGTGAAGTGCAATAATCCCATTATACAAGAACAAATATGATATTTAAAATTGTAATAACTATAAGAATATAAAATAGCAAAACTAGACTATGAAATTATTTTGGGAGAAAGTGGTAAAGATGAGAGTGAGGAGTGTGTCTATTTCCGAGTAACTAATTTACTTTTATTCTTGGGTATAGTCCTTTACCTCATAAGAAAATTGATGACAAAGCATAGAAAGAGAGAAAGGAGGGCTTACATATTGTGTTCACTGACCTGCAAATATTAAACGATAGGTCTCGAACGTAACTTACACTTAAAAGCCAGCTCAAAGGAAGGAGAATTTTTCAAGTCTTATAATAAAGTACTTGAGTGCAAGTTCAATGACACTTAACTCATGAGATAGATGTGAAAATGAGGACTGCAATGCAAGTTATTTCTAACAGATGATGTTTCACGTTGGATTAATAATTCAAGAAAGTGGAGAGATTGATTTTAATTTTACACACCATATCTCAGTGGAACGGATAAAATAAAGGCTCACATTTAGTATCTTGTACAATAAGAATGTGTCACCAAGACTTAAAAAGAAGTTTTATAAAGTGATTGTTAGACCATCAATGTTGTATGGAATTGAGTATTGGCTGATCATGAACTCATATATTCAGAAAATGAAAGTAGCATGAGGATGTTGAGATGAATGTGTGAGCCTTTATAATAGGATATATATGGTTAATAATGAAGATATTTGGGATAAAATAGAAATAGCCTTAGTGATTGACAATATGAGAAAGGCAAGACTGATATAATCTAGACATGTGAAGAGGAGATGAACATATGATCAAGTGAGATGTAAGAGGTTGAATATGTTGGATCTGAGAAAAGATTGAAGTAGCTTGAAGGAGTATCACAGAGAGGTGACTAGACAGGAAATGTTGCACTTGCAACTTACTGAGGACATGATTCTAAATAGAAGGGTATGAAGGTCGAGGCATAGAATAGAAGGTTAGTAGGTAGTCGAATACTGTCTATTTCCATATTAGTATTACTGATCTCCTACTATCTAATTATGTTTCGATGATATTATTATCCATCATTGCATTCGTTTCAATTATCGCATTATTTGTTGTTATTATTATTCTTTTCTAGATTATTTTCTAATTGACTTCGTCAAAAATGTATTTTCTTTTCATATTATTTTTGACATGCTTTGCTTAAACAGAGCGTCCCCGAAAACAATATATCTACCTTCACAAGGTAGGGATAAAGTTGTATACACACTATGTTCCCTGGACACCACTTGTAAGACTACACAAGTGTGTTATTGTTGTTTGCTTTAATGTTCAAGTTTTTATTTATTGTTTTTTTATATAATTTTTTATATGACTGCTATTTTAAAGATATCTTTTTTTAATTGAATTTACAGTCTTGACAAAATTTAGTTGTGATTTCCAACTAGATTTATTGTTTTTTAATTAATTTATTTTTGGTGGTACTGTATTTGAGGGTTACGATTTCACTATTATTAGTGAAAAAAATGTAGAAGTTTGAAGAAAATAATAAATAAATATAAAAAGTACTAACAAATAAGAAATAAGAATAATTCAATTTTTAAAATGAATGTGAAATATCATGTTGTATGCTCTTTTGATCTACTTTTTAACTCATACACACTACAAATAGCCCAGTGAAGTCACTTCATGCCACTTGGTACCATAGAGAGTATTTGGATTGAAAAAAGTAAAAATATATTTATAATGTAAAAACTCTTTATATTGCAAGTATACATAGGTTAAATTTAAAATATATACAATTTTCTCACATTTTGCTTAAATGAAATTCAAAGTACTGAAAATACACACTAATTGTGAATGGAGTGACCGATGCCTGGACTGTGCCCTGGCCCTATTGGTCCATAATCATCCATCTTCTTAACAACTTTTATATTTTTTCTTGCTTCTGTTGGACCATTTCTAGATTTGTACATGTCATCCTTTTGTAGTTGCCATGCTAATCTTTTCTGTATCTTTTCAATTTTGTCAGATAGCACCGAAGGAACAACTATTCGGGTTGATGACACAGAAGAAGATGGAATTTCCGCACTTTCCAGTTTGAATTTTTTCGACTTTAGGTGCCTAATTGCTTCCACACATAAAATCACATGACTAAACAAGATCAACACAAGGATGAAAGCACAAAATCTAATGATTTTAGTGTTTTTTACAATAACCATAGCTTTTGTAACTGAAGAAAAAGAAGAAGAAGAGGAGAAAATTGACAAATAATGGCTTTTGTACAAGGTTTTAAGACAACACTTGTTATTACAACTGTAGTATATATAGAATTAATGAAAAGAGGAAATATAAGTATATAGAATAATAATTAGTGAAAAAAAGAAAGATTTTGGGACGTGAATAATCGAACATTGAGATGCACACTACTTTTTGACTTATTTGTGCGTTTCATAAACATTTAAAATACTTACAAGTTGAGTGTTTGTAAGTTCAGATTAATTAAAACTAAGCTTGTTACAGCAATTAATTTATTTGTTTATAAGTTTTTTAATACATTGTGTGCTATGTAATCCTTAACTTATTAATATTTTTTATCAAACATATCAATTGATTGTTATTGATTTCAACACTTTATTGAAATAAAGTACATAATTGCTTATTTATAATATTTACTTAAATTTTTTATTAACACTTAATGCTATTAACTATCTACATTGAGGTAATCCATACATGCTCTATTTCTTGAAAAGATATTGCTTATATATATCATTTAGGATATTATAAAAAAGTACTTTGTTCAAGAGTACAACAAAGTAAGCCAATGGATATTAGTTACCACTTTCCCCAAGAAGTTCTATAATGATGAAGTCCTTTTTGGCCAAGGAGCAAATCTTTTATATTAGATTTTTCACCATATAAATTCAAATTAATCAAATCATTGAATTTTGGACAATAAACATTTTTGTTATTTCATAAATGCACAATTTCTTTTTAAAATTAAATTTTAATTAACATTTTCACAAAGTAATTTCATAGTTTTGAACCAGGGGCGGAGCTACCCCTTTGTTAGGGGGTTCATCTGAACCCCCTTCGACGAACACTTATACTATTTATATATGGTTAAAACATTTTTTTTATGTATATAGTAGATGTCGAACCTCCTTCGATTAGTTTGTGTGCCTACTTTTTCAGATTTTGAACCTCATTAATGAAAATTCTGACTCCGCCACAATTTGAAACTCAATTTTTTGTTTGGCCTTGGGTGGTTGGACACTCCCACCTTGTATATTTACTACAATCTATCTAACAGGAACACAATTCTCTTTCACTATTGTTGTGTTTTTTTCTATTTCTAGTGAACATGAAGGGAAGGAACATGTGATTGTGTCCTCTCACTCCTCAATAGTGGGAAGATTCTTGTTGATATAAAGTCTCCCCAAAAAAGAGAAAGAATTAGTGTTTAAAGTTGGAAAATGGATGGCTTGTTTTTGGTAATCAAGCCTGGCCTCTGGTGAAAGAAGCTATCATCACATGGGCACTATATTTCTACCCTTGTTAGTTGTCTATATATATATATTCTCATGGCCTTTGCACACAAGTTGAGTATGTAAGTTTCAATGGACTCAATTAATTTGTTAGCTTCTTAATTTTATTTTTTAGTATCAACGATCTTGATAAATAAAGATCGACTGGGGTTTGATCTTTTTGCTAGTTTATTCAATTAGCAATGAGGGGGAAAAAGAGAGAAAAAAATATAGAGGCGTTTTTATCAAAGGCGAAATCAGAATTTCATTCAATGAAATTTGAAATATGAAAAAGTATGTGTATGAAGAATCCAAGGGGATTTAATATTTATCATATTCTTCCCGGTCCATTTTATTGTCATGTGTGCTAATCGTAATTTTAAAAAATCAAGTCATAATTAATTAGTTATTTATTTTTATCTTTACTCTTACTCAATATGGTGAAAAAAATAGTATTAAATTGAATTAAATCATAAGTAAGGATAATTTATCCAAATTACTTGTTTAGTTAATTTTTATAAGGAAGTGCAAAGAAATTTTGGCAAATAAAATAGACTAGAGAGAGTATATGCACACACAAAAAAATTAGTTTTACAGTGCAATTTTTGACGAAAGGGGTTCGGACCTCTTTTTTCTTTCTTTTTTTTTTTAAAAAAAAATTCATCGTATGTCAATGCTCACATTAAAAATTTGACTAGTTCAGATCGCACACTGCAGGACTCATTTTGTGACAAGCTTCCATCCAATTCGTGTGTCTGAGGAGATTAAGAACATAGAATTAAAAGCCTTTCTCTTCAATAATATATGCTTAGCGTGTGAATTTTAAGGAATATGATTCCAGAGAAAATCACCATGTTAGTTGATTTGTACCATTCAAGATGTCATTAGTTTTGTAAAGAACACTTGCCCAACCTTCATATAAGCTTTCGTTTAAACATATGATATAAAATTATGATTTTAAATTATTTTTTAAATATATTTTTTGGGATCATAGTTTTTTATTTAATTTTAAAATACAAATTTGGCCTTTAAATTTAATTTTCTAAAAAGACTCATTATTTTAAATTTTGCAAAAAAAAGTCTCGATTTCCATGTGAAGGTCGAGATTGCTCGTACCATTGAAATAATTATTGTTGGTGTACCTACATTTTACTATTAGAATAAAATATTAAGTGCATATATTAGTTGGTATAAATTGTGGTAGAAGATGACTAGTAGTTCTTGTATAATTTGATCATTACTTTTTGTAACTCTTATGGTAATTAGTTTCTTGTAAGTCATATGATCATCAATTTCTTATTACTTATGTATTATCTATTATGTTTATTACATTATTAGCCACCTTTCATTCTACCAATTGATTACATGGAAAACTTATTCATCTATAAATAATGGTGCACATGTATCTTCCTTTGTGTTGGGCAAGAGACAAAAGATGTTAAGTGTAAAAAAGATATTACAGTGTGTAATAATAAAAGAGAGAGATTGAGACAAAAAAAATATTCTAAGTCTTTAATGTAACTATATTCACTATATAAAGAGAATATTTATATGTTGAAGGAAGATGTTTTTATATGGAACTTTAGAGGCTTCATGTAACGTCCGGTAAATTACCAAAATACCCCTAGGGAAGAGGTGTCCGTAAAATGCGTCTTCCGATGCTCGGATTGAAAATCCGAGTACGAATTCGTGTTCAGTACTGAAAATTGAGTGGGAGGAGGGTCTTAGATGATTTTTAGAGTGATCGAGTCGAAAGATAATTTTTCGTTCCAAAACGAAAAACAGTGTGCCTGCGCGATAGAACTGCGTCGCGGACCTATCGCGGAGCCACACTTATGTTTTTCTGTGATTTTTCGACAGAGTTGAATTTTATGAAAATACACTGTCCGCGACAGGTCCGCATTGCGAACTGTGTTATTTCAGGTCGGAAAATATTCTTTTAAATTACGGAGGGCATTTTAGTCCATTTCTATCCTAAACGTTTTCCTATGACCAATAAAGGTCGGTTTCTAAGAAAAGGGTTTCAAAAAAAACCCCATTCAAGAGGTATTTCTCCTGGAAGTCACTAAGTCAGGGCTTAAGGAGAGTTGAGGTTGAGGAGATCAAGAGGAGGTTGTGCAAATTCGAGTTAGCAAATCATTCCAGGTATGTAAGGCTAACCAAAAACATGGGAATGTTCTTCCATGTGCCCTTTTTAGTAAAGAGATTTGTGTCTTGACATGATGAGGTTAATGTGAAGGGTTTGATGCATATATAATTGATGTTATTTTATGTATAAATAATTTCTTACATAAATTGATGATCATCACTAGTCTATTATGTATCATAATTCATTTTCATGAGTGTATTTTAAAACCCTATAATTATTTTATTTGAAAAGCATGCATGATGAAGTAAGGGATGTGTCTAGAGCCTTGATGATGATGATGTTGTGATGTTGTGATTGTATTTCACATTTGATGAGAGTCCTGATAATGATGTTGATGAGAATGATATTCATGAGTCTTAAAACTTGAAACTAAATTCTAAAAGAGTATCGTGAGTCCATGATGTTGATGTTGATGTTAATGAGGTGCGGTAATGTTGATGTTGAGGTATTCTATTATGTCCCTACGGGACTGATGTTGATGTTGAGGTATTATATTATATCCCTACGGGACTGATAATGATGTTGAGGTATTATGTTATGTCCCTATGGGACTAACGATGAGGTATTATTGTCACGCCCCAAAGAGAGGGGAGGCGCGACCGGCACCCGATACCGTTATTGGCCGGGTAAGCCACTAAACATGCTAGTGAACTAACTAGGGACCAGAAGAAAATCAGGCAGCATAACGTCTGAAAGACTAAGCCTGGACATTCTAGGTCATGACCTAATCAACAGTAAATCATGTACAAGATAGATAAACCAGAACAATAGGGTACTAGTTAGCCGACAAGGCTGCAACAATAGAGGTATAGGCACACACTATACATACATGTCAATCTGATGACCGAAGACTGAAAGGCACAAAAGAACCAACCCACAATAACATGTCCACAATAGCCTCTATGAGAATCACTAACACTGTCGGGACAGGGCCCCGACATACCCAACTATACAAAAGGTAAACATCCTGTGAAAGCTCCAGGAAGAGGTGGAGCTTACCAACTCATAGCTTAATGGGGCTCCTAGTGGAGGGGTAAATCAGAATCCCTACCTAAACCTGCACGCACGAAATAAAATGCAGCGTCCCCAGGCAAAGGGACGTCCAGTACGAATAAACATGTACTGGTATGTAAGGCAGGAAGTAAAATCATAGATAACCATAGTAAAAAGGTTAATAGAAATATTACCTGTAACCAAAACTCAAGTAGCCTTAATGGCCAATAAGCCACCTCCTAGTGATAAAAAAATGCATGGTATGCTCGAGTGTCGCATGTCGTGAATACATATATATAGATGCAAATGCATGACATACCCAACCAAATGCTAGCACTGGTGGTCCTTTCCAGTAGCTAAGCGGCATCATATCTGCCAATCTGTGGCCATCTGTACCATATACATATATAGTTGGGCAAATAGGCCCCATACCTTCGATTATAGCTCGAAGTCCATGCATAACGTGCAATGTATGATATGAATGTTTAATGCACATAGTAAGCCATAGCAAGAACTTAGCCAATCTTGGCTCATTGGTACACTTATTCTCATAGCATCATAGTCATTGTCATTTGGCCAATCTTGGCTCACTGGTACATTTATTCTCATAAGATCATAATCGTTGTCATAATATATACATATGGCTCGTGGAATCATACATGTCTTTTTTAACAAGTTTAGGAACTTAACCCAACATTTAGAGTGAAGCCTTAACTTTGAAAATGTTCATAAAGGTGTTTTACATAATGATTATATTTGGTCCCATGTCAATTAGTAAAAGAATGTATTTAAACAGGATCAAGCGCCTTAGTAGTTTAGACGGGAGCATTTCACTGGGGAATATTGGAAACCATCGCGTTATTGGTTAAATTGTTCAATTATATTTTTGTATAGAAGAAGGACTGATTTTGAATACTACATTCCCTTTGCATTCTACATTTATTTTAATGGCACTATACCAAGAAGAGAAAAACCTTGGACATGTGAATAGGTAGCCGGTAAACCGACAAAATGATATATAGAAATTGAATGTCCAGTTTAAGTGAACGAATGAAATTTCAACCTAATACCATGATGAATTTAACTAAGCTGCAATCCCAATGCCTTTCACAGAAGGACTTTCTAGCAACAGAATAGTAAGATATCACATTTGACGTTTTGGGAAACTTCCCGGATTTCGTGCTAAAAGGAGGGACGGAGCTTAGCCTTAACATACCTCTCCAACAAACGTCCGATTGCCAAAAGTTCATTCATGAAAGTTGTTCCTTACGTCCTAAGCTTTGCAACGACTATATATACGCAGCTTAAAGACACCTATAAACAATCAAAAATTTAGCATTAATGACAAGATTCGGCAAGGAGCATTTACGCGAGGAAATGTCCGTAAAACGTCGTAAAAATGACCATAAAAGAGCTCCAGAATTATTACCTAAACACACCAGCTACAAACCAACAATTCCAGCAAGAACACCACTTTTTTTACAGCCCAAAAACAGCTCCAAACACAGCTAATACGAGGGAAAAATTTCAAAGCGTAAGGCATGCGTTTCTAGGCACGGGGACGAATTTTAACGGTAAAAATGCAAAAAACTTACCTAAATCACTTAGAGAACCCTTTGGGAGCTTTTTCTTTAGTTCCACACTGGTTTGGGATGAAAATGGCTTAATTTTGAGCTTTAAAGTGTCAAAATAGCCGACATTAAGTCGGGTCAACCCGACTCGACCCATGACCCGATTTACAGCTCGGGCAGTCTTGGTAAAGCGGTCATAACTCTTTATTCCGAGGTCGGTTTGATGCGCGGTTTTGTGCGTTGCAAACTATACTCATAGATCTTCAATTTTATATATCATGGACCTTCTAATTTCTTATAATTTGGGAGATATGAGCTGATATATTTGACCCAAAGTTAAGAAGGATTTGATAAAGAAACTTACGGTAACTTTGGCCAACCTTTATCTTGCAACTTTCTTGATTCCAAAACTTAATGTATGAACTTTGTGCTATTAAAATAACTTAAAGAAATCTATTATTATCAAATTATAAACTTTTAGTCCCATCCGAAAAGTGAAACTTAATTTAAACCTTCCGAAAAGGGCGAGGTGCCACTCGAGTCATTTCTTAAATCCCGAATGTGCATTTAAGGTATTCCTTTGGCTTAAAACTTTAGGTCTTTGATATTACCACTTATTTGCAGCCTTATTATCCTTAGGTGCTATCAAAAATCACATGTTCCTTATATAACACCACACTATTTAAATAATGAAAGATGAGAAACACGGGGTCTCACAGTCTCCCCCCCTTAAGAACATTCGTCCGCGAATGTGTCAAGACAGCCCTTTGGTTGCATTACCATCTACAAAAATATTTTTTTGATACATCTATTACCCTTTCAAATCATAAATCAACTTCCAAAAACTCCAACTACTAAGCTTTGTATAGCTATCCCGCAACAAAACATACAATTTTCACCTCGAAATCTTTTAAACCTTAAGTTACTAAAAAACATGATAACTGCTAGTTTTGGAACACGACGTACCTTAAGTTATAAATAGCTGGGGGTAATTCCTCATCATTTCTTCTTTGGCTTCCCAAGTTATTTCCTCAATATTTTGGTTCTGCAACAACACTTTCACGAAGGCCACTATTCATTTCAAAGCCTTCTTTTTTGTCGATCTAAAACAGCCACTAGTACCTCATCATAAGTTAAGCCTTGAGCAAAGGAGGCGTCCTTAACGTGAGTAATACACGAAGGATCTCTAATGTACTTCCGCAACATAGATACATGAGGCACTGGATGGACTGCTCTCACTTCTAAAGGAAAATTAAGCTTGTATGTTACCTTGCTAATTTCTCTAATAATCTTATACGGTCCAACATATCTAGGATTAAGCTTTCCTGTATTTCTAAACCGCATGAGTCCCTTCATAGGTGAGACCTTTAAGAAGACCCAATATTCTACACCAAACGCTAAGTCTCGTCGTCGAACATCTGCATAAGACTTCTGCTGATTCTGGGCCCTTTGCAATAATCTCTGATAAGTTTCTTTTTTTTTTGTTGCTTATTGAACTAGATTAGGGTCTAGCAACTTTTCCTCCCCAACTGTAAACTAATCAACCGATGACCTACATCTTCACCCATATAGTGCTCCCTAAGGATCCGTTCAAATACTAATATGGAAGCTATTATTATAAGCAAACCCAATAAGAGGTAGATGCTCATCCCGATTTCCTTTAAAGTCCAATATATAGGCGCATAACATATCCTCAACGATCTGGATGGTACACCCTGCTTGCCCATCAGTTTTTGGATGAAAAGCGATTTTGAGATTCACCTGAGTGCCCAGACCCTTCTGAAAAGACTTCAAAAAATGTACGGTAAATTGAGCCCTTCGATTAGAGATAATAGATAATGGAACTCCATGAAGGCAAACAATCTCTTGAATGTAAACCTTAGCATAATCCTCCGCTGAATATGTCGTTCTTACTGGCAAGAAATGAGCAGATTTTATCAACCTATCAATGATTACCCAAATAGAGTCATTCATCCTGCATGGAGTGTGAGGCAACCTAGTGATGAAGCCCATATTTATCATGTCCCATTTCCAAAACGTAAAATCAATATACTTAGCTAGGCCTTCAGGTCTTTGATGTTCTATTTTAACATGCTGGTAGTTGGGGCATTGGCTACCATCCTTGGAATATCTTTTTCATGCCATTCCACCAATAGATCTTTCATAGGTCTCAATACCCCCCCCCCCCCACGTTTTTTTACTGCCCCAAGTTGAGACGAATATCTAGGATAATAAGCCTCAAAATGAATCTTGGCATGGAGCCCTCCGATGTTTGGCACACGTAAGAGCCCTGGTACTGAAGGATTCCATCTCAAGTTAGCTCAATTAGAGGATGTCGCTGTTGTGGAACACTTTCCCTCGATATCATAAGCTTAGGATCCTCACGTTGTTGCTCTTTTACTTTAGTAACAATGGAAGATTTAATTGTATTTTCAACAATCACACCTTAACCTTTTGCATCTGCTAATAGCACTTGCAAACTAGTTACCTGACGTAAATCTTTTGTCATTTATTAGCTTTAACAAGACTTAGACTTCCCATGCAATTCCAGCTAAGTGCATCAGCAACAAGATTAGCTTTACCGGGATGGTACAAAATGTCAACATCATAATCTTTTAGTAATTCTAGCCACCTTCTTTGTCATAGGTTCAACTCCTTCTGCTTGAATAAATATTGGAGATTCTGGTGGTCGATAAAAATATCAACATGAACTCCGTATAGATAATGTCGCCAAATCTTTAGGGCAAATATAACCGCAGCGAGCTCAAGATCATGGGTGGGATAATTTTGTTCATGCTTTTGCAACTGTCTAGAAGCATATGCAATAACTCTACCATGTTGTATAAGAACACAACCCAGGCCAATTCTCGAGGCATCACGATATACAACATAGCCTTCAGTTCCATCCGGGAGAGCCAAGATAGGTGCGGTGGTAACCTTTTTTTTAACTCTTGAAGACTCTGCTCACATGCTTCAGTCCATTGAAACTTAGCTGCTTTATGTGTCAATCTCGTTAGTGGCGCAGAGATAGAGGAGAATCCCTCAACAAACCTCCTATAATATCCTACCAAGCCTAAATAACTATGGACCTCTGTCGGATTCAATGGTCTCGGTCAGGCCATTACGGCTTCAATCCTCTGGCCATTGACTTTGATATTATCGCTAGTAATAACATATCCACGAAAAGCTATAGAAGTTAACCAAAATTCACATTTAGAGAATTCAGCATATAACTTGTTGTCCTAGAGAGTCTATAATATAACTCGCAAGTGGTCTACATGCTCAACTCTTGATTCATCCTAAATATTACCTTTGGAATATCAACATCCCTGAATCGTTGCTGGTAGTACCTGGGTCACAAGTCAATCTTTGAAAAACCATCAATCCACATAAAAGGATACTTATTCCTGATAGTGAATTTATTTAGCTATTTGTAACCAATACACATTCATAAGGAGCCATCTTTCTTTCAAGCAAAGAGCACGGGAGAACCCCATGGAGATGTGCTTGGCCTAATAAGGTCTTTATCAAACAAGCCCTTCAGTTATTCCTTCAAGTCTCTTAGCTCTACAGGAGCCATTCTTTTTTTTAGAGAGGAATGGGTATACGTGCATATTAGGGAGAAAATCTAAAGAAAAATTGATATCCCTTTTGGGGGATCCCGGGAAGCTCATCGGGGAATATTATCATGAATTCATTCACAATAGGGACTGACTAAAGAACAAGTTGTTAATAAAATATCGTATCTTTCCGTAATGGTAACATGCACCTTAACCCTTTCTACACTGCCTAGTATGAAGCTTACCGCATTGTGTACATGGGGGAGTAAGTTGTCTCATTTGTGCATAACGCTCCTGTCGACAGCTCTTAGGCTGGTGTAAACTCCGCCCCGGCCCTAATTGAATATAATGATCAATTTGCTGGCCCTGTATTTATAGTGGGGAACTACCCACTGATAGAGGTGGATATCGATGAAAAAGAGGCCTAAAATCACCCTCAATACTCTATACATATGACCAATAAATTTCTATGGATCCTTAGTGGGATTGGACCCTGTAAATACTAGTGGGTCCAAGTGAAGAAACACTCGTACGTTCGAGCTTCCTGTTTGATCCCTTCTGATGTCTGCTCTTGCCTCTAGTTGTCTCTCATGAATGGAAGCCATCCTAGTTAGTAGTTGAATAGCCTCCTTCATCCCCCGCTCCCCAGTCTCTAATAGGGCTTGGGGTACTAGATCTCCTTGGGCCCCAACAGGTACTGGTGAATCTGGAAATGTGGGCATTGAAGGCTCCCTATGTGACTCAATAGGGAATATATCTGCCTCACCAGGCAAGATATGATGGGTACCTTCTCTCGGATCCATACTTATCTCATGTTGTGCCATCTCCTGAGCATAGGTAACCCATTAAATAAGAACAACATAACAAGATAGAGATTTCATATGTTCCTATAGCTTTGTTCTATAGCACGATCTATTAAGTGAAAGAAACGTAACCATCCCTAAATGCCTTGTAGCCTCCTGATTATAAGTGTGGTGCACAACACACCCATAAGCAAGACTCTACTAGACACGGCATTGTGGACTCCCTAAGACACGACCTGCTTTGATACCATGTTTGTCACGCCCCAAATAGAGGGGAGGCGTGACCGGCACCCGATACCGTTATTGGCCGGGTAAGCCACTAAACATGCTAGTGAACTAACTAGGGACCAGAAGAAAATCAGGCAGCATAACATCTGAAAGACTAAGCCTGGACATTCTAGGTCATGACCTGATCAACAGTAAATCATGTACAAGATAGATAAACCAGAACAATAGGGTACTAGATAGCCGACAAGGCTGCAACAATAGAGGTACATGCACACACTTTATATACATGCCAATCTGATGACCGAAGACTAAAAGGCACAAAAGAACCAACCCACAATAACATGTCCACAATAGCCTCTATGAGAATCACTAACACTGTCAGGACAGGGCCCTGACATACCCAACTATACAAAAAAGGTAAACATCCTGTGAAAGCTCCAGGAAGAGGTGGAGCTTACCAACTCATAGCTGAATGGGGCTCCTAGTGGAGGGGTAAATCAGAACCCCTACCTGAACCTGCACGCACAAATAAAATACAGCGTCCCCAGGCAAAGGGACGTCAGTACGAATAAACATGTACTGGTATGTAAGGCAGGAAGTAAAATCATAGATAACCATAGTAAAAAGGTTAATAGAAATATTACCTGTAACCAAAACTCAAGTAGCCTTAATGGCCAATAAGCCACCTCCTAGTGATAAAAAATGCATGGTATGCTCGAGTGTCGCATGTCGTGAATACATATATATAGATGCAAATGCATGACATACCCAACCAAATGCTAGCACTGGTGGTCCTTTCCAGTAGCTAAGCGGCATCATATCTGCCAACCTGTGGCCATCTGTACCATATACATATATAGTTGGGCAAATAGGCCCCATACCTTCGATTATAGCTCGAAGTCCATGCATAACGTGCAATGTATGATATGAATGTTTAATGCACATAGTAAGCTATAGCAAGAACTTAGCCAATCTTGGCTCATTGGCACACTTATTCTCATAGCATCATAGTCATTGTCATTTGGCCAATCTTGGCTCATTGGTACATTTATTCTCATAAGATCATCATCGTTGTCATATTATATACATATGGCTCGTGGAATCATACATGTCCTTTTTAACAAGTTTGGGAACTTAACCCAATATTTAGAGTGAAGCCTTAACTTTCAAAACGTTCATAAAGGTGCTTTACATAATGATTATATTTGGTCCCATGTCAATTAGTAAAAGAATGTATTTAAACAGGATCAAGCGCCTTAGTAGTTTAGACGGGAGCATTTCACTGGGGAATATTGGAAACCATCGCGTTATTGGTTAAATTGTTCAATTATATTTTTGTATGGAAGAAGGACTGATTTTGAATACTACATTCCCTTTGCATTCTACATTTATTTTAATGGCACTATACCAAGAAGAGAAACACATGTAGCCGGTAAACCGACAAAATGATATATAGAAATTGAATATCCAGTTTAAGCGAACGAATGGAATTTCAACCTAATACCATGATGAATATAACTCAGCTGCAATCCCAATGCCTTTCACAGAAGGTCATTCTAGCAACAGAATAGTAAGATATCACATTTGACGTTTTGGGAAACTTCTCGAATTTCGTGCTAAAAGGAGGGACGGAGCTTAGCCTTAACATACCTCTCCAACGAACGTCCGATTGCCAAAAGTTCATTCACGAAAGTTGTTCCTTACGTCCTAAGCTTCGCAACGACTATATATATGCAGCTTAAAGACACCTATAAGCAGTCAAAAATTTAGCATTAATGACCAGATTCGGCAAGGAGCATTTACGCGAGGAAATGTCCGTTAAACGTCGTAAAAATGACTGTAAAAGAGCTCCAGAATTATTACCTAAACACACCAGCTGCAAACCAACAATACCAGCAAGAACACCACTTTTTTTACAGCCCAAAAACAGCTCCAAACACAGCTAATACGAGGGAAAAATAATTGCAAAGCGTAAGGCACGCATTTCTAGGCACGGGAACGAATTTTAACGGTAAAAATACAAAAAACTTACCTAAATCACTTAGAGAACCCTTTGGGAGCTTTCTCTTCAGTTCCACATTGGTTTGGGACGAAAATGGCTTAATTTTGAGCTTTAAAGTGTCAAAATAGCCGACATTAAGTCGGGTCAACCCGACCCGACCCACGACCCGGTTTACAGCTCGGGCAGTGGTAAAATGGTCATAACTCTTTATTCTGAGGTCGGTTTGATGCGTGATATTATGCGTTGCAAACTAGACTCATAGATCTTCAATTTTATATGACCTTCTAATTCCTTATAGTTTGGGAGATATGAGCTGATACATTTGACCCAAATTTAAGAAGGATTTGATAAAGAAACTTACGGTAACTTTGGCCAACCTTTATCTTGCAACTTTCTTGATTCCAAAACTTAATGTATGACCTTTGTGCTATTTAAATAACTTAAAGAAATCTATTATTAGCAAATTATAAACTTTTAGTCTCATCCGAAAAGTGAAACTTAATTTAAACCTTCCGAAAAGGGCGAGGTGCCACTCGGGTCATTTCTTTAATCTCGAATGTGCATTTAGGGTATTCCTTTGGCTTAAAACTTTAGGTCTTTGATATTACCACTTATTTGCAGCCTTATTATCCTTAGGTGCTAGCAAAATCACATGTTCCTTATATAACGCCACACTATTTAAATAATGAAAGACGAGAAACACGGGGTCTCACAATTATGTCCTTATCGGACTGATGAGGTTGAGGTTTTATGAGCATGTCGAGTTCTGGGAGAAGTATTGAGCACCGAAATGGGTAAGAGTGAGTCCCACTTGAACCCATTAACTACGTGGCCCGCGTAGGAAGAGGGGATTGAACCGCAAATGTGGATGGCTCCTTTCTTGTCCCAAATGAGGACTGAGGTTTCTCTTGTGGATCCACTGAGGTTGATGTCCTTTACCCCGGGTAGGGTATTGGATGAATGTTGCAACGGCATCACTTTGTTGTATCATCACTGGCTCATAAGTGATGGTTGTCGGATAAAGAAACTCCAGTTAGGTTCCTTTGATAGAACTTTGATGTTGATGTCGATGTGATATTCTGAGTCAATGTTCCCTGAGTTGAGTCGATGTTGATGTTTCCTTGAGATGAGTCGATGTGGATGTTTCTTGAGTTGAGGTGACGTTGGGGTCTCTTGAGTAAGTCGAGTCAAGTTTCCTTGAGATGAGTTTGATGTGATGATGATGTTGAGATGAAAGATTGATGAGTCAATTGTCTATTCTAATCTCTTGCCTCAGATAGACTCTTGACATTCTGATGGAGTATGATGTTGGGTTGATGTTTCCTTTATGTTGTGGTACTTACATTGTTATTCAGCTATTTTACATGTCAGTACATTCCACGTACTAACGTCATTCGGCGCTGCATCAGGAGTTAGAGGACTTCAGCAGATGCACCGTTAAGGTCAGAAATTGCGAGTTCCAGCATTGGTGAGCCTCCTTACTATCTGGAGGAGACCCTTATATTTAATGTTTCCTTTCTTCATTGAGTCTGGTAGCCATGGCCTGTCATGGCACCATCTAGACAGTTGAGTCAGGTTAGAGGCTTCATAGACGTGATGTTGAGGTTGATGTTAATGTTTTCCTTATGAACTGAGTAGTACTTTTACTTACTTGGTTGATGTTGAGACAGATGTTGGCCTTTGGCCTTTTTATTAAAGTAGTTCACTGCTTTACTTCCGCTATGTTGATGTAAATTGACTGTCCTGAGAACAAGTGGTTCACTCAAGGGCTAGCAATAGTCTCTGAGTGCCAGCCACGTCTAGGATACCCTCCCGGGGCGTGACACTTCAACTAACTAATCCGGGGTTGTTTGAGTTATATGATGTTGTTGGGGTGTTGTATCCTGGATGGGGAAAATCCAAAGATATAATATTGCATCGGTGTAGATTATACTGCAGTAGGTTTGAATTTCCTTAACGAGAATGAGATATATGCATTTCAGTTTGAATATATTTTTTTATTTATTTTGTCATTTGATTTTCAGTTGTAATTTATTGTAGTTTATGTTATGTACACCAACATTAGTATTAAAAATTACTAGTTACTACTATTTTTGAATAGCGGGTCTTTATAAAATAATGTGAGTTTGACTCTTTGTAATTGCAAGCATTTAATTAGAAAAAGAACATGGAGATATGCAGTTATTAATGCAAAACTTCAAGATATTTGATAGCTTGTTTATGAGTTATGATTTGTTTATTTAGTAAGATTTTATAAGAATTAATTAAGAAAAATTATAACTTGTGGGATTTTCACGTTTATTGTAGAAAAAATAAAAAATTTAAAAATTCATATTACATGCATGTCCAAACAAAATTTTAACTTCATATCAATCAGATTTCATATCTTGATTTTATATCCCATGCCCTAACTAGCCCTAAGATTTTCATGTTGCAACAAAAGAAAATATTTATCCCATGCATATATGTGTTGCCTATTTGCTTCCCCACATGTTCTATTGTTGTTTTAGATATCATAGTCATGATCTTCATAAAAGTTCAATAAGTTTCTTCCTACTTACAAAGATTCAACCCTAAGATTTTCATGTTTCAACAAAAGAAAATATTTATCCCATGCATATATGTGTTGCCTATTTGCTTCCTCACATGTTCTATTGTTGTTTTAGATAGCATAGTCATGATCTTCATAAAAGTTCAATAAGTTTCTTCCTACTTACAAAGATTCACATCCATATCACAATTTCTTATAGTTTTCCCACACTCAACCGTCCTTCCCCAATTAGGGTATGTTGATAGGAAGGAATATCTTTTCTAGGCAAAATATTTGTTTTAAGAAAATAATAAATAATCTTTTACTTATTTTTAGTGTTTGATATGTAAAAAAAATATTATCCTAATAATATTTGTATATAATTTATATAAATATTATAAGAAATGAGTGTGAGGTGGTGGGGATGAGATCTATGGGGTACTAGAGGTGAGGATGAGGTTTTTTAGAGAGCGAGCAAGACCCAATCAATTAATATGAACAGTCATTTATGAAACTTATTTTTCTTACTTTCACTTGTGAAACTAATTTTTCATATTTATTTTCCTAGAAAGAACATGTTTTTCGAAAAATTTGACATAATAAATATAGAAAAATTAGAAAATATTCCCTACTGAATACAATCCTGGTGTAAAATCACTATATTGAGAATGCACCAACGGCTTGTGTCACGATCCATTTTTATGTGGTTTGGCCGGCAACAAACTAGAGTCTACCCACCTTAGACTAACTCTTATTTTAGAAATTCACATATGTCATTGCACATGCCATTAATGTTATGAATCTCCACATAAATATATTTTATTGTAACAAAAATCTACACACAAAATATATTATGGTTTAGATAGATATACACATAACATAGTATGTGTTGTAAACTATCCATCCATATTCTTGATGCACAAGTGTATACATAGTAAATACATATTCATATAATATACTTGGTGCTTAAATATAGGGAGGATTTCAAAAATGCCCATTCTAGGGTATGAAATTACAAGCCCTTACCAACTTGGTTAAAATTACCAACTTTATACCAACTTTTATTAAAAAGTAGGAAAGAGAGTATTATTTTTTATAATAAAGTTGATTAAAGTGTGATGTGATAGGTGGTGAAAAGGAAGAATAAATTGATGATATTTAAAAGATTTAGAAGTTGGTGTAGGAAATGGGTTTCTTGTTTAATTTTTTAATTTTTTTTTTAATAATTAACAAAGAAGTAGTATGTTCTTCCCAATTGGAGAATAAAATTTTCAATGTATAAACGTAATGTAAAGCGTAAAATGATTGTACCATGAACAAAAAAATTTGGTGTTCACGAAAAAATTAGTCTTACGTATAATTGATATTGTCATAATAGAAAAAAATTTACAATATAAAAAAATAATTGATAATACAATTTTTTATTAAAAAAAAAATAAGAAGGTAATTGTAGAAAATTTCGTGGAATTAAATATTTATTAAGATGTTCCTACATATTTGTCTTATTCTACACAACTAAAAAATGTTATGTATTAATTATGGTATTTTAAAAAATATTTATGGGAAATGTATTGAAAATATTTATTAGAAGTAGACCCATCAAATCAAATTAATTGATTTGATGGAATGATGGCAGCCTACCACACCCTATAAAGGGAGGGCACATCAATGCGGTACGGTTGGGGGCCTTTGTCCTCCATTTTTTTCATGCATAATCTTTACCCAAAAGATAAAATGGAGGGAATGTTTTTGGGGTATTTAATAAGGTGTTGACCAAAGGCTTTTTTATTGGATGGGGTTTGGTCAGCCTAGTGTTTGATACAATCCTTTGCAAGTATTAATAATATAACAATGATAAATATTTTCCATTAGTGAAGAGACCAATTCCAGTTGTTTGGTGTTGTTTGTGGTATACAACATGGGTTCCATATTGGTTTTGTGAAGGATTTGTAAAAATTGGTAAGGAGGTTAATTATTCATCCCATTTGACATATACGTGTGGGGTAATTATGCATAGTGCCTGCATAAACGTCACGAAATATCACAAACATTTATTTTATTTTTTTTGGGAGTGAAGATACTAATAGTATTTCTTTGGTATACTTGTGATATTACGAATGGTTTTCATTTAGGTGTAATGGGGATGTTGTGAAATAAATTTAAAATAAAAAACATGTCAGTACGCATAGCTTTAACCTGGGACAGTGAAACATGCAAATTTACACCAAATAACAATTGAAAAAAAAAAACAACTAGAACGAAAAAATGGAAATTTAATATTAAAAATCAATCCACTGGGAAAAAAAATATACAACATTGTTCACAAAATCTGCGGGGGGGGGGGGAGGGGGGGAGGGGGGGGAGGGGGGGTATATTATGTCCAACAATACAATTAAAAACTATGATTTCCTCCTCGGAACATACTTGGATGCCGGTACTCTTTCACTTTGTCCAACATGCTCAACCTGCCTCCTCGGACCACCAAAGCGGCTGACCACCTTCCCCGTCACCTCACTTTCACTTATGGCACCATTCTCATTTTTTTTGGTGCCATAATCCCATAATAAAGTGCCATAACATAATCGACAGAAGGCTGGGTCAAAAGACTTTGATCCGATCTGAACATAATCATACCCATTAGCTATACCAAAATAGCTAACATACCAAAAACTATCCCGTTACCAAATTAGCATACAACCTTACCATCAGCAATACCATATAAAAATACCAAATCTGACAATAATGAATAATACCATAAACTACACCAAAAAAATTACATCTTTCATACCAAAAAACAGTAAAAATGAACAAAACCATACAAACTACCATCATGCATACCAAAACAGCAAACATAACAAAACCATCCAATTACCAAATTATCATACAAACTTACCATCAGCAATATCATATAACATACCAAGTGTGACAATAATGAAGAATACCATAAAATGCACCAAAAAATTACATCTTTCATACCAAAAATCAGTAAACATGTACAAAACCATACAAACTACCATCATGCATACAAAAAATAGCAAATATACAAAAAACCATCCCATTACCAAATTAGCATACAACCTTACCATCAGCAATACCGTATAAAAATACCAATTCTGACAATAATGAATAATACCATAAACTACACAAAAAATTTACATCTTTCATACCAAAAATCAGTAAACAAAAACAGAACCATACAAACTACCATCATGCATACCAAAACAGCATACATAACAAAAAACATCCAATTACCAGATTAGCATACAAACTTACCATCAGCAATACCATTATCCCCAAACCGGCATCCATAGTTGGACACCATAAAAATACCAACTCACAGCCATGCCTAATACCAAAAAAAAATACACCAACATTTGCAATACAAACAAACATTTGCTGCCCCAAAAAAAACAAATTACATACAAACAAGAGGATATACAGCACATGCTAAAGTCAAAGACCCCCTAATTAGCAGTTGCAAACAAAAAAATAAAGGCCATCTAACAGTGAAAGAAAATAACAGTGAAAGAAGAACGACATGGGATGCAAAAAAATTCAAAAAAAAAAGGTTGAGATAAGCTTTACACAAAATGGGAGATGACCATTACTTGAATCTTAAGATTATTGAAAGCAACCCGCAATGCAAAATACCAAGAACCCACCGAAAGAACAACAACAAATCCAAAAAATTTCATAACTTTCGAAAATAACGAAAAAAGAAGTTGGAAGGAAGAACAACGACATTGAGTGCAAAAAAAATTAAAAAAAACGGGTTGAGATAACCTTTACAAAAAATGGGAGATGACCATTACTAGAACCCGACTCAAAACGAAAACCAAAAAATAAAATTCAATAAATACATACCTGAAGATGAAGGAACGTTGTGAAGAAGAAGGAGAGAAATTCTTGCTAAACAAATAATAATACAACAAAGAAGAAGATGAAAAATCAATTTTAACACAGTACATTTTGTTTATTAAAAAAAAAATTGAAGTGGTGCATTTAATAACCCTCTGACCGCATTTAATGCTCCATTTAATGAAGTCTGACCCGCATTAAATGCGGGTCTACATCACCTTGTCAAAAATTAAAAAAAAAAAAGGAAAATGATTAAATTAATTGAAAAGTTAAAATATATGACTTGGTAAATATGTAAAATAATCGGTATTCAAGTAAATAATTTCGGAAATGTAATTTCAGTGCTCAAACTTGTATATTTGCTTATTTTATAGTATTTATATTTTGTTAATTCTTGTATCCTCCAAGTAATTGAAGAAAACTATGAGTGTGTAAAAATCGAACCAATCGAGAAATCGAATCAATAAAAATGTTATTGGTTTATTGTTATTGGATTATTAGGTTATCAGGTTTTTAATGATATAAAAAAAGATTATTGGGTTATCAGTTCAATATCAGTTTTTACTATTGGTTATTGGGTTAATCGATAACCCATAAGACTATAATAAGTTACTATTTTACCCCTTCATAAATATTAAATATTAATAATTTAATAGTAATAGGACACTATAGCAACACTTCACATATTTTAATCTTTTTCAATATGTAAGGGAGTAAGTATCCACTTTAGTATTTTAGTTTGTAATTAACTAATTATAGTTTTTGCAAGTTTGTAAACATAGTATGTACTCTATCTGTTTTTTATTAATGCAAATTCTCATTATCATTCTTATGGGGTAAATCAAAACCGAACCGTTAAGAACTTAAAACTGATAAATCAAAATTCAATAAAAATTATTTTATTAATTTTTTATTGGTTTAGCATATTTAAAAATCGAAAACCGATAAACCAAATTGATAATGTATAAAATCGAACTGAACCGATTGATGCACACCCCTAGTTCCAATGTATAACCCTTCATTTAGAAAGTAAATTAGAATATGAGGTCAAATATTGCATATTATTAAGTTTAGGTGCTCAATTGATTTGTTTGCTTTACTATTTGTGTCAAATTGTTAGAGAAGTCATATATTTATTTCATTAGTATTTTCTTATTAGGTAAATCGAAAATCGATAAATCGAATTGATAATACATAACTGAAACAAACCGACCGATACACACCCCTAGAGAAGACTTGTTTAATCCTAGGAGAATATTTCGCACAGCTGAAATAGTTTCTTAGGATAGTGCCTAGCACAATTCAAGTATTATATATATATATATATATATATATATATATATATATTACTTAAAATACTATTGTAGTAATATTTGTCTAAATTTTCATATCATTATTTTGATATTGTATTCTCTTCAATATTTTATCTCCCAACAATATATTTTACCTACGATCGTTTCTCCAGTTTTGATTGTCCTACTATATGCCAAATCATTTTTGGATGTGCCAAATAATGAGATTTTTACTGTTGAAAGTTTTAAAAGGTGGCAAGAATGCGTCGTATTATTACTCAATGTTCATGGTGTTGCACATGTATTACACCCTCAACTTGATACAGGTGTTGATAACAAAATTCTAGAATCATGGCACTATGCCAATAAGATTTGTCGTCGTACTATTTTACAAACTATTTTAAATAAACTGCTTAATGTATACTGTAGCTGCAAAGAAGCAAAAGTTATTTGGGAAGCGTTGATTAAAAAGTACACTACTGAAGATGCTACCAAATAAAACTTTATAATCAGAAGATTTTACCAATTCAATAGATGAGTAACGAGAAAGAGATGAAAATTCAAATCAATGAAAATAAAAAATTACTTGAAGACTTGAAGGCCGAGGGGATTACTCTACCAAAAAATTTATTGTTGGAGTGTTGATTGAAAATTTGCCTGACTTATTGAATGATTATAAAAATAATTTAAAGCATAAGTAGACAAATTCCACTATTGAAGAAGTAGTGACTCATATTTTAATTGAAGATACCAACAGAAATTAGTCATTCAAAATAAAAGAGCCAGTGTTTAAGGCAAAGTTAGTATAAGGTCAAAGCAGCATGTCAAGTCCAGGGAGGGTACCCTTGGCGTGACCTGCACTTGAAGAACCATTGTTAATTCCCCAAGAGAACTAGTTGGTCTCATCATCACATCATATTCGACAACGGAAATAAATACTCAAGTAAGGCTATGAATTAACCAAATAACTGAACCTTTATATCAATAATAGTTTTCAATGAACAAAAGTTGGAAAAGTAAATAACAATCAACTATTAATAATAAACATCTATGAAGCCTCCAATCCAAGTCTAAAAGGTTTTAAGACAAGTCCCAGACTACCTTAAAAGAAATACTATTAATCAAGATACAATAGAGAAGGCTCCTCTGAATAGCAAGGAGGGTTCACGAAGTCTGGAATGTAAAGATTGGTCTTCAACAATGCCCTTGTCAAGGACCTTTAACATATATATATGCATCATAAAATGATGCAGACCCAAATGAATGTGAGTGCATTGAATGTACTAGTATGTAAGACGGCTAAAGAAACAAGTAAGGCTCATTACAATGAATCTCAATCAGCTCAAACAATCAACAATTCAACTCAACAAGCTATGTGGGAGGGTTTAATAGGCACACTCTATAATTTGTTTAGGCGACTTAGTGTCTATTTGGATTAGCTTATTTTAGGTGTTTTTAAAGCCGAAATAGCTATTAAGCAGTAATTTGAAGTATTTGAATAAAATTAAAAGGTGTTTATCAACACTTATGTTAAAGCCAAAATTACAAAAATAAGTCAAAATCCATAATTAGAATTTTTAACTTATGACTTTTAACTATTAATAAGCCAAAATTAATCCAGACATGTCCCTAATGAGAACAAGTCATAATTTGAATGTCCGAATAAAATTAACTAACTACTTTAAAACGTTATAGATGTATTCCATCCTCCCTTAACTAGAGGTCTCAAATTCGAACCCTGGACATAAAAAAAATTCTTGATAAAAATGCTTTCCCCAAATAGCCCTTATACGATACAAATCCAAATTAGTTAGACTTCAATGACTATTGCAAATATCGGATTAGCAATTAAAATAAATAAATAAATTATAAGTACTATTTTTCTTCTTCTTTTTCATTTCCAGTAAAGAAATCAGTGGTCAAAGCTTCACATAGTAAAAAGTGTTACACCCTAAACAATATCTTTCCAAAGTGATTGGGATACAAAATCAATAAAGTGTACACTTTTCATTATATTAAAATTTTATATTACCTTTCAAGAGCCCAAAGGCTATCTTTATATTTGTTTTAATGTACATGTATTCTGCCTTTATGAAAAAAAAATGGTTGTACCTCCTTCAATCCATGTAGCTCTTCTTTACTAAAATAATGAAATAACATATGTAAAGTTTTTGATAATAACATTAATTGATAACTTGATATAACTGAATAAATAATATGTTATTTCATATTATTTTCTTCTTTTCATTTTATTTAACTTGTATATTAAAAAATAGATGCCTTACTTTATTAGTTTATTTTAGTAAATTAAGAAAATTTTGTTACCTTTTTTCTTAGTTAAATTTAGAGCTATAAAGCGTCATTAATAAAGTTAATTCATTAAAACACACCTCATATTAAAGTTTCCTTAAAGGGTGTCACTGTCAAAGTAAAAGATTTGACAAATGGGTGCAAATTTTCTTTTTAGTTATGTTAAGGGCGTGGAAATCAAATATGCACTAATCATACCTAATATTTAACTTCTATACACTTACTTTTCGGTGAAGAGTGTAAACCAAACCACTCTTCACTAAGATAGCTCCATCAACAGAGACCAAGTAACATAAAACGAAGGAAATAATTAATTATACTAATAGTATCATAAATTATTATACTAATTGTGTATATATAACTGAAGTCTTAAAAAAGAATTTGTCATAGGATAGAGATTAAAGGACTTGGCTTTACAAATTAAATACATGTTGTTTGATCCTTTCAAAATAATGAATGTATGTAATTGGATCTTTCAAAAATTGCATACTTTTAAAGAATTGGAACAAGAAAGAAATGGATTGGCCATAGTTGAGCTTGGTGACCCTTGGTGGCTGCATAGTTCCAAGTTGTATGAGCACAAAATGTGGAAGATTCCCTTGCAATTAATGGTAATAAAAGAGTTTGTAAAGAATAAAAAGTTTGTCTTGTCTCCCTAGCCTATGGAGCTATGAAAGGTACTTACTTGACTAACAAAATTCCAAATATTTGCCTAGACAAAAACAGTGGACCTAGTCAGTTAGCATAGTATATCACTCCATTAGTCTAACTCTTTATATATTCTCATGTGATATTCTATTTATTTCCTTTTCGAATTGAATGGGGTTGGTAAAAGATTTCTTTGGATCTTGCTCATTTAATCACGATCTGTTTAGAAAGTCATTTGATAATTGAATTTTGATGTAATTATTAGAGTAATAATTATTAATCTAATAATTATTGTGATTTATTTGTTTGTCACAATGCAATTACCTGGGTTTTATGTGGTTGCATAAGTGTAACCATAAATTATTCTTATATTTTAAAGAAGTCATTAATATCTACGATTTATTCTAGATCGATAAACAGCCTCTGGGAAAATGTAAGGTAAGACTGCGTATAATAGATCATTGTGCTTGGGCCCTTTCCCGGACCCTACGCATGGAAAGAGCTTTAGTGCACCGGACTTATCCTTTTATAACTTTTCTTTTGGAAAAAAAGATAAAATTACGTAATTAGGCAAACATATATGTATTTTATTATACCACTATAATCTGAAAAAATGTATTATTTATAGCTATAGTTAGGATTTTATAGCTATTTTCTCTCTCTTCTCTTCCTCTCTCTCTCCTCTCTCCCACAACAATCTCTTACCAGATATATAAATACATTTATATACCAGTTGAATACATACAATTATTTGACAGATATAAATATTCAATTTAACATATATACATATACAATTCGCGTCTCTCCACTCCCTTTGCCCTCTCTCTCTCGCCTCTCGCCTCTCTCTCTCGATCTCACTCGCTTGTCTCATCCCTTCCTCAATCTCGCTTGCCTGATATATAAATACATATGTATATCACTTACACATGTACAATTATTTAACAGATATACATATGCAATTCGTCTCTCTCCTCCCTCTCTCGATCTCGTTCGCCTTTCTCCTATAATATGTAACTATGAATCATAATTTTAGCAAATTATTTTTATTTTTTATCTTATTATATTTCAAGTGTTTACTTATTTAGAAAAGTTCTCTTGAAACAATTATCCTTAAATTTTGTGTGAAATTAGATGGTGTCACATAAATTCAAAAAAAAAAAATTAAAACGGATATTTGCATCCCACATGTACATTTGGGTATGTTTTTAATGCGCTTCACCCCAAAATACCTTTCAAATAAAACTAAATTGGAATAATTAAATCAGTGATTGTGAAATTGTGATTTATGAAAGATTGTCTCATGCAACTCCCTTCATCTTTCACGCATCCCTAAAGGGGAATATTACATGTTAGCATATAAACTAAAAGTGATTATTACGAAGGCGAAGTTAGACTTTCAATTTTATAAATTCTAAAAATTTTAAGTGATAATAATATATTCAATTCTAAATAATATATATATATATATATATATGTCAACATAAGTACATTATTTAGATAAAATTTATTGAGTTTGATCGAATGATCACTAAGAATAAAGTATAAAGAAAAATCCCCCAATAACTAATGATGGTTATGTTAAAAAGTACCATTTCGAAGCCCCCATAGTATTATTGGCTCTTAATTTGCCATTAGAAAGTTAGCTGGAGTTGTCCAATTAAAATTTGAATTGGACTAAATTTTTTAAATTCAATTTCAAATCTATAAAATTGGTTATTTTAAAATTTCGATTTTAAGCATATAATTCTTTTCTTACGAAACTGAACATTCTAATATAGTGTGTGTTTTCTTATTTTTTTCGTTCTTACTGCAATTAGATAAATAAAATATTCATGCAAACAATGAAACTATTATCAAAATACTTCTAATCTAAACAAAATAAGATCATGTTTCGATAAATTTATATCTATCTATACTATATTAAAAGCATGAAGGCCCTTAAAAATGTTGTTTGAATTTTTTGTCCTTCATTAAAAGACTTTTCTCTAGACAAAATTGTTTTTTCACTATTTTTCTTTAAATTATTATTTAATTATATTTATAATCCTGACTTTTAAAATATGTGGAGGTAAAACATAAAATAACGACTTCTAGCCATGGAAAGACTCCTAAATCTTCCTTATTTAATAGACTTCTACTTCTTCCTTACTTGAATCAAGAAAATATTCTACAACCGTCAAGAAAAATTCTAATTGTTCATCTTTTCATAAGTTCATAATTAAATTTAATTTTTTTATGTAATATGTAATGTTTGTTATTAGATGAGATACACACTTTAATCACGCGCTTAAGAAAAATTCTAATTATTCATCTTTTTTATAAGTTCATAATTAAATTTAATTTATCTATGTAATGTTTGTTATACGCGCAAAGCGCGTACAGAAAACTAATACTATATTAAAAGCACGAAGACCTTTAGAAATACTGTTTGAACTTTTGTCCTTCGTTAAAATATTCTGCTTTAAATAAAATTATTTTTTTCATTATTTTTCTTAATTTATTATTTTATGTTTTATTTGTTTAGTTTCAAAATTCACTTTTGGATTAGAATTTCTTTATATTTAGAATTTCCAGGATTACTCTAATATAAATAATTGTTTGGGGTATGAAGGAAGGAAAGGAGAAATTATTATTATTTTTCTAATATTTACAGATTTGAAATCAATTAAAATTCTGACTATCAAATATTTTGTTAAGAAAAGTATGTAATATAACAAATTTAAACGGAAAAAAATTCAGTTTTATTACATTGCAGACATTAAACTATATCTTTTATATTTAGGAGTCTTTTTACAAATTAAATTTTAATCAAATAATAATTTAACTTCTGATTATTCAACTCCAATTTGTTACTTTATGTATTCATAAACTATTAAGATACTTATATTATAAGTAAATTAAATTGAATTTTTCTCATCCTTGCCGGTTCACCATAGATCAAACTATTGCATCAAACTAATAATATTCATGTAATTTTATTTACATGAATATTGCATTTATTTAATAGCAAGTATTCTTTACATATATTTTTTAAAATGGCACGACACATACGTGCAAAACATGTACACTAAACTAGTCTAGTCAGACTTATAGTAGTTTGTATTCAAGTCGACCACTATTCAATTCTTACAAATTTTATGTGATTTTTAACTTCAATAATTAATTTAGGGATAATTTCAAATACATAAAATAAACTAATTAATTTACAACAAATATAATCATGTTTTATTTGTATTAAAAAATAGCCACAATCATATAAAAGATACTATACATATAGCTTGCCAAAAGTCATAGAAAATATACACTGACCTTACAATATAAATTACTTACACATGAGCTATACACTAAATATGTATCGCTCAAAAACTTAATATATCTTAACTATACATGAAATGTACACTGACTATACGCAACAACAAATAACTATTTTTTTTTGCTAATTACTTCGACCGAATTGCTTATCTATTGTAATTATCCCATATTTTCATTTCAACTAGAGAGAGAATTAGTATATTTGTAGTTAGATAATTTTTTCCTTAATATATAACACACTTATAAATGTTTTTGTAATTAAGTAGTTTTTCCTAATATAACACTCTTATAGATCATCCAAAGTAGATGTACAAAACATCCCCAGAAGATGTAAATAGTCAAAATACTAGACTGCAAACAACTAAGTAGTGAATAAGTTGGAGAAGTAAATAACCTTTCATAACATGCACCAATTGGCACATTTAGGCCTTTCATAGTTAACTTACAGAAAAGATTAGAAACCAGGAACATTGAAAGAAAGGAGATAACAAGACACTACTATTTCATACTCAGCTTAATTACACTTGCAATGAGGAAAAACAAAAAGGAAAACTGGAGCTAAACTGGATTTCTCTTTATATCTACACCTCCTCCTCCATCAATAAACGAAGGTGGAAATTTTAATAGTCAGATCGGAGGAAACTCTCATAAGTTGTTCCTTTTAATGTCTCGTTCACATCATCCCAGTTCTTGATATGTTCCTGCAGTGGTCCGCTGTGTATCTTAACTTGGCGACTAGTTAGATTCATTCGGGGTAATCTTAAAAACTCTAGAATGTCTACCAGTTTCTGCAAATAATAATGAGCAACACGAAAGAACAAGATTGTGAGTATATTTCTAGATAGAAAAACGAAAAAACACGAATAGCTCTTCAATGATGTAGTACCCCTCTACTATAGGAAATATCTTAATTATAATCTCTATATACTTTGTGGTCATTCATACCCTTGCTATTAGCAAGTTTCTTGTATTTGCTCGTGAACTAACACAGCTCCTACATGAAGTATAACACGGAGTCATTTCAAACCATAATGAAAAATAAAGGGGTAAATTTGGACCATCTTCCCAAAGTCCACACTAGAGCTCCGCCAAAAGTCAAGGACAAATATGAGACGACTTGCTAATAGCAAGGGTATGTATGGGGGCTCCAAGTATAATGGAGGGTAAGATTAAAGTATTCTGTATTACTAAAGGGGTAAATTTGGACTTTTTTATTGTGAGGAAACTAAATAAAAGACCTTGAATTATGAACAAGAGACTTGACAAAATATATCAGTTCAAATGAAAATTTATCAAAACTTCTCGCGTTTAGAATTGATTCATGACAAAGTAGATCAGAATTGTATATTCTTACAGTGTGGTTTCTGACAAGATCTTCATAATACAAAAATATATTCCGAGTGCTGTTGAAATACTCCAATGCCTCCTTTGTTGACACCTCCATTTTCTGTAAATCTGTGATTAAAAATGTTGTATTGATTTCCGGTTTATACTTCGCAAGAGCGGAAGCCTAGAAAAAGCAGAAAAATGATCAGATTGTATAATCTTATGCCACAATACGGAGAAAGGGAATGAACGAGTTACCTCCTCATATGAATGCACATGAGACTTGTGTGTTCCATTCAAGAGTCTAGCATAACGATCATAGGAATTTGCAAGCACTGAAACCATGCGGCGCAGCAGATTCCTTCTAAAAAGAAATATCACTGAGACACCTTTGTTATTGAAGTACTCAACGATTTCCTTGTGATGTTGTATCAGCCCCTGCATTGTCAAGATTGGTCAATCAATTTTCCGGAATAAACAATTAGACAAAAGTAGTTTCAATTTCTTTAGTAGCAATCAATGAATCTCACACAAAAAGAGATTGGGTTTTATCAGCTGAAAACAATGTATATTGAATATTCTGCTAGATCATACTCTAAGAAAGAAAAGCTGTAAATAAACAAAGTGTAGCAAGAGCTGTTACACAAAATACACATTTTCTTGTTACACCGACAAATACACCGAATAATTTGATGAGACTT
This sequence comes from Solanum rostratum, assembly GCA_029948455.1. NCBI lineage: Eukaryota > Viridiplantae > Streptophyta > Magnoliopsida > Solanales > Solanaceae > Solanum > Solanum rostratum. Next base: position 44,122,955 of record CM057054.1, read on the forward strand.
AATCTTAAAATACCTTTTACTTAATGCACAACAAATAATATTAACCTGAATGGATCTCTACCATGATACTGTTATCCTCTATTTCAAGTTGTTTGCCTTAACTCTCCTTTTAAGTCCGTTTCGAAAAGAATGCCTATTTTTCCTTTTCGACAACTCCTTAATTTTATCTTTCTATATGGCATGTTTAAGACCACAAGATTAAAGAACATGTTGGTCTACATATCTTTAGTTTAAGACCACGGGATTTAAAAGTCTTTCTTTGCGTTCTTAAACTCTGCGTCAAGTCAAAATTAGACAAACAAGTTGAAACGGAGGGAGCAAACACAATGCAGTATAGAAGGCTAAAGGTTTCAAGTACAGTATAAATCTAATATGGTAAGATAGTAGGTCTTTTTAATCAAATGGCACAACTTGACCCAATCTAACTCAGCCAAAATTTGTGGCACAATCAGTAGCCATATGAAAACTTTAAAACAATTTATCAAAAGATAACGGTTCAGATAAAATCCTCTCCAAACTAACACAAGGAATTGGAATCTCCCCAAAATCAATTCTTGCGCTTTACAATGATTATACTGCCTTTATTGAGGAGATGAAAAATCAAAGCCAACCAATGCTAATCCTTAGCCAATTATATAACATTACGAAGAGTTCCTTACGATAATATTAAGAGTCCATAGCATTATTCCAAATGGTATTAGCGTTTTCAGCTCATTCCACTTTCTCAAAAAGCCTGAGTTAAGGTAAAGGCATCCACTATTGACAACTAAGTATTTCAAAAGGCAAAGGATCTCCTTATCTCAGGAGGGGAAGCAGGAACTGATAGGTGTTTGCATTTTAAGTTGTCTGAAAATCTCAAGACTATAAAAACACCGACAAAGTTAGGATTTTCATTAAAGACGTTCAAAGTATAACAAGCACATAAAGAGGCCAAAGGGGGCTCAATATCTATTATATATACATAAAAAATAATTTCAGCCATGAAGAAACGATGTAATTTTCAGCCAAAGGGGGTTTGGATGAACCCTCTCAGCCCTTGCTAACTCCGCCTCTGATTAAAAAAGCAAAAAAGGTAATCCACTTTCTTCAAGTGTGATCAACTATTGATCAAATACAATAAAAGTTTCTTTGCGTAAAAAATCTTCAAATAGGAGATATGCAAATCCCCCAACATAGCAGTGTGTATAACGTCGAGCCTTCTGTCTCAAATTATCAAGCACTATTTATTGTTTTTTAATCATTTCTTCCCCATAATTACAGTTAACATCTATCAGAGGCATCAATTCTAAGAAGAGTTTCTCTCTTCTCCAAGCATTTCCACACCTCTTTCATGGCTACAACTCTTTCCAGCTAAGGATGGGAATCTCAAATTCAACTTAGGCATAAAGGAGAACAAGCAGCTACCATAGAGTCCACGAATCACTTTTTCAGTGTGAAATTTCATACAGTTAAAGACCCTTCCACAACATCTTTATCCCTGCCTACAACTGAGCCAAACGTTATGTTTAAGGCGTGGCAGGGAAAACATGCGAATTAACAAAATGATCTCACCTGATTAAGCATCCATTTGAAGCCAACCGCAGCTGAACAGTGATTCTTGGAAGCACTGGTGAACAAATCCAAATTGTAAACCATGTCTAGCGTCCTAAGGATTGAGGAAGCATTTTCTCTCCGCTCTTTGACAGAGAAAATTTCACCATTCGAGCTCATATTAACATGACTATTTAATAGTGTCTCAAACCATCCACTCCCAGACCTCTGTGTTGACAGAATGGCAAACAACCGTACAGGATTACAGGCACATTCAGCCCTATAATAGATGACCAAAGAGATGAATGAATAAAACGACAAACTTGCAGAAGACTGAAGATTAAAAAGCAAATCTAAATAACACAAATACCAACCTGCTAAAGGTTTTTGGTTTAGGATAATGCAAGTACGGTATCTGTGATCGGTCGGTGTCATATTCATGACAAGGCCTTTCTACAACTTCAATGTTCAAGAATTTGCTTGTTGTCTCAGTGTTAGTTTGCTTAAGACAGGTTGAACAGATATAAACACCACAGACCATTGCAAACACTACAACTATCATCCGTAACAATGCCGGAGATTTCTTGGGAGACTTTATGATGAGAGCATCCTGACATTCGAATAAAAGATAGCTGTCAATGAACTATGTGGAAAAACAAAATTCGAGCATACATACACGTCTAATCTATTGCTCAAACTCTTCAAAAATGTCATCAGGTACATGTTGGATATCCAAAAGTAGTGCATTTTTGGAGGATCCAACAATGTGTGGCAACACTATTCAAGAGTCCAAGCAATATAGCAGCTCTAATCATGGCCTTTCGAGAAATAAAAAGACAAAGAAATCGACATAGACAAGGCAAACTGCTTTTGAACAACCAGTCAACCAAAAGTTGCTTTTCATATAAGGCATCAAGTGAGCAAAAGACAATAACATGTCAATTTCAGTTATTCAATAAAATTTACCTCCAGGAAGTCATGAACCATCAAAATGAAAACATGAAAAAAAATAAAATACTCACCAGCAATACTTTTCAGATTCAAAACTAGACTCAACCTACTGGTTCCCAGCCCAGCAATATAAGTTCACATTCTCAAAGCGGTGACAAAAAGATGTATGCTTAGCTAGCATTTGGCCATAAATTTTTGGAGTAGTTTTTGAAAAAATTTCTTCAAACATCTCTTGGACCATCAAATATGAAAATATGATTTTCAGGTATTTTTCAAGTTCTTAAAAGTAGGAGTTCTTGGACTTCCATTCACAAAATTTCAAGTAATATACATATCCTTCACAACTTCAAATTCCAAAAATCACAGCTTCAAAAACTCAAATTTTCAAGTTTCAACTTCAAAATCTACAATCAAACAGGAGCTTAGATTCTTTTAGAGCTTAAATCAATAGTCTAGTTAGTACTTTAGGTGAAACATTTTTGCTTTTTTCACAACCACCCCATGAACTCTGTTTAAAGCCAACCCAAGAAAACGAAACCCCAAAACAAGATTAGCTTCAAAAATGTCTGCACTCACCTCTAAAAATATATTTGTACAAAAAAAAACCCCAAGTTCACAGAGCACAAACAAGAAATTTTTAGCTGGATCTCTTACACAATATACACTCAAAAATAAAGGGGGGAAAAAGCATACCTTTGTAAAGAAACAAATTTCTTCAGCCATGCTATAAATCAAAAGGGTGTTTCTACAGAATTCTCAAATATACAGAGACCCCTTCATTTGAGAACCTAAAAGAAGGAGCTTTTTTTGAGTGAAATTGATTGTGTTCTTGGGAATATGGAGCTTGTCGTCTTTACTTTTAATTAATGCCGTAATCTACATGGGAGCCATTGTATTTAAATGCTACTCCCTCCATTTTAAAAAAAAAAAAACCTAATCTAATTTAGGATTAAATTTTAAAAAAATATTAATTTTATAATCTTAAATATATTATGTGGACTAAATATTTAAAAATAAAATATTACTTTAAAAAATCATTGAAAAGAAAAAACAGAGGGAGTACTAATATTTCTCGATTTTGCCGCAGGCCTGCTCAATCAAGCACCACCTTTTTTTTTTTTTTCAAACGGTGGGATTTGGCAAAGCATATTCATTATTATTAACAATGACAAAATATCAGTATAATTTCATAAACGAAATATGAACATAGAGGTTATTAGATCATCTCGAATCACTCTCTATTCTTCATATTTGAAAGTTGAATATGTATACAATAGGCGGAATGGCCTAATAGACCTTCGTACTTGGTTCCGTTTGTCACCTAGAACCTTATACTTAAAACTTTGCCAACTAAACCCTTGTACCCACGTAAAACCTACATTTTAAACATTTTTTTCTGACCTGGCATCCTAAGTGGCATACCAGGCCTGGTGCGTGAGTTTCACTCCATTTTGGAGCGTGAAAGGTTTGTAAAAACTCCTTTAACAGTCATCTTCTTCCCCAAATATATAAATCTCCATTTCTTCTTCTCAAAATTCTTCAATTTTCTTTTTGTTTTTGTCTCTCGAAATGAAATTTCTTCTTGTTAGCCATAATTTCTTCTTAGAAAATTATTTTTCTGCTAAAGTGGGTTTTGCTCTTGCTCTTGTTTTGATTTTCATTTTCTTCAAAAAATCCATACCATATATTAGTAGCCACTCCATTTACAGTCCTTTTTTCCCTATTTTTCTTCTCATCCTCTTGATTTCAAGTTCAATTTCTCTTTTTCTCTCTTATCCATATCAAAAAAATTTCATCCATTTTGTTGCTCAAAAAAATTTCATCCATTCTACTTTAGCTCATTCCTATAGAGTTTTGCATAAATGGTCTTTTTTTTCTTGATTTGGGTTTGATCTAACTGGAAAAGACAACTTTTTTGATAATTTGGAGTTGGATTTTTGGTGGGTTTTGATCTAACTGGAATTTTTGGTGGGTTTTGGTAATTTGGAGTTGGTAATTTGGATTTTTGGATCTAACTGGAATTTTTGGTAATTTGGATTTTTGGTGGGTTTTGGTAATTTGGAGTTGATAATTTGGAGTTGGATTTTTTGATCTAACCGAAAAAGACAACATCACAGTTTCAACTGAATGATATTTATAATACCACACAGCTAAACCAAACATACTCCCCACAGTATAAACAAATGCAGCAACTCTCAAATCTCAGCAAGAACCATAATGAGGTGAAAGGTATTTTGAAGTCATCATGTCCAAAATGCTTCACCATTCATCATTTTGGAGTATATTTGAACCCAAAAATAAACCTTAGGGATATTTTTAAACCCAAAGATGAAAGAGGAGTATTTATGAGTTACTTTTATATTGATTTGAGACTGCATTTTTACTCCATCCCCAAAACCACCATTAATGGCTGTTGAGAGCTTTTCTTGAGAGCTTTTCTTAACAGCCAAATCTAGTTCCATTATAAGGCGAAGTTAATTCCTTTACTAGTATGTTGTATCATCAAGTTTTAGCAATTCCTTTACTGGTGCTGAAAGGAAGAGAGATTGACTGTGCCTTCTTCATATGTGGAAGAAGGTGGGGGAAGAGAGAAAGGTTTTCACACGTCATTTCATATGTGGAATTATTATATGACGTGGAAATTATGTGTCGTCGTTTGAAACTCACGCAACAGTCCCAGTCAGAAAAAAGTGTTTAAAATGTATGTTTTGAGTGGGTATAAGGGTTTAGTTGGCAACGTTCTAAGTATAAGGTCCTAGGTGACAAACAGGACCAAGTATAGGGGCATATTAGGTCATTCTGCCTATACAATATTTACGTAATTATATTTTAGTAATGATATTATTTTTATTTGAATTTTATATATATATATATATATATATATATATATATATATATATATATATATATATATATATATATTATTTAATATTTACTTGCAATTTATATTATTGAGAAATTTTAAATATAAAATTAATTTTATTTTAAATATCAAGATTTAAAAAAAAAATTATACTACATGAAAATTAAATATGGTAATTATTGAAAAAAAAAAGGATTTATATGTTATGAAATAAGAAAATAAAAATAAAATGGAAATAATAATATAATATTGAGGAGAGAGAAAAATATTTCTTTTTAGAGAGTAAAATGAGAATTGGGTTGGAGTTATTGTGTCAAATCACTCCCTATTCTCTATATTTGAATAGTAAAATAAAGAGTGGGTTGGAGATGCCCTTAGACTTCATTTTTATTTTGTGATAAAATGAAGTTAAGAGTGCAAATAATTTTTATTTTTATTTTTATTTTATGTCAATAAATATCTATCTTTTGGTATGATGACATTAGAATATACGCAGAGTTTATTCTTATTTTATGATATGAGTGAGTTAGAATGTAGAAAGATTTTATCCTTATTTTATGGTATGAAGAAGTTAGAGTGTACACAAATTTTATCCTTATATCAAAATTCAAAATTTATAATTGAATAATGATCTCAAATTAATATACGACGATAATTGGGTTCATAGTTAAATATTAGAAAATATTTAAAAATTTTGATGCATATTTTAATTTGAGTAGAAGTTACCGAGTTTTTGTTAATAAGTGTAACCATCCTAACGGTCATTTTTAAAAATTCTCAAATTATTATTTTACCCCTCTGATAGTTGTTTCCAGACATATTTGATCAGTTTGTGGGTTTAGTTGTCACGCCCTGGGAGGGTAACGCAGACGTGGCTGGCATCCAGAGACCACTGATAGTCTCCAAGTGAACTGTTTGGCCTCATCACATTCATTCAATCAAATAACTCAAGACAATCAGCGGAAGACTAAGGAAAGTAATGGTGACATCTCTTCTAGTCTCAAAATAATATCAATAAATAAAAAGGCTAGTAGAAAGAACTAGCTCAACAAGTCTTGACATCAACATTCGGCTCTAATCTATTAAGCCTCTATCACTATTAAGCGGTGCCAATGACAGACCCATGGCTACCTTAAATAAACAATAAGGCTAATCAAGTCTAACTCTATAAGCAAGATGAAATAAATGTAATGAATCCTCCGAAGTAAGGGAGGCTCACAAAATCAGCTGGACTGCTCATATCCTCAACCATTCGTGCGTTGACGTTCTCTAACACCTGTATTTGTATCATGAAACGATGCAACACCGAATGGCGTCAGTACGTAGAATGTACGGTATGTAAAAATAGCTGAATGAAACAGAAACATGTAAAATAATATGGAACAATCATCAACTCGAAATAATAACCAATCAATTTATCAAATATCTATCTAAAGCAAGAATAAAGTGTAGATAAGTGACCCATCAACCAATCAAACCTCATCAATCAAACAAGACTCGTCTCAAAGGAACTCAACTCAACACATCTCATCTCACCTTATCTCAACTGAAAGTACTCAATATGGGAACTTTCTGGGAGTTTCTCTTATCCAAAAATAATCACTTATGAGTCAATGATTGTACAACATCCTGCTAGTGTTGTCACGACCGTTCTGTACTTGCCAGGTAGAGAACGAATCGAATCCACTAGGGATCCAACAGATCAACAAGTCCTCTATTATTTCAGGGACTCTATCAAGAGGGAACCTCAATGTAATGTAATGGTTCTAATCCTCACCTATGCTTGGCAACGTAGTTAATGAGTGCGAGTTGGTTTTACTCTTACTCATTTTGGTGCTCGATACTCCTTCCAAGATTCAATGCTCATAAGAATCATCTCAAATCAGCCTCGTAGAGGCACAATCATTCAATCAGTCTCATGGAGATTCTCATCATCATCAATTCAACTCTCAATCAATAGCTCAAGGTTTAGATCAATCATTAGGAATAATCGATTAGACAATTCATTAGAGTTCATTTTTGGAGACTCACAAGACCATCAAGTTCTAACAACTCATTGTCAAGATCACATCACAATCACAATTAACATTCTCAATCAAGGCTCTAGACTTAATCCCTAAGTTCATTCGTGCATGCTTTCAAAAGTTACATATAGGGTTTATACAACTTCTCATGAAAAGTTTCAATTCAATAAAACAACTTTATGATGATCATCAGCATATGAAAATACATGTAATAGATATAATTTTCAAGAAAATATTCATGAAACCATTCAAGAAGCATATATGGGGACTCATGAACTTACAATTCCTCTATGACCACCTATGGAGCACATGGGAGAACAGTTCCATACTTTAATTTAGCCTTACATACCTGATGTGAAGCTTTCAATAGTTAACTCTCAAGGATTCTCCCTTGAACTCTTCAATCTTACACTCCTCTTCTCTTCTCTCAAGCCCTAGTCTTTTTCAGAACTTATAAAGGACTTAGAATGGGGTTATAGAACCCTTTTCACGCTCAAAAGGACCTATTTTGATCGTGTTTTGAGTTTAGGAGGGGCTGGGAATTTTCTAGAGTGCCCCTCACGAATTTTAACTGATATGTATTTTTTTCCAAAAATTTTTTACGAATGAGTTTTTCCAATCTTGTCAAAAAAAATTTGAAAAAAATAAGCCTATCTTCATGACAGGGGAGCGATGCGCCTTTGTCGCGCATCAACATTGTTCTGAGTGCGAGTGTCTACATTCTGATACGCCCAAATTTACACTCTGAATAGAAGAGTAAAGCGGTCATTAGTCAAATATAGAACTCAACCAGAGTTGAGGTCGATCCCACAGGGAACACGTAAGAATGAATCTATTAGTACCGGCTTTCAGATGTAAATGCTATTCCCAACATAAAAATGCATAAAGTAAATGGGGGGTTGCGTTGTTTAATTTAAATCCCTATGTAATGTAACTAATAGAGGAGTTGATATGGTTTTCAAACAGATAGAGAGAAGCTAGGGTTGTGTTCCCCATGACATCTAATATGATAAATAAACTGGCGTGGTAAACTCGTTCTTAATGGTGCATGCAAGATCCAACAAATTAGCTAATCCCTAGTTCACCTTTCGGTCCTTCGTAGTTATATTTCACTCATCTCCTTTCGGTCTCAGAGTGTATGCAGTTCCAAACTTTGTCTTTGATCTCAGAGTATCCTCACCTTTCGGTCTCAGGCACTTAGACTAGGTTGATAACCCCGAATTCCGTTGTTAAACTCTTTTTCCAATCACTACATCCCTCTCGGGCATGTAGTGAATACAGGCTTACCTTAATGCGTCGACTTATTAAGGAGAAGTTAGAACGAAGAATTTGACAATACATGCAACAATTATTCCCACGAATTTACCCCAGTTCGCATAATCTTATTAAATCGTCATGGTTCCCACAACCCTAGTTGTGGGTTTAGCCTAGCATATTCGTGATAATTTGCCCACACAATAGAATGAAAGCATAATGATTGACTTACAATTGAAAGAACAAAGAATTCGTGTTACAATCTTCTAACGATGATCACAATCACGAATCAAATGTAATACAAAGTCAAAATATTGCTTTTGCTCTTACTCTCTCATTTCTGCCATCAACAAAAACGTCCTAATGAAATAAAATAACATACTATTTATACCAGGTAAAGCTAATTTGATACAAATTAGGAAAAATAACTTTCGGCACGGACACGGTCCGTTACACGGACCATCTGAGACCATACGACCCGTCAAACGACCCGTCTGAGACCATACGACTCGTCAAACGGCTCGTCTGCCTCTGCCTGTTGCTTCCTCACGAGTCGTGACACGGCCCGTGTTGTGTCTAACGGGCTATTTGTCCGTCCGTGTGACTGCACTTGCACAAATTCTTTGATTTTCGACAAGGCTCCTTCGATTTCACGTCACTTACACGGCGCAAGACACGGTCCGTCTGAAGGTAGACGGTCCGTTTACCCGTCCGTGCGCTTTGTGTTTGTCATTTCATTTTTCGCTCCATTTTTCACAAGTGTGGTGCCACGGTTGGTCACACGGACCGTGTAGTGCGACACGGCCCGTGAAGACCTTTCATGGTCCTTCACTTGGCCTTATTTTCCACTCCTTCCACGCTGGGCCTCACACGTGCCATCACACGGTCCGTGTGATACCACACGGCCCGTGACATGGTCCGTGTACTGTCACTTTACCGCAATTTGGACGTTTTTCTCATGCAATTCCTTCATTAGTCCATGCCTTCGTTATTTTCCTGCACAGTATCAAAACACACCTATTAAACTAACAAAAGAGTTTAAGAACTCACAATAATTCTATGTATTAAGCGTCGTAAAAGTCGTATTTTCATGACTCATCAACACCCTCAACTTAGAACCATTGCTTGTCCTCAAGCAATGACCAAAAACAAAACATAACGACACGCAAAAACAAGTGCTTAACAAGAAGTAAATAGCGACTCCTTAATCATCAAACACATGCTCAAAAAGTACACTTGCAATGTGTTCACACCCCAACAGACCCTCCTCAGATCAAACTAAGCACTACACCATATCCCGTTGGCCCGAAATAAGTCCGAGAATAAAGATGAACCACTTAGTATAGCAACCAAAGAGCGCGGTGATAGTGCCCCTCACACACAGTGTATAAATGCAGTACAGAGACTGGAATGTAGACATTCACACTCAAAAAAAATATTTTCAACCGACACACAAGTATAGACTATATGCTTGCCTTTATTTTTACCACCTTGACTCTTGAATGACCTTTTTAGGATCATTTTAGGGTTTTTGCGGCTTGTAACGTAGGCTCGGGATTGGCAGAGGTACATTTAGGATCAAAGTGACTAACTTTCCGTTCCAAGACACTGCTTTGACTCAGCCTCTACTTTCGGCCCCCAAACTCTTTATTTCCCCTGTTTTACCAATTTTCTTCGCGGATGGGAGTGATTTTCTTTTTCATTCATTCATTAACAAGCACAAACTCTTTTTTTATATGATCACAATCCAGCTTTTCTTCTCTTCTCATTACTTGACTCCTTTCCATCCTTATTATTCCGCCTCTCTTACAATAGCCACCCTCAACTTAGGATTTTGGCCTGAGTTGAGGTTCACAATGTCTTTTCAAGGACCAGGGCCAGTATAAGCCACCCTCAACTTAGGCTTTTGGCCTAGGTTGAGGTTCACGATGTCCTTAAAGGGACCAGGGCCTGAGTACAGATCTGCAGATAGATTGGGAAGGTGAATTAGGTGATTAGAAAGAAAAGGTCTATTAAGGCTCAATCTTTTGGTTCAAAGGGAGAAATTTCATTTGGTTGATTCGTTTCAGGCTAAGCGACTTCTCAACAAAAATGGCCTAAGATCCTATCCTAATCCAATCATTCAATCGTTTTAGGGGGACCAACCGAACAAGTTCTAGCTTACAACTGCGTCAATCGAATTTAAGCAAGTAAACTCCCACACACATGGCACATATCCCCCACTATTCAACACTAACCAACACAGTCATGCTTCATTCTTCAAGGTGCTAACTAGACAATGTATACCGTGCTTTAAAAGGATCACAAAATTAGTCAGTATGGGATGCGTGCATATACAAGCTTTTTGAATTTTCTTTAAAATTGGGGTTACTATAGACTCTTATAAACACTTATCTTTACACAAACAAAACAAACCTAAACATGCCAGTTCTTCTAGATGCTACACCTTCAGAGAAAAGAAACATGGCAAGAAAAACTCGTCAGGGTAGGATGCCCACCCCCAGCAAAATACGGTGCGATGTCCTCATTGCACCATGACAAATACTAAAGCAAAAATGGGAGTAGAACATACCTGAGACGCCCTAGGCGTCAGGCGGGTCGTCATGGCCCGATCCGGCTGGTAGGTCCGTGTCGGCAACATTAGCATCAGGTCCGACGGCACTCCCAGAAGCACCTGCCCGTGCAGCCTCATAAGCTAGTCGCTCCCGCTCCTCCTGGGCTGCAGCTTCTCGACGCTGGGCTCTCAAGGCCTTTCGCAGTCTCCGTGCTTCCTCACGCTGCGGGTCTTCTAGAGGGCTATTGCGCTGGCTATGGCGCTTACCTTTATCCTTAGTACCGGAAGCCTCTGGAGGAGGTACCTGGGCAGCAGCTGGTACGAGCGGCACGCCCCAACCCTCGGTTAGGCTTGGCTCCACCGGGGCAGTGAACAGTGACAGCAACGAATCTGGCGGTGGAGTCAGAGCTGGCACCGTGCTGTTATACCAGGCTGTCAGCTTTGCAATTTTCTCTTTCATGTCTTGCATAGTCTGCACCAAATGCGCTATCTCATACCCGGACATACTTCCAAACATGCTATGGAAGTAGCCCTCCAAGGTGTTGACCTGTTCCTGCAAGCTGCTTATTTGGCCCAATAAGTCTGCGTGGAGGCGGTCTTCAGCCTGCTGAACATGAGCCTGCACCACCTGAGGCACCCGGACCACCATTTGGTCTACAATCGTCCGTGTTTGCCGCAGCTCTGTCACCATTCGGGCTAAAAAATCATAGGGGATATAAGTGTACTCCTGATGCATCTGGGGGCTGTACCACTACCCTTGGGCTGCTCAAAAGCCGTACCAAGCTGTGGGGCCGTGGTGTGCTCCTCAAATGTCAAGGGCTGCTGAGGAGGCACCCGAGGAAGATGTGTAGGCAGCCCAAGCTGGCGTGCTTTACTTTGATATAGTGGGTTGTCGATATCCTTGATCATAGCAATGTTCACCACTCCCGTTGGAGCCATCTTTCGATCCAGGAAGTGGGTGGTGGGGACACGGGCCTGCCTGCAAAGTGCCTGAATCACGCATGGGAATGACATACCTGCTCTTTCCGATAGGGCACGGTCCTTGATCTACATAGCGATGATACGACCCACATTAATACCATATTGTGCGACCAAGCACGCCACCAATGAAGCATGAGAGAGTTGGAGCGTGTTGTCATTCAAGGTGGGTCATAGTCGGGCACGCACCACCGACCACCAGAACTTGGCGACAAACGTGAGTGAGGCCTTGGTAATGGGAATTTTGGGGTTGGTCACCCAAGCTGCCTCAGCTCCTTGGAGCGCAATCTGCTCCGCAACCCACTTTAACTCAGTGGCCCGTTCAGATAGGTCAGACATTCGAACCTCATCAGTGATGCTTGCATACCTGGAAATGAATAACCCATCTGGTGGGGCACGGTAGTCCGGGCTAAATAAGAACCTGTTGATTGTGTCTGCTGAAATATCCACCTCAGTTTCCCGAATGGTGACATACTCCCGGTGGGACAACGTAGCTGCTAGCGGCTTCTTAACTCTTCTAGATAGGTTTCCTTCGATGGAGGCAAGCAGGCTGGCAGCGTAACTGGAGTAGAATTCTGCAGTCATATCTGGCCCATAATATCCGGGAGGGTTGGCCATCCACCCGAACTGGTATGCCTCAAATGCATTACGTATTTCTGGGATGGCATCCAGTTTGTTGATGAGGACTCGCATCTCCGGAATGATCGGCCTCCTCTGATACCCCCCGGAGCCTTTAGTAATACCATTCACATAGATTTCCTTCACCCCGGGGACTGTCCACCGTCTGCGCAAGAAGACAAGAAGCCACTTGGTAGTTTCCGGGTCAGACGTCCGAGCAACCGCCTGGTGAGTAGCCTCGTCGTCGCTGTCTCGGAGGATTAGGATGTCATCCTCACCCCCTGCATTGTGCTCAGCGGTGTCTGGAGTGCCGACCTCTTCCTCCTGTTTTGGGGATGCATCTTCCCCCTCCACTCCCACCTCCGGAACTCCCTCCTCAGACTGGGGAGCTATATGGTGTCTCACTGCATGTGATCATGTAGTACGAGGGGAGTGAGGGGAGACATTGCCGGTGATCTGCACAGCTGACCCGCCTGAGGAGTCATCACCTAAGTCACTCCCCTGGTGCTGACTTGAGGATTCAGTGATAGAGTCCTGGAGACGTGACTCATGCTCATCCCAAGGTTGGCGGGATCTTAGAAGGGGGCCCATTTTAACCTGCAAACACCACAAGGAATAAACAGTTAGTCACGTCAGAATTCGTAGGATGACATACAAACGGGTACTCAGAATTCCCCTATGTTAGCAAAGTGACAAAAACCCTTAAGAGTGGCGTCACCCGGTCTATCATAGGGAATTTTGCACGAGCATGCATATTGGAATCAATGAGGATTAATGCAGTCAAGCATGTAAGAGGACGATATGCTGACATGGGGGCCTCACACGGGCCGTGTAACAGTACACGGTCCGTGAAAAGGCCCGTGTGATTGCCCATGGGCTTGGCAGCGTACAAGGGGTCTGGGATGGACCTCCGCACGGCCCATGTAGGGCCACACGGTCTGTATGGATGGACCGTGGGAAGTGCCTTGGTGCGGATGCAAGATATGGTTCCGTACGGACCACTACACGGCCCGTGTATTGACACACGGGCCGTGTAAGGCGCTGTGACATGGCCCTTCGTCCCCCACTTAGCCCTTAATCTCTGGAACTCATTTATTCATGGTAGTTGGCCTCTAGAACTTAAGATCGGTCACTATACTTTGCTTACTACACACAATACCTTATTAATCCGACGCTAGGACCCTAAAATCACAAAATCCCTATGTGCAAGAGTCCAAGATGTCAACAATGGTGATTTAGGGTAACCTAGCACCAAATCTTCAAGAACCCGGTCCCAATAGTATCATATACTTCGCAATCAACCAAATATACACATAAAATCACACATTGGACCAAAACTAGAAGAAAATTTTAAACTACAACCAAAGAACAAACTAAACCAAAACAAAAACTTACTTATGAGAGGAGAGTAGAACTTTGACTCGAAAATTGCCTAAGGAAAGTGTTACGGATCGTGAGCGGGTTGCACAAATCGTGTAAGAAGAGATGAAAATTTTATGGTGTGAGGAAGAGAGGATGGGTCGTGTGAGAGAGAGAGTGTGTGAAAGTGAAAGTAGGAAAGAGGGTATAAATACCCCCTCACACGCGGCCCAAGACGTCCCGGCAAACGGGCCGGGCCACGTGCCACGGTCTGTGTATTGTATCGTGTGTCGGCATGCGCGACACTTCCCGAGGCGCATGCACAAATGGTCCATTCTACGGTCCGTTCGAGTTTACACGGGCTGTGTAGACGGCCGTGTGGTCTGCCTTTGAGGCTAGGGTGCACTTACCTAGGGGAACACACCGAACGGACCGATAAACGGTCCATCTGAAGGTACACGGGCCGTTTACACGCCCGTGTGGAGCCCCTTTGTGCGAATTTGGTCGATGTTGACACTCCCTTCGCCCGCACGCCTGATCATGCCTCCCTTCGCCATGTTCATCCTTCCCTGAGACAAAAATACAAGCCAATGTAATGCATAAGACAAACATATATAGATTTTTTTTGATGCATTGCCTCCCATTAAGCGCTTGGTTTAACGTCACGGCTCGATGTGGTTATTTTGACTACTCAGACTTCGTCAAGATGGAGGACCTCAATCACAGAGGTTTCATTTGCAGCCCCCAAGTACTTTTTCACGCGCTGCCCATTGACCTTGAAGCGGTGCCCCTCATCCGTCTCCAGCTCAACTGCTCCATGATTAAACACTTGTGCGATCTTGTATGGGCCAGACCACCTTGATTTTAGCTTTCCTAGAAATAGCCTCAACCTGGAGTTGTAGAGCAGAACTCTGTCACCAACCTCAAAGCTCCTCGGTGCAATAAACTTGTGATGATATGACTTCATTTTGTCCTTGTACAGGGCAGGACTCTCGTAGGCTTGGAGATGAAATTTGTCCAATTCATTTAGCTGGTCCATCCTCATGTTGGCTGCCTCCTTCCAATTCATATTCAGAGCCTTAAGAGTCTAGAGCGCCTTGTGCTCCAATTCAATTGGCAGATGACAAGCCTTACCAAACACCAACTGATATGGGGACATACCAATGGGCGTCTTGTAAGCTGTCATGTAGGCCCATAATGCATTATCTAGCTTCTGCGCCCAGTCCGTTCTTGTGGCGTTCACAGACTTGGTCAAGATCTCCTTGATTTCCCTGTTGGACACTTCAACCTGCCCACTTGTCTGCGGATGATAGGGCGTGGCAACCTTATGTTGGCGCACCCTGTACTTAGCAAGTATAGCCCGAAAGGTTTTGTTGCAGAAGTGGGAGCCCCTATCACTAATGATAGTTCTGGGTGTCCCAAACCTGGCAAAAATATTCTGCCTCAAGAACTGTACCACGCTTTTGCTCTCATTGTTCGGCAAAGCTATAGCCTCCACCCATTTGGAGACGTAGTCCACTGCCACCAGGATATACTTCATCCCAAAAGAGCTCACGAACGATCCCATGAAATCAATGCCCCATACATCAAATAATTCAATTTCAAGAATAGGGGTCATTGGCAACTCTTGTCGCCTCGAAATGTTGCCTTGGCGCTGACACTGGTCACACCCTCGCACCAAGTCATGGGCATCTTTATAGATAGTGGGCCAGTAGTATCCATATTGCAGGACCTTTTTGGCTGTCTTGGAACCACCATGATGCCCCCCCACTGGGGAGGAATGGCAGGCTTCCAGGATGCTCAACATTTCTGCCTCTGGGACGCATCTTCGGATGACCCCATCTACGCATGTTCTGAACAAGTGTGGGTCATCCCAAAAGTACCTGCGCACATCATGAAGAAACTTTTTTCTCTAGTGAGGGTTAAGGCCTTTCGGCATAATGTCGCTCACCAGAAAGTTAGCAAAGTCAGCATACCAAGGGATTAAGTCCGCAGAAGTGGCTAATACCTGCTAATTAGGAAATGAATCATCGATGCTCAACCACTCATTGGCTTGGGCCGCATCTTCCAGCCTTGACAGGTGGTCTTCCACTTGGTTCTCCATGCCTTTACGGTCCTGGACCTCAAAATTGAACTCTTGTAGCAAAAGCACCCATCTGATTGATCTACGCTTAGCATCCTTCTTGGCCATGAGGTACCGGAGCGTTGTGTGGTCAGTGTGCACAATCACCTTAGTGCCCAATATATATGCTCAAAACTTATCAAATGCATACACCACAGCTAGCAACTCCTTCTCAGTCACGGTGTAATTCCTTTGAGCCTCGTTTAAGGTCTTGCTGGCGTAGTAAATGGGATGGAAGATCTTGTTGCGCTTCTGCCCCAGCACAACACCCACAGCAACTCCGCTTGCGTCACACATCACCTCAAACGGGACACTCCAATCTGGTGCAACCACTACGGGCGCAGAGATCAACTTCTACTTCAAGGTCTCGAAGGCATGCCGGCACGCATCATCAAACTGAAATTTTACACACTTCTCCAAAAGTTTGCACAATGGGTGTGCAATCTTGGAGAAGTCCTTGATAAACCTGCGGTAGAACCCAGCATGCCCAAGAAAACTCCGGACCGCTTTTACTGAGATAGGAGGTGGCAACCTCTCAATGACTTCAATCTTTGCCTTGTCCACCTCAATACCCTTATCTGACACCTTATGGCCAAGGACTATGCCCTCCTTGACCATGAAATGACATTTCTCCAAATTTAAGACCAACTGGGCCTCTTCACAGCGCTGCAGTGCCTTGCTTAGATTCTGCAGACAATCATCAAAGGAATCACCCACTACCGAAAAATCATCCATAAATACCTCGAGGGTGTCTTCGACCATGTCTGAAAAGATGGACATCATACAATGCTGGAAAGTGGCTGGGGCATTGCAGAGTCCAAATGGCATCTACCTAAAGGCAAATGTCCCATAGGGGCAAGTGAAGGTAGTCTTCTCCTGATCCTCTAGGGCGATAGATATCTGATTGTAGCCCGAATATCCGTCGAGGAAGCAATATCACCCTCGCCCTGCTAGCCTGTCTAACATCTGATCCATGAATGACATGGGGAAGTGATCCTTTAGAGTCCATCTGTTCAACTTCCTATAGTCCATGCACACTTGCCATTCGGTGACAGGTCTCAGCGGGACAAGCTCATTCTTGTCATTGGCCACCACTGTCATGCCCCCCTTTTTTTTGGGACACACTGCACTGGGCTCACCTATTTGCTGTCCGAGATGGAGTATACCACCCCAGCATCCAGCCACTTGATGATCTCCTTTTTCACCACTTCTTGCATGGGTGGATTCAGCCTTCTCTGATGCTCGATGCTGGGCACACAGTCATCCTCCAATTTGATTTTGTGAGTGCAGATGCCTGGAGGAATGCCAATTATGTCTGCAATGGTCCAACCAATAGCTCGCTTGAACTTTTGGAGGACCCCCAATAGCGCCTTCACCTGGTTTGCTTGAAGATCTGCAACCACAATCACAGGAAGAGTGTTATTTGTACCCAAAAATGCATACCTGAGGTGTTGAGGCAACTCCTTGAGCTCTAAAGCAGGCGGCTCCTCGATAGAGGGTTTTGCCGGTGGTGTTGGCCTATTTTTCAAGTCCAAGTCCAACTTCCGTGGGACAAATGGTATGGTACCCATGCCCTGTAATGCATAGATGTTGTCCTTGTACCCATCAACACCATCTCCTGGGAAGTTCATAAGCACTGCCGCTAGTGTGTCTACAGTTATCTTTTCCTCCAGCGAGACTTTAGAGGAACCGTCGTCATCAATATCCATGAAAGACATCACAACCAACTCCTTAGGCCTCTTCATGGCAGCGTACACACTGAATTTCACCTCCTCGGTGTTTAACCGGAAGGTGAGTTCTCCCGCTTTACATCCACTAGTGCCCTGCCAGTTACAAAAAATGGCCTTCTGAGGATGATTGGTACCTCAAAATCCACTTTACAATCAAGGATTACAAAGTCGACAGGGAAGATGAACCTGCCAACCTGAACTAAAACATCGCACAGGATCCCCACGGGCCTCTTCACTGATCTATCTGCCATCAGTAGCCGCATGGTCGTGGGTGTGGGGGCTCCCAAGTACAACTGTTGATATACTGCCAACGGCATTAGGTTAATGCTGGCACCCAGGTCACAAAGGGCCCGTGCAAAGTCATATGCCCCAATAGTGCACGGGATGGTAAAGGCTCCTGGATCTCCTTTTTTTCGACCAAGGATCTTGTAGCGATGGTGCTACAGTGGTGTAGATTATCAGCTGGCTCAATCATGGCTGTCCTCTTCTTAGTAACTAAGTCCTTCATGAACTTAGTGTAGCCAGGCATCTGTTCAAGTTCTTCCACCAAGGGTATGTTCACAGACAACTCCTTCGACATGGACAATAACTTTTGAAACTTGCCATCCTCCGCCTTCTTTTTCAACCTTTGGGGGAATGGCGGTTTCGATTTTGGGATGGCTGGCAGACTCGGGCTTTTGGAGGTATCCATCTCTATTGCCTGCTTGGCCGACTCTGGCTCTGCTGGTGCTGCCTCAGGTTCATCACCCCCGTCGTCCACACGACCCTCCATGGGGCTAAGTACCTTGTCACCTGCTTTCTCCTGACCTGCATCATTAGCAACAACAGGGTTAGAAAGTAACTTACCATTTCTCGTGGTGATCGCCATGCAGTGGCCATCGTTTTTCGGATTTTGCACCGTATCACTCGGAAGTGACCCAACTTTCCTCTGATTCAATGAAGCTGAAAGCTGCCCCAACTGCTGCTCTAGCTGCTTGATCGAGGTAGAGTGCGAGTCTACCAGCTGCCTAACATTGGACATTTCTCCCTTTACATCTCGCACCCCTGCCTCCGTGGCCTCCACTTTGCTAAGAACTTTTGTCATCATGTCCTCTAGCCTAGAGTTGCCGCCACCTTCATTTTGGCGGTCTCAGTTTCTATAGCCATCTCTGTTCTGCCAGTTCCCTTGGTAATTGTCATGACCGTAGTTCCGACCTTGGTTACTAGAGTTGTAACCCCGGTAACCCCCCTGACTACCCAAAAACTTAGCTTCCTCATCATAGTCGCTGCCTTGATCATTATACTTGGGGAGTACTTCCATTGCTTTTACCTTCTCAGTGCCCCCACCAAGGAACCTCTTTGACAGCAAATATATTTGTGTCTGCATATGGGCCATATCCTGGTCCCGTTCCTCCTCCTTCTTGCATTGCTCCTCACTCATCTCAAAAACCATCCCAGAGCAGTCTGCCTCTCTGGTGTACCATGCCCTGTTGTTCTTTGCCACCTGATCTAAGATGACCACTATGTCCGGGAAAGTCCTAGACATATATGACCCTCCACAAGCTGCATCTATGATTGGCTTGGTAACAAAATTACCGGACCTGTAGAAGACTGCCTTCAAGTGTTCGTCAGTGAGATGATGGTTTGGGCACTGTTTGAGCTTTTGTCGGAATCTCTCCCAAGACTGATACAGTGCTTCATTCGGCATTTGTTTATGAGACCCGATCTCATCTTTGAGCTTCAGTTGCCGTGAAGCAGGGAAAAATCTTTCTAGAAAGGCTTCATTTAGTTCTCCCCATGTACGGATGGAGTCGTGGGGGAGCTCATTCAGCCACCTTATTGCCTCCCCAGACAGAGACAGTGGAAATAATCTCAACCGTAGTGCTTGCTGACTAACTCCTGGAATTTCGGACGACTGGCAGGTCGCCAAGAAATTCATCAAGTGTTGATTCGCGTCCTTAGTGGCAGCTCTAGTGAACAATCCCTTTAACTGCAACATCTATAGCATCGTGCTCGTGATCGTGAACTTGACACCAGCAGGCAGAGGTGGCAACACTATTGCCCTAGTGGTCCCAGCACCCTCATCATCATCATGTACTGCTGGAGGGTACTGAGGCCCTTGAGGTCTCAACGGGGGTTGGTGTTGTTGTGGTGGTGCGAGTGGCACCTGGCTAAGTGGTGCCGCTGGTGGCACCTCATTACTAGTGAGATCATCCATACTCAACCCATCCTGTCCTCTGTCAGCAGGGTTCACTGCCAACTCCCTCTGCCTTGCTGCTTCGTGATCCTGGGCGTTCATTCTGCGAATCGATTTAGTAAGTTCGGGATCGTAGGGAATAAGTGCTTCACCCTTACTTCGGGTGCTTAGCATGCAATGCTGATTCCCTACAAAGACAAAAACAAGGAATAAAGTAAAATTAGGGACTAGATTTACAAACTGAAAGTAGCAACTAATAGACTAGTTCTTTGCCGCGTTCCCCGGCAACGGCGCCAGATTTGATACACCCAAATTTACACTCCGAATAGAAGAGTAAAGCGGTCGTTAGTCAAATATAGAACTCAACCAGAGTTGAGGTCGATCCCACAGGGAACACATAAGAATGGATCTATTAGTACCGACTTTCAGATGTAAATGTTATTCCCAAGATAAAAATACATAAAGTAAATGGGGGGTTGCGTTGTTTAATTTAAATCCCTATGTAATGTAACTAATAGAGAAGTTGATATGGTTTTTAAACAGATAGAGAGAAGCTAGGATTGTGTTCCCCATGACATCTAATATGATAACTAAACTGGCGTGGTAAACTCATTCTTAATGGTGCATGCAAGATCCAACAAATTAGCTAATCCCTAGTTCACCTTTCGGTCCTTCCTAGTTATATTTCACTCATCTCCTTTCGGTCTCAGAGTGTATGCAGTTCCAAACTTTATCTTTGATCTCAGAGTACCCTCACCTTTCGATCTCAGGCACTTAGACTAGGTTGATAACCCCGAATTTTCATTGTTAAACTCTTTTCCCAATCACTACATCCCTCTCGGGCATGTAGCGAATACAGGCTTACCCTAATGCGTCGACTCATTAAGGAGAAGTTAGAACGAAGAATTTGACAATATATGCAACAATCATTCCGACGAATTTACCCCAGTTCGCGTTATCTTATTGAATCGTCATGGTTCCCACAACCTTAGTTGTGGGTTTAGCCTAGCATATTCGTGATAATTTGCCCACAACAATAGAATGAAAGCTTAATGATTTTACAATTGAAAGAACAAAGAATCCGTGTTACAATCTTCTAACGATGATCACAATCACGAATCAAACGTAATACAAAGTCAAAATATTATTTTTGCTCTTACTCTCTCATTTCTGCCGTCAACAAAAACGTCCTAATGAAATAAAATAACATACTATTTATACCAGGTAAAACAATCCGATACAAATTAGGAAAAACAACTTTCGGCACGGACACGGTTCGTTACACGGACCGTCTGAGACCAGATGGCCCATCAAACGGCCCGTCTGCCTTTGCCTGCTGTTTCCTCACGAGTCGTGACACGGCCCGTGTTGTGTCTAACGAGCCGTTTGTCCGTCCGTGTGACTGCACTTGCACAAATTCTCTGATTTTCGACGAGGCTCCTTCGATTTCACGTCACTTACACGGCGCAAGACATGGTCCGTCCGAAGGTAGATGGTCCGTTTACCCGTCCGTGCACTTTGTGTTTGTCATTCCATTTTCACTCCATTTTTCATGTGTAGTGCCACGGTTGGTCACATGGACCGTGTAGTGCGACACGGCCCGTGAAGACCTTCCGTGGTCCTTCACTTGGCTTTATTTTCCACTCCTTCCACGCTGGGTCTCACACGTGCCATCACACGGTCCATGTGATACTACACGGCCCGTGAGATGGTCCATGTACTGTCACTTCACCGCGATTTGGTCGTTTTGCTCATGCAATTCCTTCTTCAGTACATGCCTTCGTTATTTTCCTGCACAGTATCAAAACACACCTATTAAACTAACAAAAGCCTTAAGAACTCACAATATTAAGCGTCGTAAAAGTCGTATTTTCATGACTCATCACATTCCAGTCTTTTTATTGCATTTATACACTGTGTGTGAGACTTTTTTGTAGTGAGGACACTAGCTTTGCACTAATTGGTCGCTTATACAACCGGTTCAGGCTGCCTACCTGAATCTGTGTAGGTCGGTATGGGGTATGAGCATATGTAGGACATGGTTTTTGAGCATACATCGTAAAATGAAAGGGTTACCCATAAGATTAATGAGGCACTTGTATTTATGAGTTGTTTTTGTGTGTTGTCATTGCTTGAGGACAAGCAAATATTCTAAGTTGAGGGTGTCGATGAGTCGTAGAAATACGACTCTTACGATGCTTTAAGCGAAGGATTTTTGCACGTTCTCAAGCAAATATGTTGGTTTGATGTGTGTGTTTTGGTTCTTTGCAGGAAAATGATGAAGGCATGGACTGACGGAGAAATTGTGAGAAAAAGAATGAAAATTTGGTGAAGTGGTGACAGACAGAACCTCTCACGGGCCGTGTAACATCACACGAACCGTGGGAGGGTGTGTGAAGGGCCCAACAAAGTGAAGTTGGAAATTGAGCCAAGTGAGGGACCATGGAGGTCTTCATGGGCCGTGTCATGGTACGTGGACCGTGTGACCAACCGTGATCTCACACGGGCATGAAGCTGCAAAGGCAAGATGCACGAGAGGCTCGCATGGATCGTTAATGCTACCACGGGTCGTGCCATGTACCGTGAAGTTGACGTGAAGTAGAAGGTTCACCATCGAAAATAATAGAAATCGTGCCAATTGAAGACGCACGGACCGTGAAACAAAACACGGGCTGTGTCAGTGCCCGTGAGAAACCAGGAGGTGAGGTCGTACGGACCGTGTGACGGTCCGTCTGGACTCACACGGACCGTGTAACGACCCGTACCCATGCCGAAGTCTATTTTTCCTATTTTTAATTAGATTAGTTTTTCCTTGTATATATATATTTATTTTATTCCGTTTTTGTTGTTGTTGAACGCTGGAGTCAGAGAACAAAAGAGAAAACAATATTTTGACTTTATTTTACGTGGATTGTGATCATCTTTTCGAAGATTGTAACGTGGATTCATCGTTCTTTCAATTGTAAGTCAATTACTATGATTTCATTACATTATTGTGGGCAAGTTGTATTGAATATGCTAGGCAAAACCCACAACTAGGGTTGTGGGAACCATGACAATTCAATAAGATGACACAAACTGGGTTAAATTCGAGGGATTGATCGTTGCATTTATTGTAGAATTCTTCGCTTTAACTTCTCCCTTATGAGTCGATGCATTAGGGCAAGCCCGTATTTGTTACATGCCCGAGAGGGATGTAGTGATTAGGAAAAGAGTTCTACAACAAAAATTTGGGGTTTTAACCTAGTCTAAGTACCTGAGACCGAAAGGTGAGGGTATTCTGAGATCGAGAATAAAGGTCGAAATTACATACACTCTGAGGCCGAAAGGAAATGAGTGAGATATAGCTAGGAAGGACCGAAAGGTGAACTAGGTATTAGTTAATTTGTTTGATCTTGTATGCGCAATCACGAGTGAGTTTCCCAAGCCAGTTTAGTTATCGTATTAGACGTCATGGGGAACACAACCCTAGCTTCTCATTACTTCTTTGAAACCCAGTATCAACGTCCTTATTAGTCACTTTACAATAGGAATTTAAATTGAACAACGTAACCCCCTATTTACTTTATGCAACTTTATCGTGGGAATAGAATTTACATCTGAAAGTCGGTACTAATAGAATCATTCTTACGTGTTCCCTGTGGGAACAACCTCAATTCTGGTTGAGTCCTATAATTGACCAACGACCGCTTTACTCTTCCTTTTGGAGTGTAAATTTGGGTGTATCAAAGAGAAAGAGAAAGTAAACAGGAAGAGCGATTAATAACGAAAAGCACATGATAATCTCCTCCACCCATTGTTTTTGGCTCATTCGATACTTCATCCACCCCCTATCTTGACATTCTAATCTACTTCTTCTATCTTTTTTTTGTCTTCTAAGATACTAAACTTATTTGTATTTAATGTCTTGTCATTACTTCGAGGATTCTTTTTCTGACTCCACTTATGCATAATCCCTCCTTTATTATTGAATCTTCCTCTTCCTCATCCTGCTCTTGGAATTCTTGACTTTTTCTCTTTTCCTTTATCTATCTCTACCTTTTGTCTCCCTATCTGATTATTCTATGTTTCGTGCTCTACTCCTTGAGCATTACCTTTCTCTAATGGATATAATTTTGGGTGTGACATATAGTATTTTCTCTCATTATATCTTTACAATTTGTAATTTTTGCAATACTTTGGAATGTAGTAATATTGAATTTGATTCCATTTCTCCTTGATTTTTTCTGTTATCTTGTTGCGTACCCCAATGTTGATCCTCTTAGAAAACTTCTAAAGTAGGTCAACCTCTTCTTTTACTCTTGCACAACTATAATTTTGTTTCTCATTGCCATATCTACTTGCAAAGGTTTACCTATTATTGTAGCAGCAAGAGAGAAAAATATTTTTTTACCAAAGAAGGCAGGTGATAATGATAGAAACGAGATCCATGCTTTGACAATCGTAGTTTCCTCCTCGGGGTCAAACAACAAATTCCATGTAATAGCCTATCATGCATTCACTCTTGAGTTTAAATTGCATTGATAGTAACCATTCATATGAAAACTTCTCAATCACGGCATAGTGCAGGTCTGATCATCTATGAGACTTCATCTTCCTTTCAAATTACCCTTGGTTCTCCACATAGATATGATATTGATTTTCTTGGCAATGATTATTATTTAACAATATTCTATAAGGTGGCAACATAATTCATTACTCATGGCATTGTAACAGTTTCAGTTTGAGAAGCCCTACAAGGAGGCTGCGCGTTACCGTCGATGGTTATGGGGTTTTTCCAAGGTTTTCCCCCTTTTTATTTTTTTAAGTTGTTAAAATGTTAGCAAGAAATGATCTTATTAAAAGAAAAAGAAAAGAAAAACATGTTTTGAATTTCTGGGATTGAAACTTAAATCCTCCATAAAGCCAATCTCTCAAATATTCATATTAGTATTCACTACTAAAATAAAAAAACCTATCGACAGACAATTTAAATTTAAAAAAATCATCATTTCTTCTATTTATCAATAAATTATTATAAATTTATATCAGCTACGAGCCATTAGTACTGAAATTTATAACTAATTTTCAATTTGTTATTGTTAACTCGTTTTTCTTTTATTTGATGATATCTGGTGACATAAATTTATTTATTGCACTAAATTAATAACAGATTATGTAAAAGAAAAATAGAAATAGTTCAACCAGAAAGATCAATGCATAAAAAAAATCTAGAAAAACAAAAAACAATTGTTGTGCAGAAGAAATTGAATTAAAAAAATTCACGTTTAAAAATACATAAAATTAAAAATAAATTTGTAAAAAGCATCATGTTCATATCTCTTATAATAAAACATAAAATTAAAAATAAATTTGTAAAAGGCTACAAAATGAAATTTCAGGACAAAAGGGAGAATCTAATTTAATTACCTTATTTGTGACATAAAAGTGGTTGGATTTGAATCTAATTTAATTACCTTATTTGTGACCTAAAATTGCATTTGCATCTAATATAATTACTTTATTTGTGACCTAGAATTGAATTTGCATCTAATATAATCACCTTATTTGTGACCTTAGAGAGACCCTTGCTTAGTTTTGAGTCTGTGTTTCACATTAATTAATCCTATATTATATCAATTAGCAAGATTTAATTTCCTTTAGGGGTTTAAGTATTATTTGTGGCTTTTAGTAATTAACTTAAGCTTTACTTGTCTTAGAATGTACGGCATGTAAACATCATATAAGGTAAATTAATTACATGTAACAAGATTAGCCCTTATAAAACTAATACTAGTTTAATTTAACTTATATACATTAATGTAATGTAAATAATTTTTATATCATCAAGTGTATTTAAATTCTTATTTTTTTCATGTAATTAATCTCACTTTTTATGAATAGTTACTTATATGTGTAGCTATATTGTAGGTGATCTATAGCTATATTGTAGGTGATCTATAGTATCGAAAATTTTAACTAAATTAAACTAGAATTAACATGACATAATTAACACATTTAGTATTTCTTTTCAGTCACAATTAAAAAAGGGATTAGCTTATTTAATTCTCTTAGACAATATAGAAATTGACTACGTAACTTATCATAAATAATTTGCAGTCCTATTTTTTTTACAATAATCGTACGTTAACTCCATTTTAGTTGTTGAACTAACGTAAGATCAAGACGATGATTGACCATTCTTTTTTTTTTAATAAAAAAATTTAAGATTGTGTCCTATTGGATACAAAGTCTCCTTTGTTAAAGAATATCTTATTCACAATTTGAAACTTTTTTTTTATATAAGAAATCAAATTTAATCATATTTTAATATAAATATCGATCACTGAATAAAAAATAAAAAAGTATTAAACACATAATGAAAATTAACTAAAAAAGAATATCATCATATCACCTAAGAATAATCACAAATGATCGTTTAGAAAAATTGCGATTTATGACTTAAAAAATAAGGCAAATTATATATTCGGACAACTTAAAAAATCACATATATATTGATAATATAAATAAAAATGTGTACCATATAAAAATATTTAAGTCCTTCAAATATTTATAGTAGTTGGTATCAAGTTGTTTGAGGCATGGTTCACAAATTATCTATTTGTTTTAACTAAAACTGATGTAATTGAAGTGGACAAAAATGTTAATCAAAGAGTTGTGACACTCTCCAATATTAAACATACCTTATGATGCTAAAATCTCAACCTACATTCAAAAAATTATTCATTAATTAACGTTTTGAAAGGTGGACAGATAATCTGTAATTAAGTTTAATCAATCTTCTTATCTACCTTTTCAATTCCATTAGTCAATGGCCCTTATCTATATATCTACTCAATCTTCAAGTTCTCAACCAATTAAGTTTAATTAAGATATTTGCATGTTATAGTTACCTAATTAAATAACTATTATAGAGTTTATAAGTTCTCAAATTGCTGCCTTTCACAATAATGACTTTTCCTCTCCCCTCAAATGAGAAAACCACAATCATACTAGAATTTTAAAACGGTATATTTCTTAGTTCATTTTTATTTGTTTGGATTTTTAGGGTCCACTTGGTTCTGAACAACTTATCTCGAGATTAATTATCTTCAAATAAGTTATGAAATAACTTATTCCATCAATAAGAAAAATATAATTTAATTAAGTACCAAAATATTGAAAAAGAAAAAATTAAATAAGTAATATTCTAGTAAAAGTTGGGTCGAGCTGGGTCTTGACCCGCTCTATAACTCATTACTCAATCCGTTTTGACCCCCAACACATTTTGATCTAAACAAATTTAAATTGGATTGAATTTTAATTCGTTTATTATTTTGACTCATTATAATCTACTCAAATTTGATCCAATTTGCTGAATTCCGCCCCCCCTACTCACTTCATGGGCATCCTAAATTTAATTAGAAGTTACAAAATAAAAAAGTTGTTTTTTCGCATGTAAGTGGAGGCCCCGTGCAGGTGTAAAACGTCCATGCATATTAAATTTTTTTTAATTAAGGGAAAATTTCGTAATCCAACAAACATTAAGTATTAAATCCCATAAGTTAACCATAGTTTTAAGAAATTACACAAATAACCAATACTTTTCAAAAAAGCGGCTACATATTTGGTAGGTCCCAACCACTTTGTATAAAACCAAAGCCCCTTCCCAACGTCATTTTCTCTCTCTTATTTACAAGATTTTCAAATATCTCCTTCCATTCTTGCTCCTCCAGTCTCGTCAGTTACAGGTAAGTATTTCAACTTTTTTTCCTTAATCTTCTCGGTCGATTATTCTAGTTTCCATTCAGTTTTTCAATTCCATTTTACACTTTTGTTGGCGGTTTTCATTTTCAGTTTTTTTTTAAAAAATTTTCAGTTTTTTCCCTTTTTTTTTACATAAATCCGCATGCCCTAAATCATTCTACAGCCCGACAACTCACAACTTTCACTACAATGGCCGACGAATCAACCTCTAAGAGGATAACTAGAGGTATAAATTTGCATGACAAGTTTAGTATAGATGATTTGCCTTCATTTTCGTTGGGGATAACTCAAGAGGTTGAGCATATTGCAGGAAGCATTGAAAGAGAAAGGGATAGTGTTGAAATTAGATCCAAAAGGAAGAGGAAAGATGGGGATCTGGGTTCCGGCAGTTGCGAAGCAAGGAAAAAAAATGTTAGACAGATTTATAAGTATATTAACATATTTTACTCTGTATTTTAAAAACAAAAGTTACAGTATAGCACACTGCATTGTAAATGCATATACATGATTGTGGATTTTATACACTACATTATGAATGCACCATTGTTTGTCTGATCAATTAATACAATAGTGCGTGATTATACACTTGCATAACACAGTTATACACTTGCTATACAAATGCATATACATATTGTTTGATTTTATACACTGCAATATAAATACATATACATACTTATGGATTTATACACTGCATGGGTATTTTATTCACATGCAAGTGCCCATTATACAGTTGCATAACAAATGTTTTATACACTTGCAATATAATACACAATTGTTGTCTGATCAATTATACACATTAGAGCATGGGTATTTTTTTTGCCTATATTTTACACACATGCATGTACACATTATACGGTTGCACAACAAAAATATACATTGCAGTATATATATAATTTATTGCTTAAAATATACATACTTGTGATTTTATACACTGCAGTATATATTTGTTACCTAAAATATATACACTGCAGTATATATTTTGTTACCTAAATTATACATTGCAGTATAAAATGCATACACATACTTGTGATTTTATACACTGCAGCATAAATGCACCATAGTTGTTTTGCTAGTTGTTACGCATTGCAAAGCGTATTCTGAATGTGTGTATTCACAATAGGTAGTCCAATATATTATGGAAGGGAATCCTACTGTCATCCAGCATATGCAGTGTTACACAAACACCAACGTGATGGATGATTTGACCAATATGTTGACTGAAAGTCAATTGAGGAGGTTTAGAGAAACTACGTGTTTCTCACACCTTTTAGATGTGAATCAGCTTACTGTCCAGGCTCAGATATTCAGAGACTTTATGATGTTCGAGGTGCATGGCAGTTCATGTGATGCATTCGTCATCCATATAAGTGGTTCAACACTACGATTCACTCGTAGGGATTTTGCCATAATTTCTGGACTAAAGTGCGGTGACGAGGCATCAAATTTTGTGTTCAATACCGAAGAGCCAAACCGTATAATACTGCAATACTTTGGAGACAAAAATAGATCAGTAACCAAGCAACAACTGGTTGCCAGTTGCATGAACAGGGCTTGGGGTGACAACGACGAGGATGCTCTAAAGTTTGCCACGTTGTATTTTATACACAATTTCATTATGTCTGAAGAGCCATCATCCACAATAGTGCCAAGGAAACATTTCGATCTAGTCGAATCTGGCAGACATGTTGAATATCCATGGGGCAACGAGGCATTCGGGGAGCTCCTAAAAAATCTGCATGCAAAGATCACACTAACTGGAAAATACTATAGGATTCACGGCTTTCCGCTAGCCATGCAGGTCTGGATATACGAGTGTTGCTCGCATGTCAATCCGAAGATTGCTGTTAAAGTTTCCAATCACATTCCTAGGATACGCAATTGGGTAACCACAACCGACAAGCCCCGGTGTGATTTCTTAATCAATTCATTGTTCCAGGGCACTCGTAAAAAGGTATAACATTCCAATATCAATATCTTAAATTTTTTATGATAATTGTTATTAGTTTACCTGATGCATACCCGAATTTATAGGTTGTCCTAAAAAACATGACAGCAACAGAACAGGAGCTCACAAGCATTGAACTCCCGCCGGAGCATGTTGTATCAAACTCCGTACATCAAGGTGTCCAATCTGATGACGACTTTCAGGAGCCTCCCATTACAAGACAGAACAAAGGAAAAGAAAAAGTCATAGATAGAGCATCTCCCGCAAGAAAAAAATTGAGGACTTCTGCAACAAAAGTTTCTAAAAAGTCATCAGAAAAGAGACAACCACCTCATCGTCGAGTGTCTGGTTCACCACAGGTCAAGTCAACCCCAGTGAAACGGGATGCAAATGCTGCAAAAAAGACACAAACAAGGCGCCAAATGGAACGTAAAAAAACCAAGGACACAGTTTTGAAGCCTTCAAGCAGCAGGACAAATGAACATCCGATTTCGCGGGATGAATTTGAATCGTTCAAACAATTTGTATGTACAAAAACTAAAAGCACATAACTACTGTATTCGTGTTTTATCACTAACACATGATTGCAATCTTAAATAAATTGTAGGTAAGGGAAGAGTTTAAAGAATTGAAGACGATGGTTCAAGACAACTTCAAGGAGATTGTGAAAGAAATGAGAAGCAACAAAAACGATCTCAAGGAAGATGTTGAACATTCCCCGGTGCATGACACAGAACAAGTCCCCCATGAAGTATCAAGTACTGACAATAGCCACGAGGTACATCATCTGACTACATCTTTATGTATAATGTTGTACTGTCTATCACATAAGTATGTACTGTCTCACACACATATATGCTAGAAGTCACAACAGATGGGGCATGTTTTTTTACATAAACATGTGCATGTATCAGTAATTTATACGATGCAAATTTTTTAAACAATATTAAATTGAAGTTTATACACATTCATATTGGCTACACTGTAGTATTTATACACGACAAAGTATATGGTATACACTGTAAAGTTCAATTTTACACACTGTATATAGTTGCATATAATTGTTTTGCCTACACACTGTATATGTTTTGCCTATAAGTTATACGATGCATTATATACAAACAAAAAAATAATGTAAATTGATGTTATACACTGTATAAGTGTATATATATGCAAAATTATACACTTGCATATTTCAGTAACTGCAGTATTATACACTATAAAGTATATGTTTATACACTGTACAGTTCAATTTTATACACTATATATTTTATACACTGTAAAGTAAAGTTCATTTTTACACACTGTAATTTATACGATGCAGATACATACGAACATTAATGTAAATTGATATTTATACACTGCAAAGTATATGTTATACACTGTAAAGTTAAATTTTACACAATATAAATGTTATACACTGTAAAGTATATGATAGACACTGTATATGTTTGGCTAAATATTATACATATACACGTGCACATTGATCAGTTATATATGCACACTGCCAATTTCAGGTTGAGTGCGCAAGCCCCGCAAAATCACAGTTTCTCTTCAGCGACACATCTCGCATCCAACAGCCCATTTATGTCGACTCAGGAGGTCCAGAGGTATCACTACAAGTTATGCTTCCACATTGAAAATAGTTATTTATTTTATCTTATTAGAATTCATTGTTTGTAAACTCTTACAAAACACACACAATGTACGCAAACTTTCTAAATTACATCGCAAAGGCAAGGTGTTGAAAGTCGTGTGGACTCGCATGTACTTGACAAAGATCAATCAAATGCTCAAGCGGAGACGGTTTGCAAAGAAACCGCCGACAAAGAGGTATATGAATATCTATCCCATCTACCTGATATAATCTCTAATAAAATAATTCTTCATTGCAGTTTCATGGCGACGAGGCTCAAGCGGAAAACATTGAAATGGATGCAACTATAGAGCCAACTGTCAAAAACAGTTGCCATGCACCGGGTTCTGACAATTGTGAGGTATATGCATAACTACTTGAGTACTAAAGTTATACATTAACGCACATGAGTATCTATGTATTTTACTTTCTTTTCCAGGATGTAGCTGGAAATACAGAAATAGCCGACTCCAATCTGGGTGTGGAGGAAGAACCTTCAAAGGGAGACTCGAATCAGGCTCAAGTATTTTCTGAATCACAATTTGAACTGCCTGATGAACTTCTCCCAAGTCTTAATCCAGAGAACTTCAATAACGAAAGGAGTATTGTGGTACACCCATTGGCCTATATCAACACGCCTCCACTTGAAATAGTCGGGACACCTGTACCAGCTCGAAGGTCTAGACGCCCAGGTCCATATAATGTTTCACCATACATGGCATCATTCGGTTCGGAAGCAGGTAAAATCACCATGAAACATAACTTATATACACTTTTTACCACATATTTGGGTTTGCATACAAATACTAGTTCACCCATTTGCATACAGGTGCTAGTTCATCCAGCAGGGCCAAAATTTTTATGCAAAAGCACCCTTTCAACTCAATTCAAGGCACACACGATGCTTCACTGTATAGGAATCTATGGGACTGGTCATCAATGACTCGGTATGTATCATTTAAACACTTACTCAACAAAAGCAAATGTTTGTGTATAAAAAGCATTTTCTGGTGTGTATGTATATGCATACATAGGCATGTTTGTGCAATAT
Source organism: Solanum rostratum (assembly GCA_029948455.1). Lineage (NCBI taxonomy): Eukaryota > Viridiplantae > Streptophyta > Magnoliopsida > Solanales > Solanaceae > Solanum > Solanum rostratum. Next base: position 44,155,492 of record CM057054.1, read on the forward strand.
TTTTTTTTTGGCATTGTGTATATGTAAACACTTGTTCCACACAAAGCAAATGTTGTGTATAAAAAAATTGTTTGTCTTTTTTGTATATATATGCATAGACACGTATGTGTATTTTTTTTATTTCAGTTCATTATACGTATATGCATATGTATATTGCTGAGTACTCTGGGGAATTTGAGCATATGTATATGCATATTACTATATTATTTTTTTAACACACTTTCATTCCAACACATAGATGCATATGTTGGACTATACATGCTGGACTGTATATGATTTTTTATACATTTCTGTACAGTTTCTGTATATGCTGGACGGTACACAATTTGTTTGTGTTTTATTTATATGTATATGTAGACATATATGTGTATTTTTTTGGCATTTTGTATATATATATGCATATGTATATTGCTGAGTATGCAGTTCAGTTCTTTAGATGTATATTTTTAGGTTTTTTTTTCGAATTTGTGCATATGTATATGCATATTACTATATTCCTTTTTTTTCTGTTCATTATACGTATATGCATATGTATATTGCTGAGTACTCTTTTGGAATTTGAGCATATGTATATGCATATTACTATATTATTTTTTTTAACACAGTTTCATTCCAACACATAGATGTATATGTTGGACTGTACATGCTGGACTGTATATGATTTTTTACACATCAAATTGTGTTTTCTTTATATGTATACATAGACATATATGTGTATTTTTTTGGTATTTTGTGTATATGTATATATATATGTGTATGCATACGTATATTGCTGAATATGCAGTTCAATTCATTAGATGTATATTTTTAGGCTTTTCTTTTGGAATTTGTGCATATGTATATGTATATTACTATATTCATTTTCTTATACACAATTTCATTCCACCACATATATGTATATGATGGACTGTACATGCTGGACTGTATATGATTTTTTCAAAAAACAACATTACTTATTCTTAAATATACATATATGTATATGTATATAAATGAGCAAGCATTTCTATTTCTTGTACTTACTACATTATATTTTACAATTTTTTTCCTTCCAGAATATAGATGTGATCATGTATTATCTTAGAAAAAAGTCAAAATATTCGATGAGAAATACATATCGATTCACAACTGTGGACTGTAATTTTAGTGCACTGATGCACGGAATATGGGCCTCATATGCTGATCACGAAAACGGTGCGTGTAATGCTAACTCGGAACGGACAGTACGCGCATACATAAATGGTTTCAGACTGCAAGCCGCAGTTCCATGGCACACAGTTGACAACGTTTTTATTCCAGTCAACATGAAGGATAAATTCCATTGGGTTTTAATTGTCGTATGCTTCACCAAACGCACCATATACATATACGACTCAACCAGATCCGCTGTCCATGACGTATTTGTAGCTAAAGAGGTCAGCAAGTACGCAGAACTTGTACCCACATACCTGGCGACAGAGGACTTTTACGAAAAGAAGGGGTTGGACGTTCATGAGCACCCAAGCTATAAGTTGCACTCCGAATATGATCGATTTGACATAGTCCATGTGAACAACATACCCCTACAACCCGAAGGCAGCTTGTAAGTTAATCAAAATTTATTATATAGTTTCTATGTTATACACAGCTTTATATTTTATACAACTGTAAGTTATTCAAAGACATTTTTTTGGGGCATTCTCTTTTTGCAGGGAATGCGGAGTGTATTTGGCAGCCTTTGCCTAATTTTTGAGCGATGGGAACGGCATCCCAGTAACCAGCTTTGATTCAGAACAAATGCGCACTCGCTACGCAGCTCTTTTGTGGGACTACGACATGAGGAAGATACAACAAGACGCCACCAGTGATAATGAGGCACCGCCGAAGCAAAATAGGATGGCTGGTGGCAACGCTGGTGAAGGAATCGAAGTCTAGCTGATTCTCATTTTCTGGGCAACACTTTTTTTTGAAAAATAGAACAACAAACCACATATTCATACTATATGCAGCCAATACAACAATTTTAATGTCGTTTTTTATGGTTTTTGCCTTACACTGGCTATAGTCCTTTGGAACTATAATATATTGTTGCTAAGTTTTTTATGATATATTCAAAATATTTTTTTTATTATAGTATTACAATGCATGAAGAATTGAAATCATCTACACGATCATGTCATAGATTCAATATAGAATTAAGAAAAATTTACAGTTATATAGTAAAAAAGATGATACATTCATTATGTTATATAATATATTCATCTAAAATATATTAAAATGCACAAAATACGATTTACAATTATACATATTATACAATATAATATTTTTATCTAAATACAGTAAAATACACAAACAAAATATACAATTATACATATTATACTATATAATAGATTACGACACCAATATTATACACAAGGAAACTGTATAAATACCAAACAATATATATTTATACACATCATCCATTTTCAAAAAATAAAACAACAACCACTTGCACCATAACAACAAACAAAAGATAAAATTATTACACTTAATACAGTCTCTAAATTGTGTACTATAATCCTACAAGAATACAAACAAAAGATAGATAAAACAAATTGTATTAACACGCTAAAGAAAATGTTACCCAAACTGTTAAACCACTATTATACACATTATATTATTAATACATTAAACTTAGAACAGTAACATACACAAATAAAATATATAATTATACACATTATATTATCTATTACACGATGATATATACATTATACACATAGTCTATGTAACATAGTAAATAAAGTACAAATTCCACACAACGAAAAATTTATACATACCAAACTATATACATAAATACACATCATCCATTTTGTGAAAGATAACAGCCACTTGCACTATAACATCATTTTTTGTGTATACAATAGTTTTTAAACCCATTATTGTATACATTACAGTATGTAAATTTAATAATATATCTATACAATAATACAAACAGAGACATATAAAACAAAGTGTTTAAATACTCATTCAAATATGAATTACTCAAACGCACAGAATACAGATACATGCAAGCATTAAAGTACTTTCATAAATAACAAAAAACGTTATACGCTAAGTACTACGGGGCCTATTCCTACACGAACGCTTGTTGTGACCTGCATTCCCACATACACTACATGTATTTTTACTCTTGATTGCTAGCAACTCCGAAAATGACTTATCTCGCGTCTTCTTCTTTGGCCTTCCTGGAGGTCTTTTATATACAGGCGGTAGAACCACATCAGCAAAAATGTGGTCTGGTATGACCCAATCCTTTCGATCGGGTAGAGGAAAGATTGGTATCTCATACGTTTTCAAAACTGTTTTGGATTTATATAGATCGGAGCAATACTCATCTGGTTCGACATGTTTATACTTCAAAACAGCCCAAGCATGTCCACACGGTATTTCATCAATTTGAAATCGGCCGCAAGTACATGTCTTTTTTTCAAGAGATACTATATATGTTCTCCCTTCATCAACAACGTTGTGCACGTGGATACTTGACGATACAACCTATTAAAAGGACAAGAATAATATTCACACAAAGAATAAAATAAAAAAAAGAATTATTCAAATTTATACAACAAAAAATTATTACCGTCATCCTCGTACTCTTGATTTCATTTTTCACTAGAATATCCTGAAATTTACCCATAAGGGGGGTAAATATATAAGTTGCCTGTTTTTTATTTTCATAGTTCCACCTGCCAAACATCTGCCGCACTTCCTCCAGAAAGTCAAAAATAGGCAACTCGCGTGCCGACACCAAAGCTGAATTAATACTTTCTGCAATGTTCGAAGTCATAGACCACCCCCGATGTGCAGTTGCATAAATCCTAGCCCATTTATCATACCCAGCCAGTTGCAAGTACTCCTTAACTCTTATATCAACCACTTCCACTGTTTTCATCAACCTATCAAACTCGGCATGTGTATAAGCCTTTGCCATTGTATAAAACACCTCGTTCAACTTTGCATGGGACTTCCGGTACCTCGCCTGCACATTATTCCATAAGTGCCATATACAAGCATAATGAGGTACTCCATTATATATGTTCATAACAGCCTTTATGATGCTCTCATTTCTGTCAGAAACTACGCACATTCCATCCCTTTGTCCATATGCTTCCTTAAAGTTCTGGAAAAACCATGTCCAGGAAGCATCATCTATAGTACTTGCTGAAAGGAACTGGCCATTAAATGGACCTCTAAGGTGACTCCCATCAACAACAATTACAGGCCTACAGTGATCAAATCCTTTTATAAATGCCCGTAGAGCAACACACACGTAAAGGAACTCACCTTCTTCAGTCTTTTTTAAACGGATGTGTGACCTCGGATACGTACTATCCAACATGTATAAATAACTAGGTAATTTGTTATATGATCCAGATGGAGTCCCTCTCAAATGATTCAATGCTTTCTCCTTTTCCCTCCACGCTAACATGTACGTAATATCAACCCCAAGATCATGTTTTACATCATTTTTGATATCTGAAGCAGTGTATTTTCGCTTGTGATTTTTCAATCTAGGCATCACAAGCCCACCAATAAGATTACTGGTTGCCTGCCGCTGTGAATATATCCGATCCTTCAACTGACAAGTATGAAGCATGTTGAATGTTCTTATTCGAAACATGGCAGTTTTATTAATTGCAGAAGCTTTCATCAACCATTCACATTGCTCAGATTTACACACAATAGTATAACTGCAATCATATACATAAAAATAATTCATTTTTACACAATAATATTTTTTTGCAACAAACAATAAAATTCACACAAAGCTGACAGTCCTGGAAAAAAACATGTATAATGTGCATATACCTTACTGCATTTGACCTCCTTGCTTTGAATTGGAACCTTTCTGCAATTGCATATTGAGACATAACATTTTTTAATATATCCTTGTTTATGTATACCTGGTCTACCTCCACACACTTATGCGAGGGATCAGATATGACTCCATTCATGTCCTCGGGACCAAAAGCATTTAAGGGCTCAACTAATTCATCGACTGACAGATCATCATTGTCAAATTCACCAAATCCAACTATTGAATGCGTCTCAAACACCGAAACAGCTTGTTTCGAAGAACTTCCACCAACAACAGTATCAATCATCTGCTTATCAGTAATGCTTGCATAAATTGGATACTTATTGAAATCATTACTAGACTTCCTCAACATAACATATACCCTCACACCCATATCATTGTGTATCACAATTGGCATATCTACAGATTCGATCTTGTATTCCATTTGTATTTCATTCTTACTAAGATCAACACCGATTTGGGTTGAAACAAGCGTATACAATTCTAGGTAGGTTGCTTGCTCTCGGAATACAATGCCCTCCAACATGTAGTCAACGTAACAATTTTCATCGTCCCACCGTCCCGAATGCATTACAATAATGGCTATTGAAGTCATTTCTAAAAACTGCACATTAAATATATACAACAAATTACAACCATATACAGATTGACAAAACTGCAATTTCGTATACAATAAAATTTGTAGTAAAAAATATACATATATACATAGACATACAAAAATATTAAAATTTCAAACATATACTTATACATATTTGTGTATACTTATACATATACATTAAAATTGTTATTTTTTACATATAAAAATTGTTTATCACTGCACAAAACATTTTTTTATTTGTGTCTTTACGTATTCAACAGTTTAGCACGTCAATTTATACTTACACACCACAACTGATGTATAAATTGATCATCTTTATGTATAATAGTGTTATACATTATTTAACATTATAAACACACATACACGCAAAAATCACGAACAATTGAATCAAAAACAATATTGAGTCGCACCAGTTTATACAAAATACAATCAAGTAATTAGTCAATCAATACACATATCAGTCGATTAACAACCACCAATTCAATACATTCCTACGACCCAATCAACAAATGAACAAATTTTTTTCCGTATAATTGGAGACTGATTAACAAAACAAACACAGTATGTGTTAATCGCGATTTTAGAAAATCGTATAACACCTACATATCACACGATCAAACATAAAAAACAAAAAATACAAAATCAAAAATCAACTTTACCTGTGTTGAATTCGTATAGGTCACCAAATTTTTCTTTTTTTTCCAGCATTAATCGTGCATAAGAATTTTCCTTTTTCGGTTTCATGTATACAGTATAATAATTGGTAATAAATATGAAATATATTGACATTTTAATATTAAAGGAAACGTTCCTTTAATATATACAATCAGTAATTAATCAACATTTAATGCAGTTATTAATTTTTGTATAAAATATTAGAGTAATTCCGTTTTATACAAAGCACAAACACATCAAAAGACCATAAAATGTAATTTCCATAAATGTGGCTATTTTACCAGATTATGTTTCACTAGGTGGTCATTTATGAAAATTCCACTTTAATTAAACATCATATGTTGTCCACTAAACCACAACATTATGAAAGTTATCTAAATTGATAGCCACATTTAATTTATTTTTTATCACTACATAATGACATAAATTTATCAGGAATCAAAGTTAATCAATTTATTAGATTGAATTGAATTATATAATAACCACAATTCATTGCGCTTACTATTTCATAGATCAAATATTTTAAATTTATTGCTCAAGTAAAAATTAGAATTAAGAAACGCAAACATGAAGCTCGGCATATAATGTATCTTAATTAATAACAAAAAATTATTTGCATACACAATATTTATATATTCTTTCTTTTCATGTAGAATAATATCTACACTTCTAAAAAAATATGAAAGTAGTTATTGACTTCATCGCTTATTGTTAGTAGCTAATGTAATTTCGTATAAAGGTTAAAATAATGAATTATATTCTACAATTAAAAAAAAGTTATTGTAGTAGTTATTTTTAGTAAACATAATGAATAGAAAAATTATTAACAATTAAATTAAAGTCTAAAACTAGAGTAATTAGATATCACAATAATTCGTAAAAGAAAGAAAGTGAAGTAAAGTAGTAACAAAACAAGTTAATAGCTAAGTAAGTGTCACGCCCCGGGAGGGTACCCTAGGCGTGGCCGACACCCAGAGACTATTGCTAGTCCCTAGGCGAACCACTCGTTCTCAAGATCACAATCATGCAACATCAACACAGCGGAAATTGAATAGTGAGCTACCTCAAAATGAAGGGCCAAATGGCCAGAAGTAAGTAGTAAGTACTACTCAGTTCATAAAGGAAATCCATCAACATCAAATCTTTACTCATGTCTATGAAGCCTCTAACCTGACTCCACTATCTAAGATGGTACCATGACAGGCCATGGTTACCTAACTCAATGAATAACGAAAACAGCAAATAGAAGGGTTTCCTCCGGATAGCAAGGAGGCTCACCAATGTCAGAACTCGAAACCTCTGACCTCAACAGTGCGTCTGCTGAAGTCCTCTAACTCCTATATCTGCATCATAAAATGATGCAGCGCTGAATGGCGTCAGTATGTAGAATGTACTAACATGTAAAATAGCTGAATAACTATAAAGTACAACAACATAGGGAAAACATTAACTCAACATCATCCTCCATCAGAATGTCAAGCGTCGATCCTAGGCAAGAGATTTAGAATAGACAATTGACTCATCAACCTCTCATCTCGACATCATCAACACATCAGACTCGTCTCAAGGAACCTCGACTCAACTCAACTCAACTCAGGGAACTCAACTCATCTCAACTCAAGGAACATCAACATCAACTCAGCTCAGGGAACGTCAACATCAACTCAACTCAAGGGACTTGACTCAAAACAACACATCAACATCAACATCGGAGTTCTATCAAAATGGAACCTAATTGGGAGTTTCTCTAATCGATAACCATCACCTATGAGCCAGTGATGATACAACGAAGCGATGTCGTTGCCACATCCATCCAATACCCTGCCCGGGGTATAGGACATCAACCTCAGTGGATCCACAAGAAAAAAACCTCAATCCTCATTTGGGACAAGAAAGGAGCCATTCGCATTGCGGTTCAATCCCCTCTTCCTACGCGGGCCACGTAGTTAATGGGTTCAAGTGGGACTCACTCTTACCCATTTCGGTGCTCAATACTCCTCCTAGGACTCGACATGCTCATAAAAACCTCGACCTCATAAGTCCCTTAGGGACATAATACCTCATCATCAGTCTCATAGGGGCATAACTTAATACCTCAACATCAACATCAGTCCTGTAGGGACACAATATAATACCTCAACATCAACATCAGTCCCCTAGGGACATAATATAATACCTCAACATCAACATCAGTCCCCTAGGGATATTATAATACCTCAACAGCATATCACCTCACCTCATCAACATCAACATCAACATCATGGACTCAAGATACTCTTTTAGAAATTAAACTTCTAAATTTAAGACATCATAAAACATCATTCTCATCAACATCATCATCGAGACTCTCATCAAATGTGAAACATAATCACAACATTATCCTCATTAAGGCTCTAGCTCATCTCTTAGTTCATTCTTTGTCAAGGCCCGATTTCTAGAACCCTGATGGCGTCTACTAACCCCACGTAGACAAGTCAAAACCCTACGGCCCGTAGCATACGCGGTGGGCCATACAACACTCACAATAAATAATAATAAATAAAGGAGGAATAAATAAGAAATGCATAAGCAAATCATGACATAAGTAGATACAAAAGCTAAATCCCGACCCAAGAATAGTGATGTGGCAAAAACAGGAGCTAAATAAATACAATATCCAAAAGAGACCCAGACATATACAGATGATCAGACTGAATATAAATGGGTCTAAAGTCTGTCAAGAGATAAATGACAGAATAAACAACTCCTGAATAAAAGACTCGATCAGCGTGGCGGCAGGCTCACCGAATCCTCCAAAATGTGACTCCTCAGTCCGCATGATCGCGATGCCTACGCTGACCCACACCTGGCTCTGCACCACGAGAAGGCACAATAAGTGTAGCATGAGTACCACAATAAAGTGATACCCAGTAGGCTAGGCCAACTAGGATCAATAAATATAACATAATAATAACGAGGTAAGTAAAACAGGTAATATCAGTGAGAAAACAAATACCAACATGACATAATGTAAATACCCAATGGACAACAATAGTAACAACCTTGGGCACCCCTAGCCCGAATAATAAGAAAATCTCGAAGCCACCGCTAGGCAAATAATACCATACCTCTATCACAGCCCGAACGAATATAGTATCGAATACCGAAACGCAGGAATAATAAGCAAGTAAGTAAGTAAATGCGGAAAGTAAAAACGAATATAACAAGCAAAACTTACATAGCGTCCCATACCACCGGCAAGTACAAACAGTCAAAGCAAAACCCACCGTGACTTTCCCCGTAAGCCCGGTGGACACAACAAGAATATAAGCAAGTAAATGGGGGCGGAAATTAAGTAAGTAGAACCAAATCCATCAACTAAAACAACACCTGCTCGAGCGAAACACCCACCCCTAGGATGACGCGAGCCACAATCCATATAAACTAACCTCTATGGCAATATGCGCGAACATGCTCAGTGTAGGTCGACCTTTACGACGACACGAGCAAAGGCTCAGCATAGCTCAACCTCTATGAAAAATGCGAGCTAAGTAGGGCGTGCGCGTCAACCGCTATGACCGCTATACAAAACAACATCAACAACAAATCTCAAAAATATTGGAATCCTACTACTAAGGATCTCACGATGCAACTCTCACAATAGATTATATCCACACATCCCATACTCTACGTACCTCCCTGCGGCACCACAAGCCTACAGGACACAACTCAAATCGTCCCGTCTACGTCCCGCGACGGGATCCCAAGTTCACTAGTGAGGGGTAACAATATAAACAAGGTCAAATCAACCTAAAGATCATCCCATTCACTAGCCACTATATTACATTTATTCAAACCAGTCTCACATTGCTACGAGGTAAACCGAGCCTACCTGGGCGCCGACGATAGCCAAAACGAGCAAGAATAGCCCCAACATTGCAAACCGGCTCACAAATAAACGAATACCTATCAAATATATATTCTAGACATCAATAGGAGCGTTTTGATACCCATATTGCAATACAAAAATTGCCGGGTCAAGCGGGCCTAAAAACGAGCCCTCGAGCCCGAAGCTCCGAAAAATATTTCGAATACACCGGGTCGTCCCTCATGATTTATGGGACTCATGGTTCGAATTTGAGCTCCAACGGACCACCAAAATGTCCTCAACTGCTCAAATTACACAAACTAATTAGCGCGAATTGACAATACGGCGTTCAAAAATTTCGAGACTTACCCGCGGTGATCATACTAGCTCCAAGACCAAGAATCAATCCTCAAACACCCAAGAAGCTAGCAAAAATCATTGGGTTTAATTATAGTTAGTAAACACCCCCAAAATCACTAAAAACGAGTTAAGGGCTAAGAAATTACCTTAATACCGCGATAACAATCGACCCCACACCTTCCAATATCGACAACCACGAATTTCCACTCAAAATCCACCAAGAATTCCCACCCTAACCCTTATTTTCTTTCAAAACTCGAAATAATGAGACATGGGGGGCTAAGGGGCTGTTTTGGAGGATTAAATAAGCTTGGCCCAATTGTTTACCCTTATTAACTAAAACAAAACACATATGGCATAAGTAAATTAGCAGCCCAAGTGGCCTTGGGCCAAACTATCCACCAACATGGGTCGGGTTTGAACCCCACTAACAGCGCCCTTTTATACAATTTTTTTTCATTTTTAACAGCAGCTGAAAACTTCTTATCAATTTCGTCGGTTATTTCGAAACTCAAATGGAGTCCGATTTTAACAAACTTTATATGCACTTATATGTTTTTCGACGTTCCGGATCCAACGGAACCATCTGTTTTTTCATACGATGCTCCGATATGGCTGAAATAGCAGAAAGACAGCAGCTGAAAACAACTTTTATGAATTTTCTTGGAATTCCGTCGGTTATTTTTAAACTCAAATGGAGTCTGATTTTAACAAAATTTATATGCACTTATATGTTTTTTGATGTTCCGGATCCAACGGAATCGACGAAATCACGATCGGGGGTTGTTTGCTCAAAAAGAGTCATTGAGTTCCTCTAACGAATAAGGAACTCGGGGGGCCAAAATCACAACGAAAACCTCGGGAATCGAAACGACACCTCCCCTAGCCTAAAATCATCATTTAAAACTGTTAGGAATCGACGGAAATGCAGTAGGATGCACCGTTAGACGGGAAATGCAATATGGCTCCACTTTTACCAGTAAACTTTAAAACTTACAAAATCGAGCCTAAAATCAAGCCGAACTCATCCGGAAGCAACCAATAGTCTATCTTGACTATTTTCGACGTTATAGAGCTAATGAAAGTGACGAAAACGGGTTTTGATGCTCCGATCAATAAGTGCTCCCTTTTTGGGCCATTTCCTTAAGCCTTAAGAACTAAATTTCCATATTTTAGCTCAAAATCTTCCGCGAGGTTCCGGGAACCAAATCGAGACTTCACCTAAGTCATATTTGATATTTCGGAGCTAACGGAACTGTCAAAGCTCGATTCTGACATGTTTGCTAAGATTTCACTTTTTGGTGCACTTAACTTAAGCTTAAGTTCCAAAAATGAGAAAAATGAGATATTTATGAATTTAGTCACCGGGGCACCGGACTACTAGTCCCAGCAGGTCATATACAACCTGGGGTAACTGTATATACGCTCTAAATATGAAAAAATACATGAAAAATATAATTTTGGCCATATGGGTCATCACATTCTTACACCTTTTTAATAAAATAGTCATAGGATTTTAAAAAAGAAAACACTCATGAAAATGAATTATGAATGTAAATCCAATTTATGATGATCATCAATTTAGGTAAAGTATATGCATAAAGTAAAATTCAATATACATGCTCAAAACTCTTCACATCAACCTCATCATATTCAATACACAATTTAATTGACTCAAGAGGGCACATGGGAGAACATTCCCATGCTTTAGGTTAGCCTTACATACCTGGGATGATTTGCTAACACCGTTTTTGCATAAACTTCTCTTGATTTCCTCAACCTCAACTTCCCTCAAGCCCTGGCTTAGTGACTTTTCTAGGAAGAACGCTCTTGAATGGGGTTTTTGAAACCCTTCTCTTAGAAAACAGACTTTATTCATCGTAGGGGAAGTTTAGAAAATATAAGAATGGACTAGAATGCCCTTCGAACTTTAAAAGAACTTTTCCCCCGACCTGGAATAACACAGTTCGGGATGCGGATCTGTCGCGGACAGTGTATTTTTAAAAAACTCACTCCGTCAAAAAAATCACAAAAAACATAAGTGTGGTTCCGCGACAGGTCCGTGACACGGTTCCATCGCGAAGTCATACTGTTTTTCGTTTTGGAACAAAAAATTATCTTTCGACTTGGTCGCCCTAAAAATCGACCGAGACCCTTCCCCCACTCAATTTTCAGTGCTAATCACGAATCCGCTCTCGGATTTGTAATTCGAGCATCGAAAAACGCTTTATATGCACACCTCTTTCCTAGGGGTATTTTAGTAATTTATCGGACGTTACATTATCTCCCCTTTGGGATCATTCGTCCTCGAATGATGAGTAGGAACGGTATCTTGGCACGAATAGACTCAAGACTCACCTCGATACTCATCAGCAACTCACTTCCTCAACTTTTCATCGACCTTAATAATATCTACTCAGGCATCGGTAATGTACACATCAACTCATGTTAGGAACATCAATTTACATAAAAGTAAGAATGTTACCTCCAACACTTTCATCAACTTCGGGCACGAATAGGTGCGGGTATTTTGTTCTCATCTTTTCCTCAGCTTCCCATCTGTCTTCCTCAATAAATTGGTTCCTCCACAGAACTTTGACGGAGGCTATCTCCTTGTTTCTCAGTCTGCGAACCTGTCGATCCAAGATTTGGACTGGAACTTCCTCATAGGACAAACTGTCTCTGACTCTTGTGCTCTCTACAGGAATTACCAAGGCAGGATCCCCCAAACATTTCTTCAACATCGAAATATGGAACACCGAATGGATTCCATCTAACTCAGAAGGTAATTCTAGCTCATAAGCAACCTTCCCAATTCTTTGCAAAATCTGATAAGGATCAATATAACGAGGACTTAATTTCCCCTTTTTCCCAAACCTCATGACACCCTTCATGGGTGATACCTTCAAGTAAACCCAATTGTTCACCTCAAACTCTATGTCCCTTCTCCTCACATCTGTGTAAGATTTCTGACGGCTTTGGGCAGTCTTCAATCTTTCTCGAATAATCTTCACCTTTTCCATGGACTGGTGGACAAGGTCAGGCCCAATCAACTCAGCCTCTCCAACTTCAAACCACCCAATGGGTGATCTACATCTCCTCCCATACAAGGCCTCATAAGGGGCCATTTGAATGCTTGCATGATAACTATTGTTATTTGCGAATTCAATCAATGGTTAATGATCATCCCAATTTTCTTTGAAGTCCAGGACGCATGCTCTCAACATATCTTCTACCATCTGAATAGTGCACTCTGCCTGACCATCCGTCTGTGGATGAAAGGTTGTGCTCAAGTTCACTTTGGTACCCAATCCTTTCTGGAAGGACTTCTAGAAGTGAGAAGTAAATTGGGCTTCTCTGTCCGAGATGATGGAAAAGGGAACTCCATGTAACCTCACAATCTCTTGGATATAAATCTTGGCATAATCTTTTGCAGTGTTGGTCGTCTTGACTACCAGGAAATGCGCTGACTTCGTCATCCTATCTACAATCACCCATATGGAATCATGCTGTCTCCGAGATCTCGGTAGGCCCGTGATGAAATCCATATTGACCATCTCCCACTTTCATTCTGGAATCTCGAAGTTTTGAGCCAAACCACTTGGCCTTTGATGCTCAACCTTCACTTGTTGGCAATTTGGGCATCTTAAATCAAACTCCGTGATATCTCTCTTAATTCCACTCCACAAGTAGACCTCTCTCAAGTCGTGATACATCTTGGTGGAGCCCGGATGAATGGAGTATCTAGTGTTATGGGCCTCAGACAGAATCCACTCTCGAACACCATCAACATCAGGGACACATAACCTACTCTGGTACCTCAATACCCCATCTCCCCCTTTGGAGAAGACCATCACTTTTTGTTTCTGAACATCCTCTTTCAATTGGAGTATAATAGGATCTCAATCCTGTTTCTCTTTTACCTCAGTCTAGGGACGATGAAGACCCACTCTGAACATTAATTCCCCCCTCGTCATTCTTCTTAAGTTGGACTCCCAGTCGAGCCAACCTATGCACTTCCTTCACTAGCTCTCTCTTTTCCTCCTCAACATGGGATGTGCTACCCATAGACAGCCTGCTAAGAGCATCAGCAACAACGTTAGCTTTACCTGGGTGGTACATGATGCTTATGTCATAATCTTTGAGCAACTCCAACCATCTCCTCTGTCGCAGGTTAAGCTCTCTCTGACTGAAGACATACTGCAAGCTCTTGTGATCAGTGAATACGTCCATATGCACTCCATACAAGTAGTGGCGGCAGATTTTTAATGCGAACACTACCGTCGCCAACTCAAGATCATGGGTCGGATAGTTCCTCTTATGAACTTTAAGCTGCCTGTAAGCATGGGCTATCACCTTTCCTCTCTGCATTAATACACATCCTAACCCAACTCTTGATGCGTCACAGTATATTACAAAGTCTTCCATCACGTCGGGCAAAGTCAAGACAGGTGTAGTGGTCAACCTAGTCTTTAACTCTTGGAAACTCTTCTCACATTCCTCGGACCACTGAAACTTGTCCTTTTTCTGAGTTAGTTTGGTCAATGGCGTGGATAGGGAAGAAAATCCCTCAATAAATTTGCGGTAGCAGCCTGCCAACCCCAAGAAACTCCTTATGTCAGTTGGTGGGGTTGGTCTTGGCCAGCTTGCGACCGCTTCAATCTTCTGGCTATCTACTCGAATTCCATCACCTGAAACAACATGGCCTAGGAAAGCCCCTGACTTTAGCCAAAACTCACATTTGGAGAACTTTGCATACAATTCATGGTCCTTAAGAATTTGAAGGACAACTCTAAGATGTTTAGCATGCTCCTCCTCATTCCTCAAATACACTAAGATATCATTAATGAATACAATCACAAACATGTCAAGGTAGGGCCTGAACACCCTATTCATCAAATCCATGAAAGCTGTCGGGGCGTTCGTCAACCCAAAGGACATGACCAAGAACTCAAAGTGGCCATATCTTGTCCTGAAGGCTGTCTTTGGAACATCACATTCTCTCACCTTTAACTAGTGGTAGCCCGATATGAGGTCTATCTTTGAAAAGCATGAAGCACCCTGAAGTTGGTCGAACAAGTATTGACCGTGACCTTGTTCAGTTGCCTATAGTCTATGCACATTCTGAGAGACCCATCCTTCTTTCGTACAAACAGAGTGGGAGCACCCCAAGGAGAAACATTGGGTCTAGTAAAACTCTTCTCTAACAGATCCTTCAACTCTTTCAACTCAGCGGGGGCCATCCTATATGGTGGAATTGAAATAGGCTAAGTGTCGGGAAGTACATCAATACCGAAGTTGATCTCCCTATCAGGAGGGACTCCAAGTATATCCTCAGGGAACTCATTTACAATCGGGACCGACTCAAGAGTAGGGGACTCAACATCATAAGATTTAACTCATACAAGGTGATAAATACACCCCTTAGAGATTAACCTCCTCGCCCTCAGGTAGGAAATAAATCTACCCTTGGGTGCGACAGAACCTCCTTTCCACTCTAGAACCGGTTCATTCGGAAATTGAAATTTAACAACTCGGGTCCTACAATCTATTGATGCGTAGCAAGCATGGAGCCAATCCATACCAAGAATCACATCAAAATAAACCATCTCCAACTCTATCAAATTGGCCAAAGTATCCCTATGATGGATGGACACTACACAGTCTCTATAGACCCTCTTAGCCAGGATAGACTCACCAGTAGGAGTCAAAACAGTATAAGGCTCAAGCAAACACTCTGGAAGAACCTCAAACTGATTGGCCACATAGGGCGTCACAAAAGATAAAGTGGCACCCGGGTCAAGCAATGCATAAAATTATAAGAAAAGATTTAGAGCATACTCGTAACAACATCTGGAGCAACCTCTTGATCCTGTCAATTACCCATCACATACAGACGGTTCGTCCCGCCTCCTGCATTCGCAGTACTAGCCTTCTGATGACTGCCCACAGGGGGCGCTGTTGAAGACTAAGCTTTATTACCTCTATCATTCCACCTCCTCGTAGGGCACTCACCCTGGAAGTGGCCAGGCTGTCCACATGAAAAGCAAGTATTGGTGCCTGGAAGTGGCCAGGTTGTCCACATGAAAAGCAAGTATTGGTGCCCTCACGACACGCACCAAGATGTAGCCTGCCACATCTGCCACAAGGTGGCCTTCCTCTTGGACCTTGAGCAACACTAGCTTGGGACTGAGGTCCCTGTGCTCTGAAATTTTGGTGACCATAGGATTTCTGATCATTCCTGTTTTGCTGAACAGGTGCACTCGCCATCGGAGGTGCATGGCTAGAAGACTTCTTCTGAAAGAAAGTTGTATCACCCTTATTCTGCTTCTGCTGATTAGGCTCATGCCCTTTCGATTTGGCTTTCTTACTCTGTTGCTCTTCCCTATCACCCTTCTTGTCCTCCTCAGTCTGCTGGGCATAGACCATAAGTCTAGAGATATCCATATCTGGAATCAGCAATGCGCCCTTACACTCCCTCTTTACATGCCTGCCCAACCCAGACACGAACTTTCTCATCCGTGCCCTCATATCGAGGACCATCTCTGGAGCATATCTGGACAGCTGGATGAAATTCAGGCTGTACTCTTTGACAGTTAATCCCTCTTATTTCAGATTCACGAACTTTTCGACCTTTGCCTCTCTCAACTCTTAGGGAAAGAAGTGATCGGGAAAAGCACTCTCAAACTCTTTCCACTCAGTAGACTCCATTCTCACCTCTACCATCTTCCCACTGATTATACCAGACATTTGCAACATCCTTAAGCTGATACGAGACCAGCTCGACTCCCTCAACCTCACTCGCGTGCATAGCCCTCAGGATCTTGCGCATCTCATCAATAAAGTTTCGCGGGTCCTCCTCAACCTTGGACCTCGTATAGACTGGCGGGTTCATCCTCAGGAAATCTCTGAGCCTGGATGCAGCTGTAGGCTCTTGGGTGCTAGGGTTAGGGGCCTGGGGACCGCGACTGTTACTCATAGAGGCCACCAACTGAGTGAGCATAGTAATAGCTCCCCTGAAGTCTGCTTCTGAAGTGGGGGCTGACTGAGCAGGAGGGGCCGGTGGAGCCTCAGTAGCTCTAGAAGGTCGACCCCGCCTCTTTGTCCCATGCTGGTTAGGAGCCTCTGCTAAGGGATTCTCAGTGTTAGGGACCGAGGCATCTCTTTGGGCAGTAGTGCATTTTGGAGGCATTATCTGCAAACACGTAACGCACGAATTAGTAAAGGGGGTTTTGATAGAGTCAAACTCTATCGCACGAACTCAGAACATCGAAGAAGTGTAACCATTCCTAATGTCCTATAGCTTCCTGTATATGAAGTGTGGTGCACAACACACACATAAACAAAACTCTACGAGACGCGGCTTCATAGACTCCCTAGGACTCTTGAACTCTGTGCTCTAATACCAAGTTTGTCACGCCCCGGAGAGTACCCTAGGTATGGCCGGCACCCAAAGATTATTGCTAGTCCCTAGGCGAACCACTCATTCTCAGGACAGTTATGCAACATCAACACAGTAGAAATAGAATAGTGAGCTACCTCAAAATGAAGGGCCAAATGGCCAACATCAGTCTCAACATCAGAATTAAGTAGTAAGTACTACTCAGTTTATAAAGGAAATCTGTCAACATCAAAACTTTACTCATGTCTATGAAGCCTCTAACCTAACTCCACTGTCTAAGATGGTACCATGACAGGCCATGGTTACCTAACTCAATGAATAACGAAAACAGCAGATAGAAGGGTCTCTTCCGGATAGCAAGGAGGCTCACTAATATCGGAACTCGAAACCTCTGACCTCAACGGTGTGTCTGCTGAAGTCCTCTAATTCATGTATCTGCATCATAACACGATGCATCGCCGAATGGCGTCAGTACGTGGAATGTACTAACATGTAAAATAGCTGAATAACAATAAAGTACAACAACATAGGGAAAACATCAACTCAACATCATCCTTCATCAGAATGTCAAGCGCCGATCTAAGGCAAGAGATTTAGAATAAACAATTGACTCATCAACCTCTCATCTCGACATCATCAACACATCAGACCCATCTCAAGGAACCTCGACTTAACTCAACTCAACTCAGGGAACTCGACGCATCTCAACTCAAGGAACATCAAAATCAACTCAGCTTAGGGAACTCGACTCATCTCGACTCAAGGAACATCAACATCAACTCAGCTCAGGGAACATCAAAATCAACTCAACTCAAGGGACTCGACTCAAAACATCACATCAACATCAACATCGGAGTTCTATCAAAATGGAACCTAACTGGGAGTTTCTCTAACTGACAACCATCACATATGAGCCAGTGATGATACAACGAAGTGATGTCATTGCCACATCCATCCAATACCCTGCCCGGGGTATAGGCCATCAACTTCAGTGGATCCACAAGAAAAAAACCCCAGTCCTCATTTGGGACAAGAAAGGAGCCATCTGTATTGCGGTTTAATCCTCTCTTCCTACGCGGGCCACGTAGCAAGTGGGACTCACTCTTACCCGTTTCGGTGCTCAATACTCCTCCTAGGACTCGACATGCTCATATAAACCTCAACCTCATTAGTCCCTTAGGGACATAATACCTCATCATCAGTCCCATAGGGGCATAACCTAATACCTCAACATCAACATCAGTCCCGTAGGGACACAATATAATACCTCAACATCAACATCAGTTCCTAGGGACATAATATAATACCTCAACATCACATCACCTCACCTCATCAACATCATGGACTCAAGATACTCTTTTAGAAATTAAACTTCCAAATTTAAGACATCATAAAACATCATTCTCATCAACATCATCATTAAGACTCTCATCAAATGTGAAACATAATCACAACATCACAATATTATCATCATTAAGGCTCTAGACTCATCTCTTAATTCATTCTTACACTTTTATAATAAAATAGTCATAGGGTTTTAAAAAAGAAAACACTCATGGAAATGAATTATGAATGTAAATCCAGTTTATGATGATCATCAATTTAGGTAAAGTATATGCATAAAGTAAAATTCAATATACATGCTCAAAACTCTTCACATCAACCTCATCATGTTCAATACACAATTTAATTGACTCAAGAGGGCACATGGGAGAACATTCTCATGCTTTAGGTTAGCCTTACATACTTGGGATGATTTGCTAACACCGTTTTTGCACAAACTTCTCTTGATTTCCTCAACCTCAACTCCCCTCAAGCCTTGGCTTAGTGACTTTTCTAGGGAAAACGCTCTTGAATGAGGTTTTTGAAACCCTTCTCTTAGAAAACGACCTTTATTCGCCGTAGGGGAAGTTTAGAAAATATAGGAATGGACTAGAATGTCCTTCGAACTTTAAAAGAACTTTTCCCCCGACCTGGAATAACACAATCCGCGACGCGGACCTGTCGCGGACAGTGTATTTTCGGAAAACTCACTCCGTCGAAAAAATCACAGAAAATATAAGTGTGGCTCCGCGATAGGTCCGCGATGCGGTTCCATTGCGAAGTCACACTGTTTTTCGTTTTGGAACGAAAAATTATCTTTCGACTCGATCGCCTAAAGATCGACCGAGACCCTTCTCCCACTCAATTTTTAGTGTTGATCATGAATCCGCTCTCGAATTTTTAATCTGAGCATCGGAAGATGCGTTTTGCACACACCTCTGCCCTAGGGGTATTTTGGTAATTTACCGGGCGTTACAGTAAGACTTTCTTATAGTTTAGATGTGCATTTAATAAAGTGTATCAAGTTTAAAGGACTTTTAAGCTATTACTCATAATAAAATAGAGCAATTTAATTTTTGAAATTACTTATAAGAAATAAAATAAAAAATAATAAATTTTCATAACCTTTTGAAGAAATAATTGGAACCACATATTAAGATGTACCTTTAATCTATATTTTTACCTTTTTATTATATGACAATTAGAATTCTCTGGAACTTGGATTGATATTTCGGGAAATATCATACATACTTTGCATAATGTAATAATTATTTTAAACTTTTGTTAATTAATTTTAAAAAATGTTCTTGATCGTCCTAGTTATAGCTTTCTATATAATAAATATAATATATAAAAAAACCTTTCTAGAAAGAGTTAATATATGAAATTTGTGTAGAATATTTAACTACATAGAGAGGATTTAAGGACAAGCATATTGCAAAATATATAATATTTTAATAAATTAGGATAAAATGAAAGATATATCCTTGATTCTTTATGCTTCATCTTTTTATTAAAAGATGCTTCTAGAAGTATTATTTTTTACTTATCTTTCTTGGTAGATTTTTGTTAGCATGTGAAACTATTTTTTTTAATCCTTGATCATCATTGATTTTATATTTTTATAGAATATAATAGAAAGATATTTCAAGAAATATATTTTTTGGCTATATTTCTTTATACATTTTTACCCTTGGTCGTTCTATCTCTCACTTTTCTATATAATAGAAATAGAAATATATACAAATAAATAAATGTCTCCCAAATATAATTTTTCTCATTTTGCCTCCCAATATGGACAATTTTTTTTATTTTTAGTTAAAAATTTCATGTTTGAATTTTTGTAAATAAATTTCTTCTATTGAAGGTGTCATCTTCCAAAGTAAATGTTACCCATACGTGAATTTAAATTTAACTAAAAATTATAATCCGAATATCAAACACCAAAAACAAAATCATAAAGCTCATAAGACACCCCCACTTTACCAACTAAGCCGTTGGAAATGCACATCATTTCCCCACTTATGTTGCCAAATGGCCTTTTTCCATATCATTTTCCCTGTCAATTTGGAGCTTCATTTATTGTAAGTTTTTTCCACAAAAATAATACATTTAGTAAATTTATAAGTAAGATATGAAAAAGACTGTGTATAAATTTGCTTCAGTTTATGAATTTCTTCAGTAACTCAATTAAAGTTAATATATAATAATAATTAGATTTATAATTAAATATTTATATATATGAATAAAATTATTAAATTCATATGAACTCGCAAGTACAAGGCTAAATTCATCCCTACGTACGTAAAAACAATATCTTGGTTCTTTTATTTTTTTGGGGTTTTATTTTATTACATTATTTATAAAGCAAAGGCTCTTTAGTTTGTTAAAATAGTAGGGTATGGATGAATGATTTATCATCAATACTTTCCTTAAAATTGAAGACTTTCTGTTAAGCTATGCCCATGTGGACTATATTTTTATAACAAAATATATAGCAAAAGGGATCTTTTTTGTTTTTTTCACTTCTTTCCATCGGATGAATAATTAATAATACAACATTTGTTAAATTCATAAGTATATTCTCATAAATAAGGTAGAGCCTGAAGTAGATAAGAAGTACCAATAGCAAATCTAGAATATTAAGAATCTTTTTATGATAATGCATACACTTTATTTATTATTTATTAGTGTACAAAGTTAGTTGTAAAGAAGTAAAAAAGAGTAATTATTCTCTTCCAAATTTATTCTTCTTTAGGTAAGTAGAATTTTACGTAATCAAGATACTACTCCCTTTTTGTTTTTTTCGAGATCGATATTTTTAAATATATTTATTCATCATATTAAAATAAAAAAAATTATAACTCATAATATTTTTTATATATTTTTTGAATATCTAAATTATAATTTAGAATATTGAGTTAATGTAATTAAATTTAACTTTAAAAAATAATTAAATTAATTATTGAAAATTAAAAAATATATTGAATAAATAGCATTATTTAACTATAGGAATAAGTTGGCAAAACATTTTTTTATTTCAATATATGAATGAATAAATATCCTAAAAGTGCAAGGTTGAAGCTAAAAACACCCTTAACATGAAGTAAAATTTAAGCTTGCGGACAGACAAGGCGGGAGCCAATTAAGTGAGAGCAAGGAGTTCATCGAATTTTTAAAGAGAAATGAAAAAGGTCCTCTGCTGTAGTTTATGGTTTTCCGGAACAGCTTTGATTTTGGGAAGCATTACATATTTTATATTGTTTTAGTGTATCTAACTTAAATATCGAATATCAACCAAAATTTTCTTTAAAAAAAAAAAACTGCATCCAATACTTCATATTTTATAATTCAGATTCTATTTTATAGAAGTATACTTAATATGTTATTGTGATCGTATTTTATATTTTATGTTTGATTTTAATTTATGTGATAACACTTAGTTTTGTTAGTCCATTTTAAAAAAATCAATTCAATACATGAAATCCTTTGGCTATAGATTTTTGTTTTACTATCATGAGAAGTTTTTGTAATAA